>CADDXX010000848.1:183329-215084 GCA_902810485.1 Alauda arvensis
ACTCCATCCTCTGAAAATAGCCCAGCTGCAATCCGGCAGAGTCCAAACCACTCCCCTGGGGCCGCTCCAAACCCCGCTGCCACCACCCCCGAGGGCTGGCACCGTCCTTGTCCCCCCACCCCCGAGGAGGGGAGGGACGCAGGGCTGGGCTGGGGGGGGCGACACCAGCCCCGCACCCCATGGCACGGCGAGGGGACAGGGGCTTGGCAAAGCTCTCTCTCTCTCTCTCTCTCTCTCACTCTCTCTCTCCGCTCCCACTCCTCTCTACAGAAGTAGCACAGGGGAAGCAGCGAGCAGGTCTGGAGGTGCAGCAGTGACAGCGAACGGACAGGGGGGCAGGCGGGGGTGCCCCGGGTCAGACGGTGCCTCCGGCGCTGG
This sequence comes from Alauda arvensis, assembly GCA_902810485.1. Lineage (NCBI taxonomy): Eukaryota > Metazoa > Chordata > Aves > Passeriformes > Alaudidae > Alauda > Alauda arvensis. Next base: position 183,708 of record CADDXX010000848.1, read on the forward strand.
GGGGCGGCGGGGAAGGACGGGATGGGGCTGGGGGGAAGCAGAGGAAGGGCTCCCCCCACCCCCCGAGGGGACTGACCCAGCAGAGTTTCTCTCTCTCTCTCTCTCTCTCTTTTTAAGTCATTTGGTGCGGCGCTTCCAGCATTTCCATCAGGAAGGTGTCGATGGGCGTGTCGCCTATTAGCTTGAAGAAGAAGAGGTGCTCCAGGCATTTCAGGCCGATGGATCGCAGCGCTGGGAGGCGGAGCAGGAGCTTGGCGAACCTGGGGGATGGAGACACGGCACGGTCAGACGCTGCAGCCCTGCTTTCGGACCCTGGAGTTTGTCTGGAGTCAGCCCCCAGCCCCTCTGAGATCAAATCGTGGGGGTACGGCCAGAGCTGGGCWGGGAAATCACTGATTGTGGCCCAGCCTCGGGGGTCGGGGGGAGATTCACAACAAAACCCTGCTGGGAACTGAGCTGAAAGAGTGGAACAAGAAATAAAAGGTCAGCCCTGGGCTGGGGGACACCCCGAGATGCTGCACCCCACACTGCAGCCACGGAGAGGAGGCAGCACGGGATCAGCCTGGACTGCAATCAGCCCCAGCAGCTCAGGGGAACAGGGCAAACCCCTGGGGATTGCTGCAGGAGATGGGCACGGGGGTGAGCTGGCACTTTGGCCGGGTGATTCCCCTTCTCCTGCAGGCTCTGGGCACCTCTGGCAGCTCCACCAGCCCTCGGGGGGCTCTGACTGAGCCCTGGGGCTGCTGGCCGGGCAGGACCCGAGCTCACAGCCCAGGTCGGTGGCACTGGAAGGAGGAGGGAGCTCTGCAAACCAGCTGGGAAAGGGGGTGCTCACCTTCCCCAGACCCAGGGCTCTGAGGAAGGCAAAAAAACCCCCCTTTCTCCACCCCCTGCGCTGCCTGGAGCAGATGGTTTTGGGTCACACGAGGCAGGGGGACAGGCAGCAGGGCTGGCAGCTCTGCAGGACCCAGGCAGGATGGAAACAAGCCACCCACACCAGGGAAAAGCTGCTGGGTGTTGGGCCCAGAGGGTGACAGGAAGCTGTGGAGCCAGGAGAGAGCCAGCAGCTCCTGTGGGAGTGCTTTGGAGCACCTCAGGTGCCACTGGATGTCACCTCCTTGTGTGAGTGTTCCCAACCCAGGGAAAAAATCCCCTTTGTGGCCACAGCAGGGTTATCTGCTTTTCCCAAAATCAGGGCCAGGGAGAATGGGACCTTGCAGGAAACACCCACAGAGCCATGCACAAGCACACAGATATTTTACATGCATGCACAATTCCCTCTCCCTATTTTTATTTTTTTAATTTCTTTTTTTTTTTTTTTTTTTCTGCTGAGCTGGCGAGAAGGGCGGGAGCAGAGCCAGGAAAAACAAATCAGTCCTACCATCCCATTCAGGAAGTTTCACTTTAAACCGAACCAGATGATGGCTCCAGCCCTGGGATATGTTTAACTGTGAGATAACCAGCCCAGAGCACARCGTGCCAGGGCTGGGAGGGGACAGAGGAGCCCTGGCTCCTGATTCCCTGGGGCTGCTGGGGGTCACACAGGCACCCTGCCCTCCAGGGGCTGCACAGGAGAGGAGCAGGGCTGGGTTTTTCCTGGGAATGCCTCTCTCTGCAGAAAAAAATCCCTTTTTGGTGCTTGCAGGGTGCTGCTAGATGGGGATTGGGAGGAAACCCCACAGCCAAGGGCACCTTGGAAAKGTGGGAATTCCAGAAATCCCACGGCAGGGAGCAGGGGGAGGCTCCAGCTGTGGCTCCCTGCTCAACCACAGGAAGAACTTGTTTGCAGCCCCAGCTGGTGATCTCGAGGGCAGGAGGATGCCCAGAGTTTGGGAGAACTTTGGGGAGCTCTTGTGCCTCCCAGCCCAGGGGTTCACCCTCCTGAGGCACCTGGGATGGTGCCACCACTGCCCTGMACCCCTGAGGRSTGCCAGGMACATCCCAGGCACATCCCAGGCACATCCCTGAGCCTGCAGAACCTCCCAGGTCACCAAGGATGGGGTGTGAGCACCACACAAGAAGTTTCCCAGCCCAAGGCCACTCAAAGCTCATGAGAGATTGAATCCCAGAGCCCCTGGTGCAGCTTCTGGATTTAAAACACTCCCTCAAACACCAGAGAGCACTGAGGTAAGTGCACTGGACTGGTGGCTCAGTGTCTGTGCTGTCACAGGAGCCCAGCCCACCAAGGGAATCATCCAGGAGAGCTCCTGGCTGTGATTCCCAAGGCTCTCCTGGTGCCAGGAGCAGCTCTTCTGCAACACCACAGCAGCCAAAGTCCAGGACCTGGCTGTGGATTTGCTCCAGAAACGCAATTTCATAAAGCTTTCTGGAAAAGGAGGCAGCTTGAGTGCACACAGAGTCCATGGGAGAGGAGAGGTGCCAGCCCTGCTCCGTGCCCTGTGCTCACCCCTCAATCCCCCACAAACCAMACACAGCCCATGGCACCCTCACCCTCACCCTGCCTGCCCCAAACCAACCAGCAACACCCCAGAAACCCCTTCACAACACACCTTTCTCCATCTGCCAGCACCCTGGGACCCAAAGGGGGGGAAAAAAACCAAACCCAGCATCCCTTCAGAGGGCACGCTCTGCCCACTGCTGTGAAAGCATCCTTTTCATTTCCCCATCCACACAAGGCCAGCAATGCAGSTGAGGTGCAAATCCCAGCTGCCTGGGCTGGTTTTTTTTTTCCCCCACAACATTCAAGCAACCAGCAGCAGCTCGCAGTGCTTTGCCTGGTTTCCCAAGAAGCTGTCAGGAACTCAACTGGCAGTTGCCAGCTCCAGGCTGGGACTGGGRAAACGCGCCCACTCAGCTGCGGAGCAGTCCAGGAACACATTCCTGATCCCCCCTCCCATTCCCAGCTGGATTGGGGGAGGCAGGGAGGGGAGAAAAAGAGCATCAATTGAGGCTTTCACTTCCCAGCAATGATGCTCATCTGCCACCGAAAATTAACTCCATGTGAGTCCTATTTTTGCTGCGGTTTCGCTCGCCGCGGTTTCCAAAAGGGAAATGATACCCCCACCCCCCACTCTTTCCTTTCCCACATGTGCTCATCCCACTGCTGGGGCTGTGGGGAGCTGGGGCTCCTCAGGTCTGCCCACCTTGCTGCATTTCCTGAATGAAGAGCTCTGTGCACTGCACAGAGGGGAGGTGTTTGGGTTTTTTTTAGGGATGCTCACAGCTGGAGCAGGCAGGGAATGGCTGCAAACGGAGAGGCCAGGAGAGAAAGGGATCCAAGGGCAGGCTGGGAGCATTGCAGGGGGTTTTGCAGGGGGTTTGGGTGCAGGAGGAGGGGCACASGGGGCTCACCTGCCCGGCTGGTCGGGGTATTTGTGTTTGCAGTAAGCCTCTAGTGACGCGTACACCTTCTCCCGCAGCGCCTCCACCTCCGCCGGGTTCGACAGCCCCTTGGAGTCTGCAACACAGAATCCATCAGCCCGGCGCCTCCAGGCTCTCCAGGCAGGCAGGAACACCTCTGGGCATTCCCTCCATCCCTTCCAGCCCCACCAAAGTGTGGATGCAGGCTCTCAGCTCCAGGGATTTGGGGAGCRCTCAAAGCTTTAAGCCGCGACTCCAGATTTTTTACCCGACCCTAAAGGTTTTGGCTCATTCCAGTGGTCCCAAACCCTCATTTAAAAGGGTTTATTCTCCCTCCAGCACTGTGGTGGGGCTGAGGGAGAAGCCCCTGCTGTGGCACAGCCCCCAGGAGAGGGCAGAGTGAGGATCTGTTTTTAGCAGGGTGAAAGGGACAGTGCAGAAATCGATATCCCCAAGCACATGTGCCACAGCAACCTCTCCAGATTTCCCTTCTTTGCCCATATATGGCTAATCCCAAATTACAGGCAATAAATTACTGCTGATTACAAGGAGGGGGGGGACTAAAAAAAAAAAGAAACCAAGAAAACTGGTCAAGAAGGAAAAACAAACCCAAGGAACTGTAATAAACTCTGCTGGAACAGCCTGGCCTGGCTGTGGTGGGAAAATCCAGGCACAAACTGTGCTCCATGAGGGCAGGGAAGGGCTGCTGGTGGACTGGGGAGCTTTGTCCTTGGCTGCCAGCTGGTTTTGCTCTGGGCTGATGCACTCTGAAAGCCAGAGAGTTGTGCAGGTATGTGCAGCCTGTGCTGCTCAGGGATTTGCTCCCTGGAATGCTGSAGAAAAACCCTGGCACTGAACCTCCCTCTTCCCTTGGGCTGAGAGGGAAAAGGGAGCAGCGTGGYCCTCCCAGAGTCTGTGAAACTGGGGTCAAAACCTGAAGGTTCTGTGTATTTTATGAGCACATTTCGTGTCTGTCAGCCTCTGCAAAGGGCTTTTCCAGAAATGCAGGTAATAAAAGCCCTTGGATGATGAGGTTGGGAAGCAGAGACAATGATCTCCATGCTCTGCTCTTGCTCTAATCCATGTTTTTCTCTTCAACAACATCCAGACTCCACTTTGCTCCAGTTCAGGGACAACTCCCTCATGCACCTGAACTTTCTTTTCACTCTAAAAGGGGGAGAGCTGACAGGACAAGGGGGAATAGCTGTAAACTGRAAAWGAGCAGGCTKAGAYTGGATTTTGGGGAAGAAATGAGGATTTTGRGAAGAGTGAGGGTGGGGAGGTTGCTCAGGGAAGCTGCTCCATCCCTGGAAGTGTCCAAGGCCAGGCTGGATGKGGCTTGGAACAACCTGGGATAACGGAAGGAGTTTTGGAACAAGATGAGCTTTGAGGTCCTCCCCAAACCAAACCAACTCTCACCCCTGCCTCCCTCCCTGCCCTATCCTCTGGGTGCCCTCTGCTATTTCCAACAGGGCTCTTTTTTTTTGGGGAATAAAAGGAGCTGGAAGGGGAGAGGAGCAGCCAGGAGGGGAGCAGAGGCAGGCTCGTACCGGGGTTGAAGAGGACAATGGCTCGCAGGCAGCCCAGCTCTGTCTTGTCCATCAGCATGTCCCTCATTTTGGACACCAGCTCTGTCAGGACTCTGCAGAAGCACAAGGAAAGCACAGAGTCAGCACAAAAAAACCAAAATAAAAAGGGAGTGAAAAAGTCCCAGGTGTCAGAGGTGGACTGAGAAGCTCCGGTCACGTTTAATGAAGGTGGGGATGGTGCTGGCCTGTGCCAGCTGAGGATGTGGCCTCATTTTCCTCCTCCATCAAAAAATAGCTCGTTAGGAACATCAACAGTTCCTGTGAGATGCAGCAGGGMCCATAAAAACCGCCTCCATCCATTCACAGACGGGCTCTGGCACCTGAGAAAGCTGCCTAAAAATAAAAAATAACAATGAAAAAACCCACCCCAACAGGTACCTAGAAGTCATTTCCTCTGCTGGTAATTTTTATTGCTCCCTTTGCTCTTRCTGCAGGTGTCGGTGTTGAAATATTTTCCACTGATTGCCCAGTTTTTCACGCTAGATCCTGCAGCAAAAGCCATGATCCTGCACTTGTGACCTCACAGGAACAAATGATGTCACCCAGGTCYGAGGAACAATTTCCTCACGGAGCAGAGCAGCAAAGGTGATTTGCTCTGCACTCAAGATGAGTCTCAGGGAGAGAAATCAGCACTTCAGCAGCTGTGGGTCAAACACCCTGCAAGCCTGGCTTAAAAACACTTTCCCAAAGGCTGAGATTAAAGAGCCCTGGGGACTCAGGACTGAGCAACCTGCTGAGGTCTCCTCGCTGTGCCAATAAAAATCACGTCCTGCTCCAATTAAAGATGAAAAGCAACGAAGGAGTGGCCTCCTCCTCACATTAGAAGGCATCTGGAGCCCATGAAAAGGAGCTTTGATTTGGCCAGGGCAGCCTCCTCCTCRTTTGGAGCTTCCAGAGGAAAGGGTTTGCTGCTGTGTTTTCATGGATTTTTTTTTTTTAGAAATGCATAATAGAAAACTTAATTCAGTTTTGTAAATATTCMTAATTTTTACCCTTCATTTAGTTCAATAATCGTGTTATGAATTCATTTGTTTTTTAAATTCCCTTCATTTTCAATCAAATTATTTGACAGTGAGCATAAGAACCTGTATATTGATGAAAAGGTCTAAAAAGGAGCAAAATAAGGAGATGAGAAGTGCAGAGCTTACAATGCACTATCCAAACACAAATTTAGTGACCCATTACGTGACTAAAATAACAGGTGACAGACAAAAACACTCGCACGTGAAAAAAAAAAAGCAGAAAAACTTCTATTCTCATATAATGGGCAGAAAATAAGACTTCAACAGAGATGTTACAGCAATCAAAGATTTTTTTTTTGAATCCCTGCATCCATCCCTGCATCCCTGCCCACCTGTCAAAGATGGCCCCCACACCGGGACTGTCGCAGTGCTTTTGGGCCATATTCGGGCCATTTTTGGGCTATTTTTGGGGGGATTTTTTTGGCTGTTTCTGGGCTGTTTTGGGGCTGTTTTTGGGGTGTTTCTGGGCAGTTTTGGGGCAGTCTCACCTGTCGAAGATGGCCCTGATGCTGGCGCTGTAGCGGTGCTTTTGGGCCAGATTTGGGCCATTTTGGGGCTATTTTTGTGGGGATTTTTTGGGCTGTTTCTGGGCTGTTTGGGGCTGTTTTGGGGCTGTTTTTGGGGTGATTTTGGGCAGTTTTAGGGCAGTCTCACCTGTCGAAGATGGCCTCCACGCCAGCACTGTGGGCGCTGTCGCGGTGCTTTTGGGCTAGATTTGGGCCATTTTTGGTCTATTTTTTTGGGGTGTTTCTGGGCTGTTTTTGGGGTGTTTTTAGGGTATTTTGGGGCAGTCTCACCTGTCGAAGATGGCCCCCACGCCAGCACTGTGGGCGCTGTTGCGATGCACGTGCAGCCCCGTGGCCAGCAGGATCCCGTCCTTGACGGCGATGGAGCGGTGCGAGAAGGAGGCGATCAGCAGCTCGTTCCACCCTGGGGAGGGGGGAAAAGCACCAAGGCTGAGGGTTAGAGAGCCCTGGGAGTCTGGGAAGTTTGGGAATCGGGCRGTGGCAGCCCTGGAAAAGCAGGAAGAGGGAACAGCCTTTGCTGCAGGGATGGGGAAGGGAAGGGGGAGCCAGGGATGCCTTGGGAAGGCTGAGCTGGAACAGAGACTGGACAGAGCTGGAGAATACAGCAGTTATTTATTGAAAGGCCCTAGGACACAAGATTCTGGCCAGGTAGACCCCAAATAGTCACAAAAATGGCCCCTTTAGGCCTTACACTTTTACAAATTTGGGTCCATTTGAATATTGGGGTTTAATTGTCCAATTACAACTTCAGGCTGTGAAGTCTCATCYTTCTTGTTTCTCCCCTCAGTCCATCATTGTTTGTGCTTTGGGGCCTGAAAGTTGTCCTTGGTTTTCAGCAGGGAAGGATTTGTTTTGTCTACCTATTACCTACTAGCATTAATATGAGACAGCACGGAGTTTGAAAAACATAAAAAACATAAAAGCTGAAACTTAAGGCATCACCAGCTTTTCCTTGGATGTCAGGGGAGGGAAGAAAAGCCATCAAGAGCCCAACTCACTAAAAATAAAGCTAATAAGGGGAGCAGTTTCCTCTGTAAAGCGTGCAGACAGCGAGCAAACAGCTCTGCCTGAAGCTCCCCGTGGGTGTGGAGCCCTGAGCTCCCCTCAGCAGCTCCAGCCCTTGCTATCAGCTCATCAGGCTCCTCCTGGGGCCACAAAAGTTCATCCAGCCAGCCCTGAGCCCTGCCAAAATYCCTGCCTTTACTGGTGGGTTTGTTGCCTCTGCCATGAAAACGCTGGGAGGGGCTGGGTCTGTTCTGTGCACAGTCCATGAGTGCTTCCTTGGAAAACAGGTTTTAGTCTTTTTAGGCTGCTCTGGGATATGGGAAGGACATCTGAGCCCAGGCCTACAGGGAAGGGAAGGGAGATGTGGCCTCCACATCTTCCAGCTCCCCTTCCCAACCTCTTCAGGTCCTAAATCCATCATAGGCTCAGCTGAAGAATTCCTGAAACAAAGCCCCAACGAGAGGAAATGCTGCCAAGCCTGAAGGGTGCAAATGTGGGTGACTTCCAGGCAGGAGCAGCATCTTCAGTAAGACAAGATGGGCTCTTCTGCARCACCCCTGGCCTGAACATGTTCTGGAGTTCTGGTCCAGAAACCAACCTCAGGATATTCGGATTTAGAGGGTTTTTTAACCAGGCTGGAAAAGCAGCACAACAATATCCTTCACCTCTGCTGCCACARGAACACCTCTCCCTGCCTGGAATAAACACAGGGCTGTGTGTGCTGTGTTTACCTCCTGCTGCAGCCGTGGGCTGTGCCACCAGAAATGTTGACAGGGAATAAAGTTCACTCTTTCCTAAGTGGCCACAGGATGTTTCCACCCCAGCCACGGGAACATTTCTTGGGCTATTTACTGGGTGAGGCCTGGCACTTTCACAGGGATTGCAACACTGTGAAACCCAGGGAGGATGGAGGAGAGGGAGGCTGCAGAAACCCTGTTCCCAGAGCTCCATGGGATCCCWGATCCCTCCCAGATCCATGGGGATTTGTCCCCCACAGCCCCACAGCAGCTCCAACCAACAGAAACCAGAGCTGCCCCTCCACACCCAGTTCAAACTGGGYTTATTCCAGTGAGGGAGGGCTGGCTTCATCAGCATCCTGTGGATTATTCCCATGTAGAGCTGGGATGTTTCAGCTKAGATGGGGAAGATTTTCCCACCTTGGCTTTCACCAGAACATCCCCAAAGAGCTGCCAAGACAGGAAAAATTCACTGTGACCTCAGGGAGCAAATTGGAATTAGAGACCAGCCAAGTCTGCCCCCAGAGTTCTGCATTTCAGCCCAGGGTCTGCAGTGGCAGGGCAGAATTCTGGGACTCCTGGGACTCCTTTCTCACCAAACAGGGAGGCTGCAGCCTCCAGGGATGCTCTGGGATGGGGAAGGCACTTTGGCAGAGCAGTGGCCATCGTGCCAATSCAGCTGCCTGCCAAATTTCCCCACCATCCCTGCACACCCAGCTGCAGCTGCAGGGATGTCACACTCAGCACCCTCTGCCAGGCTGAGAAAACATCAGGTTATTCCTGTTGCAGCTTGGAAACACGAAAACCAGAGGAAAACACCCTTAAAAAGTCAGGTTTCCTTCCCTCCCCAACAGCTCAGGGAGGGAGTGTTTTTAAATGATTCAGGATTTGAGGAAAGCTGCTGCCAGCCCGTGCAGCCCTGCTCCTCCTGAGCTGTGTGCTCCACTTGTTCTGCCTCCCAGGATGCCTGGCCGAGGCTCTTAGCTGGGTTTTAGTGCTTCAATATTTCATGGGCAGCTGTTTCTCAGCAGGCCACTCAATAATRCATGGAGGCACTGCTCAGAGGACTTGGGGAAGGTTATCTGAGGTGCTCGGAGCAGGGAGCTCCAGGGAGCTGCTCCAGGTGTTCGGCAGTCTCAGGGTTGGAGCCACCATCAAATTTGGGATGTGGTGGGGTCTGCAGCCCCTCTCCTGCTGCCCCTGGGTGTGGAGTGAGTCACAAACAGGTCAGGAATTCCCCAGGTGCAGTTTTAATCTAAAATTTAACCTGCTAAAGAGAGAGGAAAACCTGGAGCTGCCATGGTGGGTTTTGGGTTCCACTGCCCACAAGGAAAAGGCAGAGCYTGGTCTGAACCCAGCCCTTTGCAGGAAGCCCTCAGAGATCCCTACAGAGGTTTTCCACTCCCACAAGAGGCTCTAGAAATCCTCTTCAAATCCACACTTTGGATGTTCCAAAGGGCCCAGAGCCAGCTCTGCCAAAATCCATGGAGCACCTTCACCCAAGGGCTGCAGGAGCTTTCCTGGAAGGGTGCAGGACCTGGGCAAAAGTGAATTTGGGGGAAATTAAAGGAACTTTGAAAATACCAAGGACTTCAAAAGTCAAAGAGCTTCATGCCTCAAGTATCCTCCCCAAGCTCTGCTCCTGATTTCYTGCCCTCCCTGAGCTTTGTGCAGCAGCAGGAGCTTGAATTCACTCACCAGGGGAAGACCCTTCCCACAGCCAACTGCTTTGCACCTCCCAAACCCTGCTCCTGCAGCCCCCCTGCTGCACAAGGAAATTTAAAATAAGCCCTGAGAGTTCTATTTTCATCTTGGTGGGTGGGAGAAGAAGTGAGATGTACTTTTCTCTCCTTTCTGGTTTTAATTATGATCAAACATTTCAGTTTGATGAGATTTCACGGGGGCCTGAGCCTGCTTGGTCTCTCAAGCCCCAGTTTGGGAGGGAGGCAGAGTTTAACTCCTTTGGTTTAGGTCACCCAGCACCCATCTCTGAGTTTCCCATGGATCAGAGGTGAAGCTGGGCCATTTTTCAGCTGACTGGCCACATTCTGCATCCAACTCAACAACACATCCTATTTAAAAAATCCTATTTAAAACCCAAATCATTGGAGCCTATCAAGAACCAATTAAAGACTTTCAAGCTGCCAGGACCTGAGGGTGCAGCCTGTCYCAGGGGACAAGGTGCCACTCACCTGCTCGGAGCAAGATGACCTGGTCATCCAGGGGCAGCTCGGAGAAGTGGGGGATCCTCTTGGCCCACTCCACCAGGGTGAAGAGCTGTTTGTCTGCTGCCTGGCAGATGTTTGTCACTGGGTCGTTGGGCTGCCAAAAAAAAACAAAGAAAGAATTAAAAAATGTGATGGAAAAGCTTGGAAAAGGCAGAGTGAGGGRAAGAGGCTGCAGGAGCAGCCTGCCTGCCATCCCCGAGGTGGATGCTATCACTCACAGGCTAAGGAAGTGATCTGGCTGCTCCACCACAAGGGGTGTAATCGTTTTTAGCAAGGCCCCAAGATGGGAATTGGGAGTGCTGAGACCCCACATCCATCACCCTGACTGATGAATCCAGCTCCAGCCTGGGGAAGGGCAGGCTCCAGCATCTCCCAGCTCGACAAASCAGCACCAGAGGGGGCATTGCAGAAAAAAAAAAGGAGAGAAAACCCCTTTCCTTTGAAATATTATCCAGTAACAGAAACCATCTGCTCCTAAGGAGGACACTCAGCCTAAACACATCAAATCCCTGTTTAAAGGAACTSCTCACAGCTCAAGTGGATTTGTGATTAGGGACTGGAAGAGCCAGTTTAACCCTGGGGAAGGCTGGTCCCAGTGTGTCTGTGGGCTCTGCCTCTCTGGACAGGGATGTATGAGCCCTTCCCAYCTCCCACTGTAATCCCTGCTGATACCCAGCAGCTTGGACTGCACWGTGAACTTCCTTCCATGTCCTTAAAAAGAGCAGCTCCCCAACTGGAGGAGGAGTGTTTACTTCACCCCTGGCCTGCAGGAAGGGGAAGGGGTGAGAAGTCAGAGGAGGAGCAGACAGCAGAGTCAGCGTGACCTGGGGCAAAGCCCCCTGCCAGGCTGGACAGATCACCCTCAGAGCTGTKCCCCACACCCCTGGCAGCAAACCCACAGCTCTGTGGCCAACATCTCCCCCTTCTCCAGGCTTAAAATAGCCAGGATTTGGCAATCCCGGGGCACCTGCCCTGCCTTTCCACCTGTCGCGTGCAGAGATGGATGGGCACAGGCTGGCACCCCCACAGGGGTGTGCCCCCCTCGTCCCACCCCTTCCAGCAGCTCCTCAGGCCTCCAAGGGCAGGGCAGTCTCACTCCCAGGGAGCTGGGGCTGCTCCCCTGAGGAAGGAGATGTGAGCAGGGGCTGGGATTTTCCTGGCAGGAAGGAGATCAGATGGGATCTGGGAGAGGGGCGTGTGAGGAGGAGCTCTGCAGGGTTCAGTGCTCCACTGGAGGCACAGGGAATGCTGGAATTCAGAATGCAGGAAGGGGGAGAAGGGACAGTGAACATCCCCAGCCTCACATTATCCCAGTCTGCTCAGCCAGGAGGAGAATCCTGCAGAGGTGGGATGGGGATCGTGACTTATGGGAGACCCCCCTGCTCCAGCAGAGCCCTGGCAGCAACAAGTGCCAGCWGAGCCCCAAAAAAGGGGTAATTCAGCTAAATGAGATGTTTTTGCCAAAGCTCTCCTCAGGGCTGGGCAGGCTGTCCCTGCTGCCACTGTCCCTCCATGGGCAGCACGAGCTGTGCCCAACCTCTGGTGCTCCAGAGCCTCATCCTCAGCTCCAGCTGAGATCCAGGCAATTCCTGGAACCACCACGGCCCTTCCYGGCAGAACCTGATCACTGAGGAGCAGCTGGAAGTGTCCAGAGGGCCCTGCCTGGCTGCAGGAGGGGAATGGCAGGGCTGGAAACCCTCCCTGTGCAAGGAAAGCAAATCCCCCCCTGCAGTAAATAGCAAGGGCACGGTGCCGGGGTGTGACACAGCCAAAGGGCACCTGATCTTCCTGGAAAACTGCAGCTTGGGGGCTTCTTCCAGAAAAATGGTGACTTGAAACCAGACTTTGAAAGGCCCAGTGGGGAGGGCAGCTCTCAGTTACAGCTGCTTTGCCTTTCCAGGGCCAGGAGCCCATCCCAGGCCGTGCTCACCAGGGCAGGAGCACARATTCCCAAGGCACGGGGCAGAGGCAAAGCCACCCCCTGGGACAGGGACAGGCACAGACGTGAGAGCATGGAGTGACAGGACAAGGGGGAATGGRTTCCAGCTGGAAGAGAGTGGGGTTAGRGCAGAAATYAGGGAGAAATTCCTCCCTGGGAGGGTGGGGAGGCCCTGGCACAGGGTGCCCAGAGAAGCTGCTCCATCCCTGGAAGGTTCAAGGCCAGGCTGGATGGAGCTTGGAGCAACCTGGSATAGTGGAAGGTCCCTGCCCATGGAAGAGGATGATTTTAAGGTCCCTTCTAACCCATTCTGTGTTGGAGACAAGGGTGCTAATCCCTAAATCACCCTGCCACCCCCATCCCAGCCAGCTGGGAGATGTCCCTGCAGGCCCCCAGCAGCTGGCCTGAGGTGCAGAGGCACAAACCAAAGCACCCAGCACACGAGGCCAACAGCAAAGAGCTCTGTGCTTTTCCCCCTGTGTTTATCAGGGCCTGGATTTGTCTCCCTTTCCATCACCTGGGCTCTGGGGGAGGGCAGCAGCTCCTCTGCCTCCCCTCTCCTCATCCTTTGGTGGCCTCCTCACCAGGAGCTGCTGATCTCATCCATCTGCTAAACCTGCTACAAATGTCACCTCCTCGGCTTGACAATAACAGGGCACTTTCAACAAGCCTCCTGCTTCTATTTAGATGCAACACACATCCTTGTTCRCAGTAATGTGTGTTGAATTATGCAGGAACTGCCTTTCAATTTGCTACGAGAGGCTGAGGAGACTYGGTGCCAGACGAAGCCATTTATTTCAGCTCCCTCTCTGGGGTCTGTTTTCAAGTCAGCACAAGGCTGGCTCCAGCTCCCCCGAAGGATTTTTAATCCTGGGAGCAGTCAGAGCCTCTCTGAGCCCCTCACTAATGCCTGGGGGAAAAAAAGCCCTTTAAAGCTTGGTGGTGATGGGATGCTCCTCTTAAATGCAGGTGAGGATTTGGTTCTGCACCTGGTTCTGTACCTGGTTCTGTAGCTAGTTCTGCACCTGATTCTATATTTGATTCTGCACCTGATTCTGTACTTGATTCTGCACCTGATTCTGCATCTGATTCTGTTCCTGGTTCTGCACCTGGTTCTGTAGCTGGTTCTGTATCTGATTCTGAACCTGATTCTGTACCTGGTTCTGTTCCTGGTTCTATACCTGGTTCTGCACCTCATTCTGTTCCTGGTTCTGCACCTGGTTCTGCACCTGGTTCTGTTCCTGGTTCTGCACCTGGTTCTGCACCTGGTTCTGTACCTGATTCTGTTCCTGGTTCTGTACCTGATTCTGAACTTGGTTCTGCACCTGATCCTGGAGAATTTCACTGAGGGATTGATTGGCTCTGTCCACACCACAAAGCCTGGAAATGTCCAAGAGCCACCTAAGGAATGCTAGGAAAAGCTGTCCTGGCAAAAAGAGCATCCCAAAAAGCCAGCTTAGACTACTCCTGACCCCCAGGTCCCCCACAGAATTCTGCACTTCTGAGCTGCTGCTCTTCCACACTGGACAGCCCCTCTCTGCCCCCAGCTGTCCTCATGGTCACTCCTGATGGTCACTCCTGATGGTCACACCTGATGGTCACTCCTGATGGTCACACCTCATTATCACACCTCATGGTGAATCCTCAAGGTGACTCCCCATGGTCACTCCTCACGGTCCCAGCTGTCCCACAGCCACCCCTCCTGTCCCCAAAGGCCCTGGGGCAGGGCTGCCTCACCGAGCTGGGTGTCAGGCCCATGTTTGCCTCGATGTAGGTCTCTGTCTTTGGCTCCACAGCGAGTTCAGCCTCCAGGATCTTCTCCACGGGCATGTCCTCGTTGGCGCTGCTCGTGGACTCCACCTCGTTCTCGTTGCGGTCCTTGCCCCGCTGCCTCTCCTCCTGCACGGCTGGGGGGACACAAAAGKGACAGGGTCAGTGCCAGCCTCGGCACACAGGTGGCCATGAAAACCCCAGATCACCCTGCTGGCTGTTCCCAGTGGGATATCCCCGGGAATGTGGGGTTTGGGGAAGGCAGGGAGCAGCCCCAGCATGGGGAATCAGCTCTGTGTGTGCTGTGGGATGATCCTGCCTGGACAGGGCCTCTGCTGGGAAAGCCCCTTCCCTCATTCTGGGAATTAAAGGGTTAAATGTTGGCACCCTGGATGCTGAAAATTTTGGTTTTTCTGTGTTGAGAGGTGCTGACCCTCAGGCAGGCACCACATCTGACCTGAGGCCTTGGGACAGGCTCCCAATGTTGAGTGACAGCACTGAGATTGCGGGTGTGGGGTTTGATTAGAGGTGTGTGATCTCATGGGGTTTAAAGTTTTAGTACACAGCAATGTGTGTGAGCCAAGATGGAGAACTCAGGGCATTGTCTAAGACTTTCTTATCACCTTCTTCTTCATGGGTTTGGGTGGTTTTCTGTAACTGTGTGAAAAGGGTCCTCATTGCAGACCTTTAGTGGTCACCATTGGGTCAAAAACATCAATAATAGAGGTGTCATCTCATTATTGGGTAAATAGTGCTTAAAAAACCTTGAGAAAAAGTCAGTAGTGGCCATTTTTGCCAGGTTTTTCTAGCAACTAGTCAGAGCTCATGGCTTGTGGGTCTGTAAATTCTCTATAAATAGATAAGATGTAATAAATCACCAAGTCCAAACTGAACTGATGTTTCCCATTCATCCTGACCTGGGCAAGAACAAGAAAAAAGGAGCCAGCACCATAACAGTTAAAGGCAAATGATGGGAAACACCTCAAAGGAAGCCACACTTGAGTCCCTGTGGGATAGGGAGAGGGGTGAGTGAAGGGACAGAATCAAGGAACCCTAAAAAGAAGAGAACGGGTCAGTTTAAAGCAGAACCCCAGAGATGAGCCACCCCTGAGGCTGGCAGTGCTGGATTTCCCTGCCCAGCTCCCGTGGAGCTGCATGCAAACCTCCCTCCTGCCCCAGACAGACAGGAGAGACCTGTCCCAAAGCCTGTGGGGTGGGAAGGAGCTGGCCAGCAGCCTGTCACATGCTGCTGAGCTCCACCTGAGCAGCTCAGACATGGAAAACACTCRCTACATGCTAATAACATCATTATTATTACTATTATTATTATTATTATTAAAGGCCTCCCTTGGAAAGCTGCACACACTTTTGCCACAGCTGGACAGCAGCTTTGTGCAGCTGATGTGGGAACTCTCTCCTTCTCCCCCACCCTGTCACAGACCCCAAATCCCACCCTTTTCCACACAGCACATTTCAGCCCACTCTGAGAACAGCACGAGCATCTCTGGCCACGAGACACAACTCTCTGAACTCACCCAGCTCCTTGCTGAGGCACTTCAACAACCTAAAAACCCCTGGTCTTTATTGGCAATTACCCCAGCACTCCCTCCCTGCAGCTTTTGARGCTGGTTCTGGGATGTTCAGGCAGAGAGCAGCAGGGGCACAGGAATTGTTTGGGGGGAAACCAGAGCTGTCTGTAACACAACGAGGCTTTTCAGACCACCAGCTCCATGCCAAGCGCAAAAACCAAACCCTGCAATACGAAACTCCAGGCAAATAAAATAAAATAAACCCCAGGAAATTGAGACACGGGCTGAAGGAGCCCTTCTCTGGCTGCTGATCCCATTAACCCAGCTCCTGGAGCTGATTCCCAGTGCTCCCCCTCCCTCCCCTCAGCGCTGCTGTTTGCTGCAGGAGCTCAGACTCCTCCATGTGAAAGCTGTTATGCAAAAAGGCAAGAGGTTCCTYTGCTGCAAACTGCTCTGAAGTTCACTGCAGAGGCTCCCCAGGCCCACCAACACTGTCTGCTGGGYTGCCAGAGCCAGGTGAACTCAGATTTGTGGTGTGGCTTTTGTCCACCTGGCGTGGATTCTTCTTCTTTTTCAAGCCATCACAAACCCCTGCTTTAATTCCACCCCTCCAACCCCACTCCTGCCTCTCCARTCATCGGGAAGAGGGGAGTTTGTGCTTAATGCCAACCCTCCTTCAGCAGCACAGATGCACTGAGATTCCTCTGGGCACAGGGGAGGAGATGAAACACCTACTAAACAACACAAAATCCTGAGAGGAAGGCAAGCCCTCAACAAAYGGGGTCTTATAAAGAGACTTTAAATGCCAACGTGCTGATGGGAGGTTTGCAGCAGCTCTCAAGGATGGAGATGCAGAGTTGGGATCACTGGGGTCACTCCACCGTGGTGTTAACCCCAAAAACACACCCTTCAYGCTGGATATTGGGATTTGGGGCAAAGCACTGCAGAGCTCTGGGCAGACAGGGGCTACCTAAAGCCTTCAGTCTGCAAACCTCAACCTCATCAGTGCCACACTCCTGGCCTGAGGAGCCAGGCACACTGCAGGGGCTGCAGGAGAGGATCCTGCAGGGCACCTCCACAGCACCTGCCCGTGATCAGGCTGAGCCCAGCCGAGACAAACCGCGCAGGAGACAGATGGGCAGAGATCAGACACGTAAGGAGTTCTTTCCATTGATCCCAGCTCGCAGAGAATCAGTGCTGCAGCTCCCTGCAGGGCTGCTCAGGGCACAGCTGACTCATCCCAGCTCAGCCCCAGCCCAGCAGCAGGGACAGCCCGGGCACAGCAGATGGCACCGTCCCAGCCAGCAGCCAGAGATAAACCCAGCCCTCAGCAGGGAGGGTTATCTGCTGTGCTACAGCCAGACAGCCTCCTCCAACGGCAGGACACGTGTGGGAGCACTTTGCCTTTGTCCCTGTTTGTCTGTCCATCCATCCATCCACCCACCCATCCATCCATCCATCCACCCATCCATGGATTCATCCACGGATCCATCCATCATCTATCTATCTATCTATCTATCTATCTATCTATCTATCTATCTATCTATCTATCCATCCCCCATCCATCCATCCACCCATCCATCCATCCATCCACCCATCCATCAATCCATCCATCCCATTCCCTGCAGGGGCTGTTTCCCAGTGCTGACCCTGGACCCCCATTATCCTTCCTTCTCCCTGGGATGATGCCTCATGCCCAGGCCTTCCCCCAGGAGTGCACCTGCAGGAGCAGGGGAACCTCAGCTCCTCCCTGCAGACCTTGGCCCTCACCCCTGGAGTCCACTCCCCGCTCCCACTGGGGATCAGTCACACAAACCACAGTGGGGATGACAAAAACACATTTTTCAGCTGGATCTGCTCTGAGAACTGCGTTTCTCTGTGGGTTTGGGGTTTATTTATGTTTTTAAGAAGAGAAACACCGAGGTGGCAGCTGCACGGCAGCTCCTCTGGTGACACCAAAATGGGAATAACCTTGTTCCTCTCAGCTCCCCAACAACTCTGATTTCCCTGGTCCTAAGGGTGGCACAGCTTTGGTGCAGGGTTCCCATCCACCTCAAATGCAGGAGCTGAGCCAGGAATCTGGCTTGCTGCATCCCAGAAAAGCCTCTCCTGCCAGGCAGAGCACTCCCAAGCCGTGACCACCCCGTGTCTCCGGAGCTGAGCTCCCCAGCCCTCTCCCCAGTGCTGATGCCTGTGCCAACGCTTTTGTTTTCCTGCAAGGAGCCTCGGATGGCTGAGAGCTTTTCCAGGCTGGTTTTCTAAACATAAGGGAAGCATTTGACTCTTGTAATCCACTTGAGGAGGGAAAAAAAGATGCAGTTGGAGAGCTCGGAGAGGCAGCCCCACCTCCTGCAGCTATGTCTGTGCCGAGCCAAGGACAGGAGCCTGTGTTTTCCATGGCACCTGATGAAGAGCCTCTCCTGTTTCTTCTGCCTGGTTTGGTCTGTACTTGCCCCAGGCCAGTTGCTGTCATGTTTTATCCTGAGCTCCTCCAGCCCATCTGCACTTCCCCAGGCCATGGTGCAGCCAGGCACGGAGCCCCATGTGTCCAAGCCACTCCCTGGTGACTTCTCAGTGCCTTTAAAATCCAAAATGCCTCGTCCTGTGGCTTGCAGAGGAGCCTCAGCTACCCAAGCCCRAGGGCTGGTGTGCCAAAATGCCACATCCATGCTCTGCAGGTACCCASGTCACACTGCACACCTTGGCTTTGCTCCTGGGGCAGCACCTGATGGCTAAAAAAGCAGGTTTGAGTCCACTGAAAATGGCACCAAACCCAGTTGTGGGGCCCACACTCATGGGCACTGCACCTGTGTGCCAAAGGAATGGCAGTGCAGGGAGGGAGAGGCACAAAGGAAAGGATTTTCCTCAGGGCAATGTTCCTGAGRGGGCAGGAGCAGCACAGAGTTGTTTATTTGCTGGCAGAGACCTGGAGGCTCCAGCAGCTCCAGGGACACTCACCCAGTGTCAACCCAGAGCTTTTTTGGGATGAAAATCCAACCTTTCTCCATGGGGAAAGGAGAATTCCCGCCCCCAAAAATGGGGTTTTCTCAGGGAAACAGACCCAGAGTCCTGAGAGAACAGGGGGAAGGCACCAAAGCTCAGCCCAAAGCTGCTCAGTTTTCCTTTTCCCCCACCCTGCCAGGTGAGTGGCTGGTTATTTATCACCTGCTGGGTGGGGGTTATTGGGGATTTCCATTTCTCTCACCCTGGGATTTATTGGGCTCTGCTGCCTTTCATGGAGCCACGTCTYTGCTGTGCATCATCAGCATCTTGAAGCGTTTATGCCCCAGGTACCTGCTCACATCCAAAATGCCAAGACAGCTGAGAAAACCAATTCAGACAGCGTTTCTTCTGCTTTGCTTTCGTGTGTCACCTGTTTGGTTTTTTTCTTTTTCAGAGGTGCAGCCTTCTGCTACTGTAAACAACCTCAAAAGCTGCAACACATGAAATAAATTGGGATTTTTTTCCTCCAACGTTTTCAACCGAACGCAGTAATTTTTTTTAAGGGATGCGAAATACCATCGTGGTAATTAAAAAGTGTCACTTCAGAGTGYTAAAAAGTGGGTTGAAACCTTTGCACGCAGTAAGTTCACAAGAGGAACAGCTCTGGAAAACAACAGCAAAAAATCTCCAGCTCACTTCACCCTCTGGACACTGAAGTACAAACAAACAGCAACAGAAGGAGAGAAAACCATAAGCCAAACCCATTTTCTCAACCTAAGAGCATCCTTAAAAACAAAACAAAACAAAAAAAAAACCCCAAACCCAGCATCATTTAACCAGCTGGTTTAAAGAGAAGCACTTTAAAAGGATATAAGAAACAAGCTCATTAAGCTGGAAGACATTTTCCATTCCAAAATCACTCCTAAAAATAACTGTGCTCTTGAACTCTGCCCCCTCACTAGGCTGTGGCCACTTGCCTGCTTTCACATTCACTTGGCCAGTGGGCTGGAAACCTGAATTCCTGCTCTTTCTGCCCAGATCCCTCGTGCTCCTGAGGGCTGGGATGGTCCAAACTCCAGGGGGAGGCACAGGATTCCCACCWGGGAATCTTCAGTCCCTSTGGAYTCAGTGGYTGAGCACTGAGAGGTCTCCAGGACSTGGAGATGCTGCAAGTCCAACCCTTCCCAGGCTGAACCCCTCAGCTTGGCAAGTGAGAGGGGGGAAAACCAACCCACAAAGACGGGAAGAAGAGGAGGAATTAACTCAGGCTGTGAGGTTTAATGAAGCCCTGAAGTCAGAGAGCAGGCGTGCAGCTGCACACACGTCCTGCGTGCTGAGCACAGCAGCTGCAGCCACGCTGCACCTGGATTTGGGGACAACCCTGGCACCAGCCTGAGCTGCAGGTGCTGCAGGAGAACAGCTCTCTGCTCTGCAGAYGGGCTCCAGGATGCACCAACACCCAGTTCCCCAAGAGGCACCGAACCCCAGCCTGGCACATGGCAGCCCTGGGCAGCCCAGCAGGGCCTGCAGAGCCCCTCACGTCCGGGGGAAGGCTCTGGGAGCTGCTTCCCAAGGGCTGCTGCCTGTCAGGAGGCCCTGGGAGCATGGGAAAGGGCTCCTCGCTGGTATTTCCTGCTCCCTGTGAGATCCCCGGGCGCTGCCAGCACCTCCTCACACCCCGGGGCAGCCCCAGCTGCGGCCCAACCCTGTCACCTCTGCTGTCACCKCTGCTGTCACCTCTGCTGTCACCCCCTGGCACACAGCACCCCCACCCCACGCCCCCCTGGTTCACTCCCACCCCTTCACAAGACCCCTGCCTCCCTGATTCCAAGGCAGTTTCCACTTTTTCCCTCTGGAGCCCAAGGCTGCTSATGCACAGATGTGGAGTCCCTGGAATCACGCCATGGAAAAATGACCATGGACACTCCCCTGCCAGGCCTGGTGACACTCTGTAACCCTGCCTGATGCCCAAAYCCCCCTGGTTTCTCCTTTCCCTGTTATCCCATAGGTTGTGGTA
This sequence comes from Alauda arvensis, assembly GCA_902810485.1. Lineage (NCBI taxonomy): Eukaryota > Metazoa > Chordata > Aves > Passeriformes > Alaudidae > Alauda > Alauda arvensis. The sequence goes on from CADDXX010000848.1 coordinate 204,335, forward strand.
CCCCAGTGACTGACCCCATGCTCCCCACAGGTCACTGACCTCACCTGTCCTTTGTCTCTGTGCCTCAGGGTCATTGGATGCCCAAAAACCACACTTTTAGGGACATCTTAGTCCTCTTTGGATCTGGATCCCCTTCAGCACCTGGAATAAACCTTGCTGGAATTTATSTGGGCTCAGAGCCCTCTGCCTCTCCTTGCTGAGTGTGGATGGGTGAGTTTGATTGCCCTGCCTCATTTCCCCCAAGCAGCCTTTACACTGGAGAGTCTGCCTGGGGCCTGGGTAAAGGCCATCCTAAAAACTCCCAGTGCTGCACACAGACACCTCAGAGCCCAGTGAGGAACAGACTGAGCAGGCAGAGTTCAGCTCCTGGCTGCCAACAGCCACCCCCACAACAATAATCCCTGCATTAGTCAAGATCCCTGATGGTAATCTTGATTTTGTTGACTATCCTCCAGTGTTTAGTGGGAGACAGAGTACAAAAAAMMCCCMAAAAAAYCCAAAGCCTTACACAGCTGGAAGAAATTCATAGGGGGAAAAAAATGTTCCCAGTTGCTTATTCATTATGGTTACAGCATCTCAGAGAGCTTGTCCAGTGTGAATGCTGGGATCTCTCTGACGTGTTCCTGACAGGGAACAGCAAGAGGAGATGAACACAGCAGGAGGAAYCCTCTGCTCCTGCAGGTTTTCCCCACTTTTAGCCCAGGTTTGTAGCCCTGAAGGGTCCCTGTGCCCCAGCACAGGTCCATCCCTTGGCTGGGCACATCCTCCCCAGACCCCTCGGGGTCTRCTCTTGGCATGTTCACCTGGAGACCCCTCAGCTGTTGGGATCAAACCCTTCCAAACCTCCATCAGGTTGATTTTACTTCTCCAATCCAACTTCTGGCCCAATAACCCCTTTCTTTTTGCTCTCTTTAAACTGAGAACAGCCTTGGCTCTCACTCCTCCTCCCAGCACCACCCTGCAGGTCACAGCACTGCTCCCCAGCCCTGCCTCTCATCACAGCTCCTGCTCTCACTTTAGAGCCTCTGGGCTCACTTTTAGCACCTCTGGGCTACAGCAGAGATGCTTCCCAGCAGGAATCTGCTGTGCCTTCACACAGCCATAAACCAGGCCTCCAGAGCAAGATGWTTTTAAGGGAAATGAGGCCCAAAACCCAGGCTCTGTTGCTTAAAAAATACAAGAGATTATGCTAGAGGATAAAAAGCCATGTTGTGAGTATTTAGGCAATGCAAAAACTCTTCCCCAAAACAGAGGTGGGAGTAAGGACAATTCCAGTCAGCTGGGGTGGGTGCAATGGGAGGAGACCTTTTTTGGACAAAYCACATGTGAAACTCCAGAGCTGCTCAAAACCAGGGCTCAGTGAGATCCAACTCCTGGCTTTCAGCTTCAGGACAACTGAGATGTTTCTATGAGACACTGGATTTTCAGCCTTATAACAAGAGACAGGGGAGTTATTCCAGCTTTCCCTGCATGGGGATTATGCCTAAATCATCTAATGATGACTGTCAAATCAGCAGTTCCTGCCCTTCCCCAMCGCTGCCCTCACCAGATCCATCAGCACTGCCTGACTGCACTCCTGGACTTCCCAGGATCCCATCTGTCACACTTTTAAATAATTGYCTGATCATTATGAATTCATTTGCTATTCACTGTGATAATGTTAATCAAGATGAATTAATAGAGTCCTCACACTGTACGTGCTCCCTGGGGACTTCCACCACCACTTAGAAATTAATTAATGGGCCTGTAATTTTCAGTGGTGCTGCCCATGCAATCASCACTGAGGGCARGCACRGAGCAGGTRCCTGCTCACAGGGTGGCAGAGTTCCAGCATTCCTGCTGCCCTTCCCAGCCCTGCACACCTTGCTCTGGGGGGCTGAGAGGGATCTGGGTCTCCAGCTGCCCGTGGAAGGCTCTGGATGCAGTGCCAGGGGAAGGGGATGCTCTGCATTTCTCCAGCTGAACACACAGGGAGAGCTCTTGGCTTCTTTTGGGTCACCTGAGTGGCCCAAGTTTTGGATGAGATTTTCCTCATCTCCCATGGGATCCAGCACTCCCCACTGCTCTGCACCCAGGGCACTGCCAGCCCCCACTCCTGCCCTGCATGCCTCAAACTCTCCATTCAATCATCTGCTGGGGCAGGAACATTTGATTTGAGCACCAAAGGGTTAAGCTCAGCAGGTCCCCTGGGTGCCCTGGCAATGCCCCCACACGTCCAGCACAGACAGCTGTGACACTTGGTGCCTTTGGTCCTTAGGTAACCCCAAAAACCGAGCGTGGCAGGGTTTGCCCAACAGCTCCAGCAGTGCCCTGTTTAATCAACGCTCCAGACAGGGCTAAGTGCTCTTCAAAGGCTCCCAGGCTGGAGCTGTGGGCCAGGSCCAGAGCAGGCCTGGCTTTATCAGCCTGTCAGGGAGGCAAGTGTGGCTCTGGAGATGTGAGGGGAGAGAGCAGCACCGAGCTGGGGTCACCCTCACGTCACYGCTGCTAAAAGCCTGCTCTGCCAGCAGATTACAACAGACACAGTCAGCATTTCAAAAGATCATTTAAAAAAGAGGCACTGCTGGGGAAGTTCAGATTTGAATTGAAATTCCAGGAAGGGAAGAGCAATCTTAAAGTGACCCAATTCCCTTCTTCCTCCCAACGAGGAAGGAACACGCGGCATTGGATTTGGAAGTGAGGGGTGGCACGGGATGCACACAGAAGCTGTGGCTGCCTCATCCCTGGAAGTGCACAAGGCCAGGATGGAGTGGAAAACACCTCTATCCATCACCTCAGCACTGCTGTGGGTCTCTCCAGAAAACACAGGAGGCCACGAGATGCTGAGATGCGACAGCGAAACTCAAGCGCAATTTTTGTCACCACAGTGGCGGTGGCAGCAAGGCTGACCCTGCCTCTTGGAGCCTCACCCAGGTCCCCTGCAGCACCCCCTGGGTGTGCCAGGCCTTACCTTCTCTCTTCATGCCCATGGCCAGACACTTCTGGTAGCGGCAGTACTGGCAGCGGTTGCGCTGGCGCTTGTCGATCAGGCAGTCCTTGTTGTCCCTGCACGTGTAGGTCAGGTCCTTCCGCACCGTGCGCTTGAAGAAGCCTTTGCAGCCCTCACAGCTGTAAACCCCGTAATGTTTACCTGAGGGGAGGGGGAAAACTCGGGTTTAAAGGCAGCCCCGAGGTCCCTTCTYGGCCAGCAGCTCTGCCCAGGGCTGTGTTTTGGGCTGGAGGAGAGTTGGTTTGGTTTCTGCAGATCGCCAGCTGTGGGTCACATCCTGCCTTGCACCCAAGGAAAGGACATTTCTGGGCCACACTGCAGGGGTGGGGCAGTGGAACAGGGGGTTCTGTACCCCTGTGAGCTCTCTGAACACCCCCACAGCACACCCAGCCTGCTCTGTTCCACGTTCCCACCCTCCACTTCCAGCCTGGAGCACAGGAGGGCTCCCAAAGGGCTCCCAAAGCAGGCAGCCAGATCTCCTCTGGAGTAGCAGGCTTTTAGAAAAGCAGGAGAATAAAGGGAATTAGCACATCTTTATCTCCCGGGGGGGAGAAACTCCTGTGTCAAGAGCATCTTTTCATGTGGCACTGTGTGACAGCACCAGTGGGGATCAAAGGAYGGGGACAGGGAGGACACCCCCTGATGGGTTTGGCAATAGGGTGAGGATGTGACCCCACTGCTAAACTGGGCTCTCCTGGCTCTGCTCTTCACACCCTGCTGGAAGGCACAGGCATGTCCCTGTCCCAAGCAGAGCTCCTGCTGGCACTCCCCGTGCTGCCAGGAGCCAATGCCAGCTCCCTGCCAGGGCACCCACACCCCAAACCCACACCCCAAACCCCTCCCGGGGCAGGAGCCAGCCTCACCCGAAGATCTGTCCCCGCAGATGGCACATATGTGCTTGGTGAAGGAGGCCATCGTTCCTGAGGGATGTGCTGGCACTTTGAGGACTCCGTTGAGCCCCAGGGGTGGCTTGATGTCTTCTGTGCTGGTGACGGAGTTCATGGGCGAGTTGAGCTGTGGAGGGACAAAGCACAGGGCTCAGCTGGGACTGGGGACACGGGACAAGCAGGGGACAAGCTTCCAGCGGGGACCAGCACTGCTGAACCAAGAGGATTTGGGCACAGGAGCCCTGAGCCCAAAGGCACAACACCCATGTGCCCTGGCACAGCAGCTGGGCTGGCTCTGAGCTGGGGGACACAAGGGACATGGCCAGGCCTCTGAGCACCGTGCAGGGCTGGCCCTGCCCATCCTAGGAGGATGTTTTTCCATTAATTAACTGGAAAGCAATTAAACAGCCCCCACAGGCAGGAGTCAGCAGCCACCCCAGCTCCACACCAGCACAGGACCCAGTGGTGGCTGTGGGAGAGCTGCTGGCTGGGACTGAGCCCCTGCATGGATGATGAAGGCCAGGCCACTCTTGTTTAGCTCTGCTTTATAGTTTATAGATGTCCCTTCAGCATTATCTCTCCAAAGGAAAGCTTCATGGCAAATAAACACATCCCAGATGCAACAGGGCCTGGATTCCAGAGCTGGAGTGGGTGGGACATGTCCCTGCAAGTCCCAAATGTCTCTCCTTCCTCCCCTTGGCCCCCAACAAGCAGAGAATTGGCTGGAAGTGCTGCTGGCACTGCTGTGGAGTGARGGGTTCCTGGGCTGAACCCCCCACGGGGCTGTCACACCCCTGGGTGCAAAGAGAAACTGAGGCACAGAGCTGTAGGATCGTGGGAAAGGGACAAGCTCACCCCATCCAGGAGGGTCTGGGGGTGATGGGGGACCTGGATTTGGGTGAGCTCTGGATGCAGGGCTGGCTGGGATCACTGTGGGTGTCCCCAGGGGAAATCAGCCTGCCAGGGATTGTCACAGAGCCACCACCCCAGCCAAACCCAGGATGGACACACAGGCCTGTGCCTCAGCTTGCTGCCTTCCTCTGCTCCAGCAGAGATCCTCAGCAACTGCACTTGTCACAGATTCATTCAGGGGAGTCCCAGGCCTTGTGATCTGTCACTCAGAGCAGCACAGTCACTCCTCTGCCTTTCAACTCTCCAGGCTGGTGGGGAATATTTGGCAGGCAGACGAGTGACAGGCACACAACAGAGCCAGGTAAAGCCACCCTGGAGAAACGGGATGGATCTGCCTCCCTCTGCCAGCTGATGAATCAGAGGCAGCTGGGACCTGCTGCCACCCAGGGATGCACTCCTGGCTTCAGCTGCTGTTTGACACAGCACAGAGGGGAGGCAGGAGCGGGTCCCCAGGCAGGAGCATCTCTTTTTGAGTCCCACACCATCCCCTGGAAGCAGGGGTTGCCAAGTCGGGGTGACCTGCCCCAGGAATTCCTCCCAAGGAGCCAGTTCCCAGGTGCAGCTGGTGGTGCTGGAGGTCACACTGCCCCCCTGGCTGTGGGGACAAGGTCACTGCTGCCTGATGAAGATAAAGCCCTTCAGCACCACATCCCCCAGCCCCAGCAGCCCCCTGACAACACTGGGGGGATGATGGGCAGAGCAAGACCCACCCAGCAGGGTGGGGGTCCCACCAACCCCCTCAGGCCGGAGGATCAGCTGCTCAGAGCTGAGTCAGCCCCGGGCTGGGGAGGGGAAAAGGCATCGCTTCCTCTCCCAGCGCCGGCCCCGGAGCTCAGCAGAGCCACCCCGGGGTTCCCACACCGCCCTGGCGCCGGGGAGCACGTGCAGGGAGGGGACAGAGCAGGGGACAGCAGCCGCTGGCCTTGGCACAGCGCTTCTGCCGTGGGACAGCACGGCTCCAGCTCAGCAATGAGCCCAGRCACGGGAGGAAGCGGGGCTCTGCTTCCCCAGCCACAGCAGCACCTCTCGGTTCCTTCCCCTCCCTCTCCAGCACGCCCAGAACCGAATCCTGGCCCTTCAGAGCTGTATTCCTCCTCATTCCCCATCCCAAAAACATCCCAGCCCTTCCCCGATCCCCCAGGCACCCTTACACAGAGCATGGTGCAAAGCTCTGGCAAAGCCTAATCCCATTCTGATCTCTCCCCACTCAGCCCCGGGCATGCCGAGCTGCTGCCAGCGATGCCTGGGGCTGCACACAGCCCTGCAAAACTGCACGGAAAATCCTCCCCTCGCAGCTCCTGCTGAAAATCCGGAGCTTTTCCCCCCTGTTTTCCCATCATTTTTAGGTAAGAGGGTTTAAGCAATGTGTTAAATCCCGGAGCTGCTGGGTCTAAACCCCCCCACACTTGGTTGGGACCCTGCTCCCCTCATTCCCGGGCCATCCCCTTCCCATGGATGCTGGCATCCCGAGGCAGGGTCCCATCATTCCCCTTCCCACGGATGCTGGGATCCCCTGGCAGGGTCCCTGCCACACGCCCTGATTTTGGGGCTGTTTTTGCAAACCCTGCAAGACCCCAGGAACCTCTCAGTGCTGGAGGGAGGGAGCTGGGAGCACCAAGGGCTGCAGGGTCCTGCCCTCTGCAGAACCACSCGGGGTGGGGGGTGAGCCACCCCACCGAGGGTTTTTTGGGGAGCGTGGCAGCTCCTTCCCCACCCCCGTGAAGCCGGGGCAGAGGGGACCCACCCTGGGGACGTGGTACACGGCWCTGCCCTTCTGCTCTGCTGCCTCTCCGGAGGCGACGAGGCGTGCCCTGATGGCAAGTGGCATCTGCCATCTGATGCAAAGCACCTTCCATCAGTGCCAGCCCTGCCCGGCGACGGGGGCCACACGCCTCATTACCCGCGGCTGGGGCAGGGGGGCTGTGCCCTCCTCCTCCTCCTCCTCCTCCTCCTCCTCCTCCTCTGCCGGCCCAGGTAGGCGCCTGTGCCCGCTGCAGGGACAGGGACAGGCACCTAATGTGGCCAGACAGGGAGCAGATGGCAGGAGCCATTAGGCTGAAGCCCTCCCGAGTGTGTCACCTGGAGGAAAAACACTTCAGACAAGTCCCTGAACAAAGGATGGGCGCTCCCCAGGGCTGGAACCGCAAGGGCTGGAGCCACCAAGAGATGGAACCACAAGGGCTGGAGCCACCAGGGCTGGAGCCACMAGGGCTGGAGCCACTAAGAGCTGAAGCCACTGAGAGTGGGAACCAAAAGGGCTGGAGCCACCAGGGCTGGAGCCAGCCCTCTCCCAGCACCATCCCACCACACTCTCACTTCCCCTTCTGCCCTGGAGCTCTGCTTCGTTTCGGTTCCCCCGCTCTCCACTGCCAAACTGCACCTCAGCATCGCCCCTTCCCCGCCGTCCCCCTGCCTTGTGGCTCCCCCCAGGGCTGCCTCACATCCCCCTTCCCGCTCCTTCCCCACCGTCTTGGCGCTGGGGCTGCTGGTTTTGCTCTGGCTGCCCTTTCCCACGGGCATTTTCAGTTCCTCTTCCCCCAGCCCTGGGATGGGAGGGGATGTGTCCACCCTGCTGCCTCTCCTGCACATCTGAGAGGGTCACAGGCTGAAATCCTGCATGGGAAAAGCTCATCCAGAGGCAAATCTTACTCCTCTCTGAGCAGCACAGGGATGCTGGATGCTGGAAGTGCTGCCCCAGGCATAGCAGTCAGCACAGCCCCATGTAGTAAAAAAGCCCCGTTATCTCTGCGAATAAATCAGGCCAATATTTAAAAATAAAGGTGCTGGCAGGTGCTTGAAGTCCCAGAGAGGGCCTGGAATAAATAAACTTGCAGCGAGTGGCAGGTGGTGGCCAATTCCTTAATCTGCCCTTTTACTAAACATATCCCCTGCGAGCAGCCAGCAACAGGTGGCAGGGGCTGGCCAGCACCCCGCTCTGGCTATTTTTAAAATGAGCTTATCTCGCCCTGCTCGGAGATTTTACATAATCTGCAGCCACTGCAGGCCAGTCCCTGCCCCGTGAGGAGAAAGGGGCAGCGGGCASAGGACCCCTGGGTTTGTCCAAGTGATAAGGAAAGGGGAAAAGGCCTCGAGTTGTGGCAGAGGTTGAGATTTTGGCYGTGTGGGATGATTTCTTCATGGAAAGGGTTTGGCAGGCTGTCCAGGGAAGCTGGTGGGATCACCGTCCCTGGGAGTGTTAAAGGTGTGTGGCACTCGGGGACGTGGCTTTGTGGTGGGCTTGGATGCTCTTAGAGGGTTCTTCCAACCAAAACAATTCCATGATTCTATGGTCTGGCCCTGGAGGGATGTGCTGCTTCCCAGGAAGGAGAAGAATCCCAGACAGCCCTAGGGTAGCTCTRGCTCCTGCCACAGCCACACCAGCCCCCAGGTGAGCCAGGTGTGGCCACCACTCCCCTTCCACCCCAATCCTGGTGCCAGCAGCCGTGTTCCAGCCGTGTTCCAGCYGTGCTGGCCTCTCACAGCCCCCCAAAAGGAGGAGGACACCTCCAGCTTCATTCCCTCCTTGTGCTTCTGCTTTTTGCCTCCCCTTGGAGGAGGAACCCCCCCAGAGGTAGCTCCTCCTTGCCCAAACACCAGCAGTGACCCCCCAATCCCTCCCAGTGACCCCCTCACCTGCGGGCTGCTGGTGCCGAATCCCAGGCTGGGCGTGGAGGGGACAGACATCGAGTGCGGGCCCATGGGGGAGCTGATGACAGAGAAAGGGGGGCCCATGCCGTTGATGGGCGAGCTGAGGGTGCTGATGGGCGAGTGCAGCTGGCCCGGGGAGCCCAGCGAGGAGCCGATGCCCGGCGCGATGGACGGGTGCAGCGAYGGCGTGGCCATGGGCCCCCGGCTCGTGGGGGAGCTCAGCGAGCTGGAATTCACTTGGTTGGAGAAATCTGCAAGAGAAGGRCGAGAGGAAAAGGGGTTAAGTCGTGGCTGAGCTGCAGGGGCTGCCCTGCTTCTCCCCCAGGAATTCCCAGTGCAGCTCCATCTTTTTGCAAAGCACCTTCTCCTGGAGTATCCATGCGGGCATTCATGCTGGCAGCATTTCCACCTCGTTAAGGGCATTTCCACCTCAAGCCAGGCTTGGGTGCCCTCCTCCACCTGCCTGACACAGCTCTGAGCTCCGCCAGGGGCCAGGCATGGCTGCTCCAGGCTGATTCCCTGTTGCTAAGGGGATAATTTGGGTTTCTCAGCGGGCCAGGCCGTGCGTGGAGAGCAGCGAGAGCGGTACCCACACGCCCTGGGGGCGGCTCAGCCCGGGCATCCTCAGCGTGTGCCCATCCACAGGGAGTGCTGCGCGCTCAGAGGCTGGCTCTGAGGATTCTGGAGGTCTTTCCCGAGCTGGAATGACCCCCGTGGTTCTGGAACACTCGTGCTGGCTGCAGGAGCAGCTCAGTGTGTGCCTGTCCCGGGGGAGCAGAGCAGGGGGGCGGGAAAGGGGGGGCTTATAAATAGACTCCGGTTTCTCCCAAGAGGAGCCAAGGAGCCATTCCTGGCACATTTCCTCCTCATCCTGTCACGCTGCTTGCAAAACAATCCCCAGCGAGGAAGGGGCTGGCTCGGACCCCAGGGAGGGGCGGGCGGAAGGCGGCGGGGAGGGGAGGGGGCAGCAGGGGCAGGGCTCCCCCAAAAACCCACCCGGGACCCCCCAGCTCACACCAGCGACCCCAGAGACTGGGGTGCACCAGCACGGCCACTGCTGGTGCTCATGGTGGGGCTGCAGACCCCAAAGTGAACTGAAGTCTGGGAAGTTTTGTCTTCAGCTGMATCCCTCAGGATCAGCTGTGTCCCCAGGATTTGGGAGCATTTAGCACGTGAATGTCACACGGTGGGAAAACACTGAACCCACACAGCCCAGCCCCACAACCTTCCCTGGAGATCCCTGATGCTGGTGGGGAGACCCCAGCAGGAGGAAGAGAAGGTGTAGGAGCAAAGACGTGGAGCCAGCATCCCACTGCTGCTTCCACAGTCCCATCACTGCCTCTGGAATCCCACTGCTGCTTCCAGAACCCCACTGCTGCACTCAGAACCCCACTGCTGCACTCAGAACCCCACTGCTGCTTCCAGAACCCCACTGCTGCACCCAGAACCTCATTACTGCACCCAGAATCCCATTACTGCACCCAGAACCTCATCACTGCACCCAGAATCCCAGCATTGCATCCAGAATCTAATCACTGCACCCAGAGTCTCATTTATGCAACCAGAATCCCACTGCTGTCTCCAGAACCCCACTGCTACATCCAGAGTCCTATTATTGTCTCCAGCACCCCACTGCAGCCCCCACAATCCCATCACTGCATCCACACTGCTATCACTGCCTCCAGAATCCCACTGCTGCCCCCAGAATCCCAAAACTGCCCCCAGAGTCCTACTGCAGCCCCCAGAATCCCACTGTCACCCCCAGAATCCCACTGCTGCCCCCAGCACCCCAAATGCCCCCCCGGGCCATGCAGAGAGCAGCCCCCCTGTCCCGGGGCTGGCCTGGCCCCAGGATGTTGACACAAGCCACCACCACGTCACCCGTGGCTGAGTGACATCAGGGAGGCACAACAGGAACCCCAGGAAATCCCTGCAGGATCCCAGGGCTGCTCCTGGGGGTTAGGACAGCACTTCTCAACTCTCTCTGCTTCTGGGGTCTCTAAAGAGCCCCCAGGGCCAGCCAGGAGCTCGTTGTGGAGCAGGACCCCACGAACAGCCCCGGGGTGATGGAGGGAACCTTCCAGGGATGCAGCAGATGCAGGGAAAACAGGTTCTGGATGTGTGCAGAGGGAAGGCAGCAGAGCACAGTCCTTCCTCTGGAAAGATCCGGAATATTTAAGGCAGGAGAGGTCACAGGAGGGTCACTGGCCACTGGCCCACTCGAGCACGTCAGGAAGGAAAGCACGTGTGGGGCCAGCACCTCTCCCAAAATCCCAACTCCTGGGAACCTCAGGAGCTCCCTGCACATCCCAAT
>CADDXX010000848.1:215184-250653 GCA_902810485.1 Alauda arvensis
AAAGGAAAGGAAAGGAAAGGAAAGGAAAGGAAAGGAAAGGAAAGGAAAGGAAAGGAAAGGAAAGGAAAGGAAAGGAAAGGAAAGGAAAGGAAAGGGATAATAGTGTGTGGAACAGAGATATGTGGGCAAAGCCACATTTGGGTGAGTTTACACCCAAACCCCTCAGCCTCACACTGGGAAATCTGAACCAGACCAGGATTTCTGCAGAGCACCAGGACTCMAAAGGTCCAAGCAACTTCTTGGGCACTGGGAGGTTTCCACTCCTCATCCAAACACTCCCTGCTSCAAAACCCCACTGCAAGGGGAAACATTTACATCCAGCAAGCAAAATACGGGGTTTTCTAAAGTTAGCAAAATCAAGAGTCCACTTGAGGCAACTCATTCCAGATGCWGCCAGTGCCTGGCTGGAGGGAATTGGAAAATTGGGGAAATTTGAGGAGTGGGGTATGAGGAGTCTGCCCTCTTCCCCATCACAAGTATCCTAAAGGACCTTGACTGCAAAAAGAATGCTACAAAAGAAGATAAATTTAAAAAATAAAAAAGCCCAGATTGAAGAAATATCCTAAACAGACACAAATAAATTCCCAAACTGATGAGCACCACTTGGACTGCAGCAAACAGAGGAGGCATTTCCCCAAAGGCACTTTCAGCTCGAGCAGTGTGAGACTGTTCCTTCTCCTCGAGGAGTTCTGCCATTTAAAGCTGCTCTGTGTGTGACTCTCTCTTGACCAAAATAAACTCTGTGCATGTTTCTAAATTAAAAAAAAATAGGGAAAAAAAAAAAAGAATAGTCCTGAAAGCATTTCCCCTCTGTCACACCCATCAACTGCAGCTATTTTCTGTGTGTGYCCTTTGTTTTAGCACAACGACCTCTGTCTATCCCCAAAGATGCCCCATGGCAGTTGGGAGATCAGAAACCAGAGCTCGTCAGCAGCTGAAGAATTTGCAGTGAAGCTCTTTTTCTTCCTCCAAACTGCGAGCCTGCCAGCCACAGAGTTTGGATGGGAGTTGGTTTGGTTTTTTTTTTTTTTTCCCAAGGAATATGATATTTAGGGCAGAGCCACATGATCCATGTGCAAGGGATGGATGACAGGAGCCCTGTGAGTGCTCCCACACCACGAATCATCCCCTGGGCAGCAGAAAATGCAGAAGAGCCTGAGTTTGGTGTTTCTGSTGCTCATCCCTTTCCCTCAGCATCTCCTTGGGATGGATCCCCACCTCACAGAGGTTTTTAGCAGCCCCAAAACCAGACACTGATGGCACAAGAAGGGCACAGAGTGATGTCACCTTCACCAGAGTCACACAGCAAACTGGGAACGGATCCTGGCAGCTCCAAAATCCAGGGCAGCATCTCACCCTTCCCTCAGACAGCACCCTCCTGGCATCATCATAATCATAATTAGAACAAGAATATGATCAATGATTTTCAATAAGAGAAAAAAAAAAAGAAATCTCCATAAACCATTTGTGTCCAACACCCCCTGGGTTTTATTTTCCATCCCCTTGGCACTGAGCACAAAGCTCCAGCTTGGAGCAGCCTCCATCCCTGGCTGGGTGCAGCCCAGATGGGCAGGTCAGACCCTSCAGGGAATGCCACCAGCCCTGGCCACCCTTCCCTGTGGCATTTTGTCACCCAGTGTCACTCCCAGCGCTGCTGCCTGGCCAGGGCACGTCTGCAGCAGCTGAAGCAGCTTCTGCTGAGCCAGCACCAACACCAAGGGCTGTGATTTTAACATTTCTACACCACAAAATGTCCCAGAGCAGGAACTATTCCAACATGCAGAGGCTCTTTTTTTTTTTTTCTTCCCAGGATAGCTCATTTGTACTGGAATAAAGTGTACCAGCAGAAGCTTTCACCAGAATAATCTTCATTTATGCCTAAGAGGCTTTGCCAGTAAAACTACRGTGACCTAGCTCTGCTGGAAAACCTTTCCTGGCATATCCTGGGAGTTTACTCAGCAGCTTGGTGGCTCAGCATTTCAATCTGAGAGAGGGGAAGTTAAAAAAAAATAAAAAAAAACAAGATTTCAAGGCACAAACAGAGTCCCTGAGCTGTGTTTTTCTGCAGCTCAGGAGAGCTGCTCACCCAGGATACAACCCACAGACAATCCATTGGCATCAGAGGAGTTTGAGCACCCCAGGGCTGGAGGAGTTGTCACTGCAGGACCAGCTCATGTCCCTGACACCAGCTGAGATTTGCAAAGTCACTCACAACCCCCCCTGCTTCTGCTTTCCTTTTTTTTTTTCCCTCCTCAGCACCTTTTCCTCCTTAATCAGAAAGCAAATCACCTCTGGGTATTAAACAGCAGGAAATTCTAAATTTGGGCTGCCACTCCCTTCCTTAAGTCAGCCCTTGGTGTCTGCGGGGCCAGGATGGGAGGGGAGCAGGAGCAGCAGCAGGGATCAGGCTCCTGCCAGCATCCCCCTCCTCCTCCTCCTCCTCTGCTCTCCAGCATCACTTTGGGGGTGCCCAGGCTCCAAATCCTCACATGGATCAGGTCAAGGCAGCACTTCACGTTCATTTTTGGGTGACCCYACACCAAAATGAAAATCCACGTCCTTCTGCTTCCATTCCTCAGCTGAAAGATTCCTCGGGAACCTCACAGGCTTTTCCAGACAAGGAACCTCAAATGATGGAGGTTTCCCTTTGCCTCTTCTCTCTCCTTCCCCACAGCAAAGCAAGGGATGAGTGGCAGACAGCAGGAGAACAGGACCTGGGCAGGAGGGGTGGTTTTCACGTGAACATTGCCATGGTAATGCTGTGACCACAAGAGGTCAGGTCCTCACTTTTGTCCTGATCACAAACCCCGGGATGAATTGGARCAGCCCCTGGCCTGGAATCTTGAGTAAGTTTGCCCTCAGTTGACAGCAGCACAGCTGAGAACTGCAGGGAGGGATGGATGGAGCAAGAGCTGCCTCTTCCCCTTCCAAAGGTGGAACTTGGGCTGCTGCCCTGGAGCCAGCAGTGCCTGCCCTGGGCACACTCTGAGTGTGGYTGTTACCCCAAAAATTCAGCCATGGATCCAAGGAATGAGCAGCAGCCTGTGGCAAACCCAAGCCAATTAAATTGAAAGCCCTTTGCCCAGGGAGGACAGGCAGCTGATCCTCTCAAACCACCCGGGTTTGGAGCACACAGGGAATCCCTGGGAATGGGCACCCCAAGGTGCCACGAGATGCAGCTGTGTTTGATCCATAAATCCCTTCTGAGTCTCTTTCCCACAGTCACAGGCAAAGGGGTGCAGGCCCATGGGAATGCAGCGTGGTCAAGCGTGTTGAGCACCTCTGATTTCACCTAAAAGTAACTGGAATTGTTCTTTCTTTTTATATTTCTGGACTCAAGTACAAAGACAAGCCTGAGAATATCCCTCTGAGACCCCCCCAACACTGTAAATGGGGCAGCACACAGAAATCTGTCCTTCTGTGTGCATTTCAAAACCACCACGTGCAGCTTCTCCTCGGGAGTCTGCTCTGAGATTTGGGAGAGTTTCTCCAGCCACACTCAGAAYCTTCCCCAGGTGATGCTGTGGTGGTTGAGGCTGCTGGAGGGCAGTGAGAAACTCAATTTCAGCTGCAATCTGCTCTGGGTGGGTTCCTCCTCCCAGCAGGTTTCACTTTGACCAAACTAAAACCTCAAAGCCACAGAAGCTTCTCACCTCTGGCTCCGCGCTCTCCCCAAAACCTCCCCGCAGCAGTGCTGAGCCCAGCCAGCAGCAGGGGGGCTTTTTGGGGTTTTCCTCGTCTGCAGGAATTCCACAGCATCCCTCTGTGTGTGCCAGGCATCGGTGCTGCCTCCTGCCAGCTTGGTGGGCCCTGGGATGAGATGGCAGCACCCACGAGCAGCTCTGCACCCAGCCTGGCCCTGCCCAGCCAGAATTCCTGCTCAGCACTCAGGAAACCTCGGCTCTCTTCCCACAAGGTGAAAGGGAAGAGCAAAAGCATCCCACTGCTGAGCCAAGGGGCTCCATAAAGTGGGACCCCATCCCAAAACTAGCAGCAGCATCCCTGTCCCACAGCTGGGGCACCTCTGTCCCTGCAGCTCCATCAGCTCTTCCTCCTCTCCATCCTGTTTGATTTTCTCCTCTGGAGAAAACCCCACTTTTTGGCTCAATGTACCACAGAACCACGGGGTGCTTTTGGGAGACACTCACCCCTAACTCACCCCAGCACCTGYTGGAGCCTGGGGTGCTCAGGGGTCTGGGGATCCCCCACCACAGCACCCACACCAAAAACGGGACAGCTGTCCCTGCTGCTTCAGAGCTGCCACGGAGGAGGGGGCACACAGACACCATCACATCAGCACAGAGGCTTATTTCTGATTTTTTTCCTCTTAAAAACCCCATCCCACCCTCTCAGGAGCCTGCCAAAATCACAGCCTGCTCCTGGAGCAGTGGCAGAGCTGGAAGCCTGCAGGGGCCACCCCATCTCCGAGGGGGAACGATGGAAAAGGGGAGTTCTTCCAGAAGCTGCTGGAGGAAACGCCTCCTCCTCCTCCTGCTGCACTCCTGGCATCCTGCCCTGCATGGACCCCATCCCAAACCATCTCCCCCACCCCAAACCATCTCCCCCACCCCAAACCACCTCCCCACCGCACGGAAGATCCCCCACCCACATCCCAGGGGCAGGCAGAGAAGGGAAAAGCAGGGAGGGCGAGGAGCAGGACATTTGGGCAGCCCAGGGCGAGGGGAGCAGGCAGCTCTCCCCCACCCTGGCAGCGCTGGGTGGAGAGGGGGGAGAGAGGGAGGGAGGGAGGGAAGGGTGCACCCAGGCAAACAAGGATTCTGCTGATAAAGCAAATGTGACTCAATCACACGCTTGTGCAAAGATGTCACAACAGCGCTGAGAAATTACAGGCTCCTATTTCATCCCTCGAGGGCCGGCGCTGGCCCCGCTCGCACAATGCTCTCTGTTCTGCACTCACTGCCCCTAATTTACTGGCTGGGAACCCGGGGCCGGGCCAGCCCATAATAGGGGCAGTGTGCTGCTGCTGCTGCTGCTGCTGCGGATGTGCCAGGGCTGCCAGGGGGTGCCTGATGAAGGGCTCGACGTGGCAGCTCCTCAGAGCCCTTTGCAGACAGCTCCGAGCAGGGCTGTCCCCTCCCTGGTGCTTTTGGGGTGTGGGACAAGGGCAGGGCTGTCCCCTCCCTGGTGCTTTTGGGGTGTGGGTTAAGGGGGACTGATGTTCCCCCTCCCAACTCAGTTCTTCACCCCAAATCTGGCTGAGTTGGGATTGCCCAGCAAAACCCTGCTTGGGGGTTGCATCTGTCCGAATTTTAGGGTGTCCTCACACAGCCTAAAAGGGGACGTTTGGGGGATTCTGCTGCCAAAGGACCACCACTGATTGTCCCCTGGCCACCAACCTTCCCCAAACACAGCCCTGGAGCACGCTGAGAGGTGGCTGGCCMCTCTCCAGCCTCCAAAGTGCACCAGCAAAGACAAAATAGCAGGAAATGATGGGAGCAGGGGAGATGTTCTCTCTGCTCCACAAAAACAGGGCTGCTCCCAAAGATTCTTCCCTGATGGGCATCACCAGCGTGGGGAGGTGGTGATGGTGGCACTTCCCAAAGTCTGCCCAGGGGCTCTGATCAGGGCTCCTCATCCTCCCTGCAGCCTCTGGCCATTGCAGCCTCGCTGGCTCCATCCCAGCCCCCAAAAAGAGCACGGTGAGAGCTGAAGCACAGTGGTCCCGCAGGTTGCTGGAGCTCATTATGGCCTTTTAATTACATCCAATTGCAGTTTTATGGGCTCACGGGCAAATTGGAAGTGATCTAATTGSCCTTGAGGGGGTGCTGGGCTCTGAGCTATGAAAATCCAAGCAGGATCCAGAGAGATGTGCGGGGAGCTCGGGAGCTTTAGGCTCACTCCAGCAGGAAGAGRAGAAGCTCCCACTCATGCTGGATATCCCAGTCAGGAGCCACACACGTGGCATGTGCTGGGCCCAGCAGAGAAACCAGATCAGGCACTGCCCCAGGTCATCCCCACCAGTGTCCCCAACATTTGGGGACATCCCCACACTGAGCTCCAGGGATGTGGAGAGGGGATGGGGCTCAGAGCTGGAGCCAAGCTCTTCCCTCCTGTGGAATCTGCTCCCTTGGATATCCCTGTGCAAAGCAGGCAGGGCAAGAAGCAGCCAAAAGGCTGCTGAGTGCTGTGGGAAACAGCAGCTCCCAACCCTCAGCTTCCCAGATTCTCCCTCCAGCASATCTGGGATGAGCCAAATCCTAAAGGCCAAGAGCAGAGCAGCTCTCCCAGCCMCTGCCTTTGAGATCCACAGGCAAAAATGTGTTGCTCAATTTGTTAAAAGAGTCCTGGAGGTGCGGGATGTGCTGCACCCACCTTTGCTCTGCTGATTTTGGGGACTGGCAGGAGGGACAGAGCCTTCTGCTCCCACCTGGGAGGAGGAGGAGGAGGAGGAGGAGGAGGAGGAGGAGGAGGAGGAGGAGGAAGGCCCAGCCGTGAATTGCAGATCCCTGCCTGGCTCCCAGGGAACAAGGGCCCACAAAGCACCAGGCAGGAGGATTATATTACGGTGCTGTGCGTGCACATTAATCCAGATTTGAGATAATTACAGTCATTCACTTGGCATAATGGGCTTTAATTGATCCAGCGGGGCCTTGGGCTGGTGCTCACCACCAGGGTGCAGCTGGCAGCCCAAGACACCAAAGCTGCAAAGACAACTGRCCAGCAAAACCAGTGCTCCTTACTGGTTTTCCAGAAAGCCAGCTGTGGTGGTTTCCCTWAGGGGGTGCTGGAGGATGGCAAGGCTTTTCCCGTGGACTTTTCCATCCCTCAGCTGAGAGCCAGCAAGGCTGGCATGGGCACGGAGGTGTCATCTGGTCAGGAGACATCTCAYGAGCATCCAAGTGGGATGAGCCACCCCTCCAGAGGGTTCCACTGCTGGGAACTGGCCCAGGGCAGCCCATGGGAAGGCTGATTTCCAAGTCTCCTTGGAGCCATGCCCACCTCTCAGAAGCAGGCCTGGTGGGAAGTTGCTCAGCAGATCCCTGAAGGTCCCTGCCCAGCAGCGTTTTTGTGCTTTCATGGTCACAGAGCTGGAAACAGAGATGGGGAAAGGAGCCCAGGGTCCCAAAGCAGCCATCCCTTCCCACCTCAGCTCCTCCTCCACGACCCCACCCATGACTGGAGCACCCTCTGGAGTGAGCCAGTCCCCTCAGGGATAAACCCCCCACTTTGTGACCCCCCAGCTGCAGGTCCAGAAGGAAGAAGGAGCCTGAGAAGTGGGTGCTGCACAGGAAGGTGTGTGACAAGACAGTGAAAACTMAAATCCCCTTCCAAAAAAAGCAAGTTCCCTCTGGAAACAAGATGCCAYGCACTTTTCTTCCAAGAGGAAAAAGCTGCCTTTGGTTTGATGTGACCTGCTGGGGATCAGCAACACTTTTTGGGCAGSAGGGGAGGTTTGAGCCCCTCCAGCTCCAGCTGTGTGGCCGCAGGGATGGGCAGGCAGGCTGGGTGGCTTGTTCCCCTTTCCCAGGCCAGAGAGGAGCCTTGGGAAAGCTTTYCCCTCCCTCAGGCAGGCAGGGATGGGCTGCCTGCAAGCTGCCTTCGGGTTTAAGTTTCTGGTTCGAGTCCAAAGCTAATTAGGCTGCGCCAAGTCCAATCAGATAGCCTCAGCTAATTGAGCTCGGCACGGACGGGTCAATGTCCAGCAGGGCCCTGGCAGCCCACAGATAACTGCCAGGGCCTGGGAAGGGGAAGGACCCCTCACAAAAATGTTCCCTCCTTGTAAGAGGCAGCATTCCCCTGCCAGAGCTGAGCACAGCCCCGGGTTAACCCCTCAGGCACCAACAGCAGCCCAATGCATGGAGAGGCCCCTGAGGAAACGCTGGGCAGGGGTAAAAGGGGCTGAGTGGGGCATGAAACAGGGTGACTTTGGTGTCACCTCTCCTGGTGTCACCCCTACARCAGGCACTCGGTGAGACACAGCACAGAGCACACACAGCACGGAGCAGAACCCCCACAGCACACACAGCAAGGGCAAACTGTGAGAACTGCAGGCACACAGCTCCTGGAAATGTGACACGAAGGAGCCCGGAGCTGGGTGCTCCATGCTCCCCACACRGCTCCCAGTGCTGCTCCAAAGCTGGCTGAGATGTGTCTGCACCTCCAGGMCAGCACAGAGGGGTCTGTCCCAGCTCTGGGGTGTGGGATGGGGTCAGCAGCACTCCCCAGATGTGCCTGGGCACTGCAGCAGGCAGGGGAGGGGCCCTGCAGGGCAGCCAAGCACTGGGATCAGGCAGAGCATGAGGAAGATGAGGGACTKTGAAGCTCCAACAAGCCCTTCCTCTGGTGGTCCTCAGCCCCACCAAGCAGCTCCCCACACCTCCTGAGCTCTAGGGCAGATTCCAGCCAGGAAAACAACAACATCCAGCTTCCCAGAAACCACAGRCTTCCYTTTTTTCCTSTCATCCTGCCTGCACTTCCAGGCTGAGCACCAATCCAGCGGGGCAGGAAGGTGGCAGCCTCGATCCCAGGAACGCCGAGAGAATTCCCCACATCCACCCCCTCCASCTCCAGCTGCTGGGAAAGGCTGCTCCTCTCCAGCTGACAAATGGATGAGACGTTTCATTAATAAAGCCCAGCTTCTCCTCACACTTCTGATTACAATCTCTCTGTTTGGATCCGTGCTCATGTTACACGTTCGTCTCAATTATATATTCCCTTCTCCTTAAATCCCCACTTATCTCCTTTACCACGTAAATCACTGAGTGGGCTCTGCTTTGGTTGGGGTTTTTTGTTTTTTTTTTCTTTTTTCTAACTTTCCCTGCCTCCAACAGCACTTAGAAAATAAACAGGAATTTAAACCGCAGCAYGTCCTGGTAGAATCTGAGCTCATCTTCCAGCAAAGCCGTGCAAGGAGGGTGATACCGGTCCTGCTTGCAGCCCCACTGAGTTCACAAAGCACTTTTAATTCTTTTTGGCCCAGCCAAATCCTTGCTGGGGTATCCCTGGGAATATCTTCCCCCCACAGATCCCTTGTTCCAGCTGGAGCAGAACAYGAGACACCAACCAAAGCAGCAGCACAGGGCCAGCCCAGCCTGGCTCCCCCTGCACTGCCCCACATCCCCCTGGCAATTAAGGCAATTGCTTGCATGGAAACCTAATTATATTAGGGAAGTATTTAGTAATTTTTAACTGCTGGGCTGGWGGCTCAGCTCCCTCCCCCCTCCCAGCATGCCAGGAGTTGCAGCACTGGATTCTCCCCCKCTTCCACCACTGCTTTAAAGAGAGAGGAAGAGGAGCAGGGTGCTGTGATGGGCTTTCCTGGTGGCCCTGGATGAGCTGGAGAGTCTCCAGATCTCGCCTGGGAGGTTTGCATGGGATGGCTGGGAATGCCCAGTCCTGGCATGTGGTGGTCACTTGATGCCACCATGAGAGAGATGCCCCAAGGTCCCCTGCCACAGCACCCTGCTGCCACCAGGGCAAGGGCTCAGCCATCTCTGATGCAAATTCAACACTCCAGCCACAAGGCTTTGGGTGCCCTGGATCTGTCTCCATCCTGCACTCTTGTGCACAAAACCTGAGCAGGTGAGGGCAGGGCAGAGGCACCACTTCAGCAAGCCCCACCAGGTACCCAAAATTACCAGTCCCAGGAGAACCTTGGCCCTGTTTGTCCAGAGGCAGCAGAGCAGGAGCCCACCATGGATTGGGTTCCACCATGGATTGAATCCACCATGGACTGAGTTCCACCATGGACTGAATGCTACCATGAATTGAATCCACCATGGATTGAGTTTCACCATTAATTGAGTGCACCATGGATTGAGTGCACCATGAATTGAATCCACCATGGACTGAGTGCACCATGAATTGAATCCACCATGGATTGAGTTCCACCATGGACTGAGTGCTACTATGAATTAAATCCACCATGGATTGAGTGCACCATGGATTGAATCCACCATGGACTGAGTGCTACTATGAATTAAATCCACCATGGATTGAATCCACCATGGATTGAGTTCCACCATGGACTGAGTGCTACCATGAATTAAGTCCACCATGGATTTGAGGCACCACAGATTGAGTTCCACCATGGATTGAGGCACCACGGGAAGCTTGCACCACAGAGAGCATCACAGCTCATCTCCATGGGCACACCCAGCTCTCTCAGGAACCAGCAGGACCCTGAGGCTCCCCCAGCCCAGCCCTGACCCCCTAATTCCCCCTCCCAGCCCTGGAAAGRCCGGCGGTGCCTTTAAGAGGCCGGAGGGGAACGTGATGGCCGCTTTTCCGAAGGCCCATTAATTTGCCAGCGTCACATGCTCCGCAGCTGCAGCCTGGCAGTGATTTATACTCCTCTGAAGTTCATCAGAGGGAAAAGTACTTCCCAGGCACACAGCCTATCCCCCTTTCCCTTCCCCGCTCCTCTSCCGTGTCCAGAGCCCGGCGAAAATCCCGCGGCCCCATCCATCACCCCGAGTGTCACCCCCTGCCCTCGCCACCCAGCCCAGGCACTCCCCTTCTCCCCGGCATCTGCCAGCTAAAGAAAACTTCCTCTGCCTTCCTCTGCCTCCGTGACCCACCGATGAGAAAGTCATTAATTAATAAAGGGGCGAGCGCTGCTCCGGCTCCTCTGCAGAGCCCCCTCCTCCCCATCGCCGGGCCCTGTAGCCAAAATAAACGTCAGGGAGGAGGCGGGCGTCCCCTCCTCCTGCCGTCCTCCGGGGAGGTTCAAAAGTTCAAGATTTTCACATTTCCCTAACGTTATTTCAGGAAATTGCTGGAGAAAGGAAAAGCCGGCGCTGCCGAAAAAGCGATCSGCGGGCGGCTCCAGGAACACACAGCATCCAGAGGCAGGGCTGGGCCGGTGCCAGGCGTGGCTCACACGGAGCCCCATCCCCAACCCCGATGCTGGTTTTTTGGAGCACCTTTGCACACCGCTGCCTTTCGCTGGGTTCTTTCCTCCCGCAGCCCACCCCAAAGCGGCCCCGGAGGTGGCAGACACCAGGATAAGCTGCCACAAGGTCCTTGGGTCGCTCCCCCATGAGCCAGGATGCTCAGAGCATCAGCACTTAGCAAATTTTAGCAGCTGGTTTTGGGGTGATGCTGCCAAGCTGGTTCAAAGCATCCCCCAAGAACATCCCTCAGTGGGATCCTGGGTCCCCAAGGAATGACGGCTTGGCCCCAGACGTGAGCAGGGCTCMCTGCAAGCACTGCCCTGAGGTGTTTTTGGGTTCCCTCCTTCCTTCCTCTCAAAACCCTTCAGATTTCAGATTTGCACAAACCTCAAACGYGACCCGGGCTTTGCCCCAAAACCGGGCTCAGCGGCAGCTTTCACTGCGGGCCCGTGGGAAAGGCTCGTGAAACGACCGAGAGACTCCCGGCAAACCTGAATTTGGGGTTACAAAAGAAACACGAAACTCGGCCTCTTTCATGTGGTTTTGGGGTTTTCTCTTGCAAAACAACCCGGTGCAGCAGCTCCGGGGCGAGAGCGCGACAGCCGAGCGTGGCGCGGCCGCGGGACAGAGGGATTCGGGTACACCCTGCCAGGGCTGCCTGGCAAATGATTAACCTGGGATTGGGAGCCACCTCATTACCCTGGGGGCTGGAGCAGWGCCACCAGCGCTGGGCAGAGCTCTGGGCACTGGCAGGGACCCAAGGCAGGGAGGTTGCCTCGCACCGGCGCRGCTCCGGTGGATCCGTGGATGTGGAAGAGCCTGGACGTGCAGTGGCACGTGGAATTGTGCCTCAGGCAGGTGCTGGCAGCTCCCTGTGGGAGTAAGAGATCCCAGCCAYGGTGTTCCTGAGGGCCATCTCATCCCAGCAGGACCCTGCACACCTTTGGCCTGCCCAAAGAGGGGGTGCAAATCCTTCGCTGCCCGGTGCTGCTTCGCTCCATCCAGGCAGTGAGGGGGTGGGATGGGTTTGCTCTGGGATTTTTTAAAGTTYGAGGAGTTCTTGGGGTGTTCGGAGTCAGAGCTTCTGCTCTGAGCTCACTTTGTCCAGCTGGCCCCACTAATTCCAACTGGGAAGTGGTTACAGAGACAAGCCCTTGAAAATGAGCAGTGTGAGCATCCCAGATCACCGATTTCCTTGGAGGAATGGGGAGCTCTTCCCAGGTATCCATCCCCCTCAGCCTCCGTTAACCCCTTGCTCCCCAACAGCTCCTCGAGGTCTGGGTGCCACCCAGGCCACCTCAGGCAGGGAAGAACCTCAGTGGATCAAGATCTGCATTTTGTCACCCATCCCTGAGGCTCCTGGCACCTGGCACTGCCTCTGGGGGAAACCACATCCCAAAGGAGGGAGCGGGACACCCAGCCAGGTCACCCAGAATCCAGGGCTGATTCAGRAGGTTTATATTAATTAGAGAAATGTGTTAATGCCCTGGGAAAGCCACCAACCTTGGAATGCTGTGCAGACACCTCCTGCTCCCTGGAACAGCTCAGTCCTTGTCACCCCAGCCTTCCCCACTGCACYGACCTCTGCCAGGCATCACCTCCCTCACTCCCACCTCTTATTTACACCCCTGGGCCACTTTTTWCTCCCCTCTCTTACACATTTTAAATCTGCTCACCTTAAAGCACTGCTGCAAATTCCCAAGACACCCCAAATTAGGTTTAAGGCTGCACAGAACCCAGGTGACACCAGCTCCAAGAAACAGCACCGCGATGTTGGGTCACTTTCTGAACCCAGCCCAGGCTAGGAAAGGATTAAGCTCATTCATATCTCCACTATAAATAATAATAATCATAATAATGTCGTTTCTGCAGCGTGGTTCTTTCAAGAGGGGAATGATGAATGTATTTGTAACGAGCGGTGGTAAAGATTTTCAAGCCATCTAATTAGGCAGCCGTTTCCTTTCCAGACATGCCCAAAGTCCCTTTGGAAAAGGAAACGTGGCCTCCAATGCTCCCTCTCTGCTGTGGGAATGCCACCCCTGCATCCTGAAGATTAARCAGAAACTCAGCTTCCCTGGGGGGCAGAGTTTGGAATCCCCAATTCCCGACATCCCGGAGCTGCCTCCGACCAAAAAGGCACCCAAAAGGAGCTGGAATCACACAGGATCTGCTCCAAGAGCAGCCAAAAATCCCAGGGAGGTGCTGGTGTGCAGAACCATCCCACTGTGGATGGTGGCAGGGATGATGGGGAGGAGAAAGGGAAGGAGACAGGAGAGCCCATCCCAGCTCCCGCCACCCGTGCTGATGTACTTTTCCKTTCATGCCCAGCATTCCCAGAAAACACTAACTTAATTATTGATTTCTGCTCGTTTGTCATTTTTATAACCTGGCCAGCACTTCTCCTGAGGGCTGTGACTAATTCCACTTCCCCAGGCTGGAAAGGGGAGAGAGCCTTTAACTCTTTCGGGATGGGGCTCTGGCAGGGCACCCGCAGAAATCCCAAATGTTCAGGACTTTATCCATGGAAATGGGGACACCTGCCCCCCTCCCCAAGCTGAGCCACCAGCCTGGGAAAACCCCCAAGGCTGACGGAACCAGCAATCCTTCCCTCCTTCCAGGCACCTCCCAGCAAAGCCTCGGGATGGAACTCCCAGAGGAGAAGGTCCATTGAGTTAAAGGCAGCAGATGCTGCTTCCGAGGGGTGGGATATGGGGAGCACCGACCACAACATCTGCAATTACGGAAAGCCAGATAAAGAAAATCAAATCTCATGCTTCAGGGCATGGGCTGATGAGCCCAAGGGTCAGGAAGGAATTTCTCTCCCCTCACACAGCAGTGCACAATTGGGTCAGTGCATTACCGGGTGCCACAAGTCTGGGATTGTTTTTTCCCCTCTCCTTTTGGAAGGGCTGTGTCTGAGGTGCCTCTCCCATCACCCGTGTTCCTAAAGCTCAGAATTCCTAATCCCAGGTGAAAGATGGCACAGGGGCCTCGCTCCAGGCCACCCCTCTGCTCTGACACCGCTCTCTGGTGCTCCCTGCCCCTCTCAGCCTTAATTATTTCTACCACAATCACCTAAATTAGCACAATCCCCGCTGTGAGAAAGGTCCTTTTCTTCCCCAGTGTTTGAAAAAAAACGCTGTGCACACCTCTGSTGCTACTCAAACAACGAGCAGGAATAACAAAAGCAGCAACGCTGGCTTAGGAAATAATGCACTGGGAGAAGGGGATGAATGGAGAGGACGGAGCACAAAAACCCCCGATGGTTTTGTTGCCAGAGSTTGGGAAGTGTTTGTGGTAACAGCGGTTGCTCTCACTTCACGCCTCATCCAGCATCTTTTCCCTTCCTTGAGCAACTTCCCTGTGCTAAAACTCGCTTAGCTGGSAGGATCTAACCACAGGGAAGAGGCTTCAGTTTGAAATTAAAACAAAGCGAGCAAACAAACACGGATTTGGTCTGGAACGCGTGGCTATCTGCACCGGCCCCTGCTAAACCAGGCTTTGCCAAAGCCACACGCCTTCCTAATCCCGACAAACAGTTGCTGGCCTTTCCCACCGCCAGGCAGCTCCTCAGCAGTGAGTCCCTGTCACCCAGGGTGGCAYTTCCCAGCGTGATCTGCACTGGCCACGCTCGACACCTGCCAGAGCCAGCAGCTTCCCCCAGAGCCTGYGAATCCACACTTCACCAGTCCTGTCACAGGGGGCTGGCAGGGATTTTATCAAACCAGACCTTGTGATTAGTGCAACCTCAAGTATGAAATTCGTGCACCCAGCAGGGAATTTGGGGGGTGTGTAGCCATGGCATCCCTGCCCTCAGATCCCAGGGATGAGCACAGCACCTGCCACAGGAGCCTGAGCCCCCCTGGGCAGCATCACCTCGCTGTCAAGCTCACTTGGGAATTCAGTGCGAGATGAGCCGCCCCAGAAAGGTGTAAATCAGCCAGAGGGTGGGTGCTGAGCTCCAGAGCCACCCCTCTCACAGCACATCCACGGGCAGGGAGCCACGTCTGCACAGGGGGAGGCTGAAAGAGCTGGAAATCMAAGGGATGGGATGGGAYTGAATGGGATTTGGCATGCCCAGACTTGGTCCCTACAGCCCTGACACCCAGCCAAGACAGCAAAGCAGGAGCAGGAGGTTGGGCTGGGGCAATGGCAGTGGAGAACAGATTTCAGGGGAATGTCTGGAGGAGCCTGTGGTGGCTTGCTTGGGGAAAGGGCAAAACAAAAAAAAAATAGAAGAGGAATGAAACAAAAGAAAGAAAAGCAGCTGTGGAAGAGGCTGGGGCTCAGGGCTGTGTGTGGGAGCATCTCCAGCAGCATGGGGAGCGTTCCCTCCCCATGGGCAGGGCTTGGAAAAGCAAACCAAGGGAAGCAGTGGATGGTGCCAGGAGCCAGCAGAGGGGAAGGATTGGTGCAGRACTCCAGCACAGAGCTGGGCACAGTCCTGCAGCCAAGGGCASAGSAGGGAGCTGGKCTCTGTCCTCAGGGCTGGTATTCCAGTGGGTTCCCCGAGGTGATGGAGGCACAAAACCTCACCTGCCTGCATCCACCTCCCCATCCCAGCACTCAGCAAAGCTCCAGGAATGCCCAAAACCCCCAGCTCACACCAAGACAGGAATTTCTGGCCACCATGGAGACATCCTCCCCCAAAACCATGGTGTCCCAGAGCTGTGTGAGAGCAGAGAGGAGGAAACGTCCCTTCCCCTCCGGCCCCATCCAGCAGAACAGCCTGGAGCAAGCTGGGAGTATCAGCCATGCTGGGAACAAAGCAGTGGTTGTACCCTGGGCACTGGGAGAGCTGGGAGGGGAGTTTCTTTCTTTAAGTAGAAAGGCTTCAGGGTTTGGTTTTTTTCTTCCTTTTTTTTTTGTTTTTTTTTTTTTTTGTTTTTTAATGGGTTTGGGTTTTTTTCCATATTAACCAAAAATGCCAATGAAACCGGGCCTGTTCCGAGAAAAGGACTTACAACAGATGAATTAATTTCATGTTTGGGGGAAGTAACAATGGAAATTCTCAGAAGATCCCATGTCCACAGCTGYTTGTTTTGTTTTGCTTTTCAAACCCGAGTTTTGTATTGAAACAATTTCTTGTTTCTGCTCCTTTGCAGTGATGTCAAATTCTGCAAAGGCTGAAACCAAACCAAACAGAAAGATTTGCAACAGATCTTGAGAGAACTGCATTAAACCCATCCAACACCTTCCCAAACACCCTCAGGCCGGGGTTCCCCAGAAGGATTTGGTTCAATAGGACAGGGATTGGACAGGGATGAGGTGACACATCCCCATGTCCCAGCAAGGCCACCCCAGGGGCAGGACCTGCCTGTAGGACCCCAAATCTGAGTGAGCCCAACACACACCCAGCACACCAAAAGGTGACTGAATTGCTGAGCTCCAGAACATTTAAAAAAAAACCCGAAAGAGAAGGAAGAAGCAGAGTTTGAGTCACGAGTCAGGGCTGCAGCAGCGTGAGGAGGTGTCCAGGGTCAGCCTGGGAGGATTTGGCTGCAGGGGCTCCACCCAGCACGGCAGGAATGRTGCTCTCCTTCATTCCTCTCCTCCTCCAACCCAGATCCTGCAGGAACCCTCAGATCTGCCTCAATCTGCTCCGAATTACCCACAACAATGCCGGGCCCCGAGTGGCCACGCAGAGTGTCTCAGATTTGTGGTAACTTTAAGCCATCCCCAAGGCTGCGCTGACATTGCTGGAATATTTCCTCCTCCTCCTCCTCCTCCTCCCAGGACCCTCCGATGACTCTGCAAGGCAGAGAGGGAGCCCAGGGCAGGCAGCAGGGGATGAGAGGAGCCAGCTGCCTCTCTGGCCGTGCTGGGGGCATGGGAAGGGAGCACTGGGGGTCCCCGAGGTGACGCTGAGCTGGGGGCAATGTCCCCTGCGCCGGGCAGTGACCGACAGTGCTGGGCGAACGCTGAACCCCGGCTCCTGCTCCAGGGAGGGAACAGCCCGGGCCAAGGAGGGGATTTGGCTGGGGCAGGACCACCCTGCACGGCTGAAWGCCCACCAAGGGCAGCCCCTGGCTGTGCCTCAGCTCCCTGCGTGGAGCTGGCTTGTCCCAGGGTAGGAATTGGGGTGGCTGGGCTGTGCTGGCAGGGGGACATCCCTGCCACCAGCATCTGCTGCCCTCCACACCACAGGATCTGCTTTGGGTTTGGGGGGGGATTTAAAGTTTCATCCAGTCCCACCTCCTCCATGGGCAGGGAACACCTCCCACTATCCCAGATTGCTGCAAGCCTCGTCCAGCCTGGCCTGGGGCACTGCCAGGGATGGGGCAGCCACAGCTCCTCTGTGCCCATCCTCGGAGTAAAGAATTCCTTCCTAATCCTTCCTCTAAATCTCCTCTCCTTCAGCTCGAAGCCATCCCAGCCAGCGTCCTGCTGGCAGCACCCGCTGCTCCCTGCATCCCTGCTGGCATCCCTGCAGCCAGGCAGGCACTGAGCCTGTGCCCGCAGCCAGCCTAACGCTGCCACACAAATGGCACCTGGGAAACTGCTACAAGAATTAATTGATCACATAAGTACAGTAATTGGAACTTGCAAAGCATAGATAATTACCTTTTATTAGTTCCTGTAGATAATCCATTATGCACTGATTAGGCCTCAGTAAGGATCTTACAGCCCYGGTTTGATTAATGGCAGATTATGGATATTAAACTCGAGCAGGAATAGATAAGTTACTATTTTCTTTCTTGCCTTAGGAGTACATCACCCCATGAGTTATGGCCAGGAGTTTTTGAGGCGCTGGGGAAGTCAGGCATGTCTGAAATCCCCACCTGACCTGATCATGCTCCCTCTCCTGTGGTAGGCACCAGCTCCCGACTTTTCCCAGTGGCTCCAGATTCCCCAACCCACATTTACCAACCTGTTTCCCACTGTCCTGCAAGGCCTGACCAGCCCCAAACCTGGAGAAATCATTTTTTAACYCAAACCTCACCTCCCATCTCACATGCTCTCACTTCCACATATTTATTTTCCMCAATCCTCTGCCCAGGACAGGACATTGATCTGCATTTCCTGCCTACAACTGCTTGGCTGCTGCCTGAGGTTCCTCCYTGCCCCACTGCCACATTCAGTGGGGCTGTCCCCACACCAAAACCACGGTTTTCCCTGCAGGAGGGACCCTCAGTGGGATCAGCTGTAGGACTGGGGGGCTCTGCTCCAAGGACCACCACYSCCCGYTTGCAGAGTAAGGAGCACACGATGRGGGCAACTGGACAAAATCTGCCTGCAGGCTACAGGAGGCTTTATTTAAGAGGAATAAATAAAAAATAAGGCTGTGATTATCTCGGGCCACTCTCCAGCTGCCACCCAGGGACAGAAGAACGKGGAGGGGGGGGAGCGTTTTTCCCAATGAATAAACAAACGCGAGCGGATGTGACATGGGGAGGCACAGGGACAGATTCCTCCTCTCTTCCCGGCCACATAACCCCATTGTGAGCATGGTGCTGGGGACTGGGAGAGAGSAGGAAAGGAGGAAAACAGCAAATATGGGGAAAAGGGGGAAAAAMCAGCCCTTGGGAGGGAGGAGGCAGCGTCCAGCACCAGCCTATTCATCCTGCACGCTCCGCACTGCCAGGGCTGGGGATGAATGGGATTTACTGCCCATTAAAATAAAGCCCTTTCTGTAGTTTATAAACAATGYGGCTGCTCGGTGGGAGGTTGGACATTTTAGTTCATTAAGCAGCAAATAATCCCTGTCACTTTTTATTTTTAAGTTTATTTACACGTAGTAGGGTTGGGCTTTTTTATCCTTTCCTCCTCCTCCTCTTCCTCCTCCCCACCTCAGCCAGGAGCAGAAATCTTCTCCAGGCCCCGAGCTTGCTTCATCTGTGGCCACTGGCCAAGCCACAGAAATAATCCTGCTTATGTATCAAAATGTTCCTTACAGGAAGAAGAAATGTAGATCTGCCTGACCCCCAGGCAGGGCTGAGGGGGTGCTGGGGCACACAGGGAGGCTCAGCAGCCATCCTTGGGAACAGAGCTGAGCCCTGGGGGAAAGCTGAGCCACCAGCTGAGACTGCCAGGTGCCAGCGTGGCCTGGGACACCGAAAGGGGACAGGGACACCACGATCAGAACCCATTGTGCCAGGCAGGAATGCGAACAGACCCTTCCCTSGGCATCACAGGACGCCTGGAAATGCCACCCTGTCTGGGAGCCTCACCTTGTGCAGGGGGTCACAGCACCAGGGTGGCACCTCCAGCTGCCTGTGCCTGTGAGCACTGCCCCTTTTCTAGAGGCCAGACCTCCCCAGCCACGCCAAGGCTCTGCCAGCAAACTCCTCTGGCACCAGAGGGGAATCTACAGGACGCTGAGGATGCTGGCACCATCGAGCCTACAGATGTCCCACCCTAAAAACAGCGCTGGGATGGCACCGTGGAGCAGCCAGGAGCTGGCTGAGGCTCCGTGGTGCCCTCTCCAGCACAAAGACAAGGCCATGTGGGAGTGCCAAACACTCCAGCAGCTGTAAAGGTGCTCTGATGGAGTTTTACAAGGGAGTGTGAACTCCCTCCCCAGCCCGGGCTGGGGATGCCCTCCTGAGATGCTAAGCAGCTCCAGCATCCTTCCCTGCTCCAGCATCCTTCCTTCCCTGCTGCCTCTGCCGCCCTCGCAGCGAGGCAGCCCCGCTCCCTGATGGGCAGCAGGGATCCCTGCTCTGTTATCTCGGTCCTGAAGCGCCGCAGCAGCCGGCGACCGTGCGAGCCATTATATCATTCACGCACTATCAAAAGCTCACACAGTGGCACTTAATTACAGCCCCGGAAGCGCAGGCTTCCTTCATAAATCAAAGAAATAAAGTCAGAGATGATGCACTGAACAGAGGGGGTGGGGTGGGGGGGGGGAATAAAGAGCTTACAGTTTCCCTCTGTGTGTCCCCTTTAGATAACAGATGCTCTCTTCTTAACCTCTCACTTCATCAGATCAGCTCCAGCTGTGTTTGGATCAAGTGCGCAGCCTGGCCAGCGTCCAGCCTGCCTGCTTCCCTGCTCCGGTGCCAGCTCCATCCCTCGGGCTGCGGGGTGGCAGGAGGAGGGGAGCCCCGCCGAGCCAGGCCCTGTTTCATTAAGACACGTTTTAAATCCATCCCCGCTTTCAGCCTCACCGGAGCATCCCYGGGGAGGGCTGGGCGCCAGCTCCATCAGCATCCCGAGGGTGTCGCTGGCCGGGCTCCCGGGMAGGGCGGGGGTGTCACCGCAGCCACGCTCGGGGCTTGTTTGTCCTCGCAGCCCCCACGCCAGCGTGACAGCYCCGGCCATAAATCACGGGAGAATTCCCCTCCCCGGGATGCCCCGG
Source organism: Alauda arvensis (assembly GCA_902810485.1). NCBI lineage: Eukaryota > Metazoa > Chordata > Aves > Passeriformes > Alaudidae > Alauda > Alauda arvensis. The sequence continues at coordinate 235,342 of CADDXX010000848.1, forward strand.
GCTCYGTCACACCACCCACCTCTCCTTGTTTATGTGCAAGTGTCACCTCCCGGCCGTGCTGGATGGCACTGGCAGGACATCCTCTGCACCAGCAGCCCCCCCGGGCCGGGCTGCCCATGCCCTGAGCCCCCGGGGATGGGGATTCCTGGCGCTGGGAATGCCCACGGTGCTCTCTGTCTCTCTCTTACCCTCGCTGCAAACGTGCCCCGCAGCCCGGAGATGAAGCCGCTGAGAAATCCCGCTGCTCCTTAATCCCCCGACAGCACAAAAATAATGGGGCATTATCCCATCAGGCTTTAACCCACTAATTACCCGCGGSGATGGCTTAATAAGGAAGGGACACCCACCTGCCGGAGGCGGCCTAAGCCTGTCTGCTGGCCGGTTACACAACAGCACAACTGGGCATCCTYCAGCCAGCCTGGGGGATGTCTGAGGGAGCCCAAACACCCACAAGGCGCAAAACACTGCCCCAAACACCCCCTGGACCCAGCCAGGAGGAGGCATGTGGCTCTGTCTGCTCCGAAACKCCCCAAAATCTCAGKGGCTGGCTGGAGGAAAGCACCTGCYCRCAGGYTCTCCACACCACCCTCCCCTCTCCAGGTCGAGAGATCATCCCACATCCCCCCCTGGRCACATCCCGATGCTCCAAGGGACAGCGTGGGCAGACAGGTTTAAACCCTGTCCTGGCAGCYTGACCTGCAGGTGCCAGAGGCTGATGCTAATCCCCCTGCAAAGACCCAAGATCTCCTCAGCACCAGAGCCCAAATCACGAGCAAATCTTAGCCAGGRCTGCCCAGGAGCCCACGTGTGCCGCTCGGGGAGCGTGAAAAGTGAGCCGGGCTCACACGGGGAGCGCTCGGGTTACAGCTGGGAGCGGCCAGAGCGGGGCTGCAGAGGGCTCTGACAGCTCCTGCCTGCTCCCCGGGCAGCGATATCTGCAGATCTCTTACAAATAAATATCATTGCTCATTATCTCGCCATTAAAGTTACATGCTGGGCGAGATGGGCACTGAGCTTTCTCTGGCCCATCTCAAACGGATGCCAGCGCTTCCATTATTAATCCCCTCCCTGCTGCTGCATCACTGCCAGCTCTGCCACCCCACGTCCTCACAGGGGACAGTGGTGCAGCTCAGCAGCCTCTCTCTGTCTCTCACACGAGGCCTGGCAGCTCCACACCCCAGSTCCTGGCAGGGTAAAGCCTCCTCCAGTGCCAGGGCTTATGGGGTTTGGCTTTGCTGAACCCATTTCCACACGGTGAGATGAGCAAGGGGCAGTGGGGACAGGGGAGGTTCCCCACTCCATGTCAGCAAGGATGCATCCAGGAGAGCTCTCCTTCAACCTTCAGCTTGCCAAGGTTTTCTTGTTTTGTTTTTTTTTTTGACAAGGGTTTTTTTTTGTTTGTTTTTTCCCAAATTTGTTCTGGAGCTGGCCAAAAATAAGGTACTCAATTATTTTGTTCGCATTCAGCTCCACAGATTAGAATCTCTTTTGATTCTCTCAAAAACTCTCTTCAGCATTCCTCCCTAAGAATAGGAAGATGGGGGGCCTATTTTCCTCTTCATGACCTACTGCAATTAAAACTCAATAGCTTTGTGGTTTTTTGGGGATTCTAAGCTGTAACACGACACACACCACGCTTCTGCAGGTGCCTGCAGACCTGCTAAATGTGGATCCCCAGGGAAGATCCCTGCAGGAAAACCTCCTGGCACAAACCAAACCCACACCAAATCCCCTTGGGTGGGTGTGTTCACCCCATGAGCAGCATCCCAAAGTGCCACAAGGCTGGATCACGAGCTGGGAGCACAAACCAAACCCACACCAAAACCCCTTGGATCGTGCGTTCCCCCCATGAGCAGCATCCCAAAGTGCCACAGACAGGATCACAAACTGGGAGCACAAACCAAACCCACACCAAAACCCTTTGGGGATTGTGTTCCCCCCATGAGCAGCACCCCAAAGTGCCACAGAACTGGGAGCACGTGCTCTGAGCGGCTTTGACGCCCACACCCTGCCCCATCCCSGGCTCCTGCTCCAGCCTGGCGTGGAGCTGAGCTGCTGCAGGATGTGGCAGGGCACTGCCCTGCTGCCCACGCACACCAGCGTGGCAGCAGCCGCTTCCTGCGACAATGCCAGAGCACGGTGAGTCACCAGCACAGCTCCTGCTGGCCCTCTCTGCAGCTGCAGGAGCACGGCAACGCAGGGCCCAGCAGCAGCTCCGGGGCAGGGATGGATGGCACAGCCACGGGAGATGGGCTGAGCCCTGCTGCCGACAGCATCAGTGCCCAGAGAGCTCCAAGTGCACTGCTGAACTCTGCTCTGATCCACAGAGAATGCCCCAAAGGCTCAATACAGGAAGTTTCCCTTCCCCTGACCACACACAGATGGAGCAGGAGAGAAACAGAAGCAGCTTTTCCCGTTTCCCCAGGGTYAGTGGCCGAGGCATCCACCCAGTCCCCGCTCCCAGCAGCACGAAATCACCCAGCACAGCCCCAAATCACAGCGAGGTGACAGCACCCATCACCCTGGCTGCTCCCTTCATTTCTCCTTTTTTTTAAGAGAACAATTAAACTTTCATTATTCAGACCAGACCCTGACCTGGCCTCCTCCAGGCTCCTGATCCTTCCCGTCACATCTTACCAGCCCCCAGCCAGGCTCCCACACGGTCCCCACGGGATGAGGGCTCCTTGTGCCAAGCCCTCTCTCGCCAAGGGGGACGTTTCCTGCCTGCCCTGACGTCAGGCAGCCGCGTCAGGGAAATGAATGTGGATTTCAACATCCTTTGGGTTTGTCAGCTGCTCCTTTCGACATCCCCACGAGTAAAATCCCCCCCTCCCCAAAAAAAGCACACCCCATCACTCCCCCGCAATCCTCCTTCTGCTCGCTTGGCTTCACCCAGGAGCGCGTTTGTCACCTCCAAATAAATATTTATCAGCCGAGCTGCAGGTGTCTGGGGCTCCCCAGCTCCTCTGCTCTCAGCTGTGCTGACACCRGAGCTGTGCCGAGCTCCCAGATGTCAGCTGGGAGCAGCTCCTGCAGTGCTCCTGTGCCTGCTCCCAGCCCGGCATCCCGAGAGCTGCTCCAGCCTCCCCACTGAGCCCAGCAGCAGGGATGCTCTGGAKAACACGAGGGGATGACGGATGAAAAGGTGGTGGAGGGAAGGAGCCTTCCCTGGGCTTTTCCTCCTGGGAAAATTGTGGGCAGAGTGAAGGAACACCGAGTCCAAAGGTAGGGCTGAGCCTCCCCAGCTCTGCCACTGCAAATGTGGGGTAAGGACTTGCAGAATGGGAGGAAAATGAGGGAAGGAGAGGAAAGAGTCCCAAACTGCCGGCAGCACAGGGTGGTTTGGCTGTGGGAAACCTTCCCAAGCCACATCMCTGGGCATCCCCAGCCAAGGGACAGCAGGAGCCACAAGCAAAGGGCAAGCAGGAACCCGAGATTCAGTGGCCCAGCACCACGGGGGAGATGCTCATATCAAGGACAGCGTGTGGAAGGGACACGGGGGTCCCTGCCCTCTCTGGGGACAGTCCAAGGCCACCACGCCGCCCCTGACGCACAGAGCCGAGGGATTTGGGCACCTCCAGTGCCCTTGGGGACAGCGCTGGGCTCCTGCCCAGGGCAGTGATAAACCCCAGACAGCGAAACACTCCAACACTGCCACAGCCACGGGGAGCATCTCCACAGCCTGGCCTCTCCCCCTCTGCACCACCTGTCACCGCTGTCACCGCCGTCCCCTTGCTCCCTCCCAGCCCTTCCGAGCCAGCAGCCATCGAGCCCGTCCCCCCGCGGAGCTGACATTAATCCGGCSGTGTTTGTTTAACAACAGCTCCCATTGATCCGCAGCCTGATCCTCCCCGTCAATACAGGCTCCTGCCAGGCTCTGGAGTGCGGGATCTGCCTCTGGAGTGGCCCGKCAAGAGAGAGGCTGTGCAGGCTGATAGGATCAGATGCTGTCAGTGCTGCTCTGGGACCCATTAGCTTTAATTAGCTGATGATGCTGTAGAGGCCACATAAAACAATGAAGGGGATTGATCCCTCGTGTAACGCTATTGACAGTGGAGCTGCATCTGGGATCGGTTTGGTGCCGGATGCGTCTGTAGGGTCTATAAAACCAAGGCCTGTTTTCTTTTTTCTGGTTTGTTGTTTTTTGGGTTTTTTTTTTAGCTTTAATTTTTTTAATCCCATCGTGGTAGGGCTGCCAGGTTAAAAGCAAGAGAGGGGGGAAAAAAGGGAAAAAAGCCAGGGAGAGCCCTCTCTGGTTAGGGCACTTCCACACCCCTCCCTGCCAACGACCCTCCTGTGGCCACACGCCGGTCATTAGGTCATTAAGGCACTGCTTCCAGGTCACTGTCATTATCCCATTTGGAAAACAAGCCATCAGCTCTGTGTCCTTTGCTCYGAAGGGCACATCAGTCCCTGAACCATCTGCGTTCTGCAAAGCCCCTTCCCTCTGCACAGTGTCACCCACCACACCTGCAAATCCCTTTCCTTCTGCAGTGTCACCCACGCCTCCCTTTGCACAGTGTCACCCATGCCACCTGCAAATCCCTTTCCTTCTCCAGTGTCACCATCCCACCTGCAAATCCCTTTCTTTCTGCACAGTGTCACCCACCACACCTGCAAAGCCCTTTCCTTCTGCAGTGTCACCCACGCCTCCCTTTGCACAGTGTCACCCATGTCACCTGCAAATCCCTTTCCCTCTCCAGTGTCACCCACAGCTGCAAATCCCTGTCCTTCTCCAGTGTCACCCACACCTGCAGCAAGGAACCAGCGTCCCCCAAGGACCACAGAGGGAACCCTAAAACACCGGGATGTCCCAGGGAGCTCTTCCATTTTCAACTGCCCTGCTGCCATCAGAGACACTGAGGTGGGAAAAGACCTGAAGCTCATCCAGCTGGGCATCTCCACGTGGTGGGGATTTCTCCTGGGGGCCTGAGATGCTGGCAGCCAAATGTCTTTATGCCCCAGGTACTCCCTAACAAATCAAAATCCCGGTGGGATGGGCCCACAGGCATTACCAGCAAGCAGAGTGCACTGAGAACCTCCCCAGACACCTCCCAGAGCACTGGGGAATCACAGAGGTTTCACAAACTCCACCCTGGAGCCTCCAGCATCCAGCAGATGCAGCAGCACATCCCTGCTGAGCTGCAGCTCGGGGGATGCCAGTCCAGAAACAGATCCAGGAGGTGAAAACTCCCCCTGAGCAGGCAGCGAGTTTGCCAAAAGGATACCAGGAGGAGGATTGGCACAGGGAACACAGGGATGACTACAGCAGGGCTGGGGACCACAGGAAAGCATCCCTGACCACAGGAAAGCATCCCTGATCACAGGGAAGGACCTCTGACCACAGGAAAGGGTCCTTGATCGCAGCAGAGCATCCCTGACCAAAGGAAAGGATCCCTGACCACAGCAGAGCATCCCTGATCACAGAAAAGCATCCCTGATGACAGGGAAGCATCCCTGACCACAGCAGAGCATCCCTGCAGAGGTCAATCCTTGGAGGTCCCTCTCCCCGCAGTGCTACAAAGACTCCCTCAAAACTCTCCAAAAAGGGGAGGCAGAGAAAACTCATCCCCTCAGCTCTCTGGGACAGGCAGTTTGAAGGCTGGGTGCAGAGTCAGGGCATGCAATACCCAGGCAGGGAAGGCACGGGGTGGGCAGGGAGGCGGGCAGGGCGTCCGGGGGGGAGCTCAGTGCCAGCCAGCCAGCCCTGCCTGCTGACACCCCTGCCTAACACTTTCCAGATGTGGCTGCAGGAAGACAGAAGCAGAGCTGTTCCCTGCTGAGGAAGCTGGAAACGCTCAGAGATAATGTGGAATTCCTGAACGGGAGCCAGGGCCGGGCCGGGGCTGGGGCACAGGGACAGGCAGGGAGAGGCAGCACGGCGGGGCCGACACAGAACTCCTCTCTCTTTGTGTGTGTGTGTGTGTGTGTGTGTGTTTTATTTCGGGAACTCTGCATGTAAAAGCCCTTAATTTATACGCTGTGTGGGTTGCCGGCTGTACCCAACAAATGGAACATTTTCTCCATCCCCTTGTGAGTGTGATAAACAGCCGCTGCGCCGAGAGGGAACAGAGCCTTTTTCTTCCCCGTGATAAATACAGGCCCAGCAGCTCCCAGCTTCTTGGCTTGCAGGTTATTATTTTTTTTCCTCGGGGTGGGCAGCCCAGCAAGAGAGCAGTGGGTGCACAGCCTGGCTCACCTCGGTGAGCTCTTCCTCCCCACCAGTGGCAAAATCCTGCTGTGAGCAAACCCCTGCCAGCAGACAGCTACAGGGAGCAGTCCCTGTCACACAGCAGGCACCCATCCACTGCTGTCCCATGGTGCTACAGAGGTGGCACTCCATGCCAGGGTGTTGGCACAGCTCCTTCAGGAACACCCACTCCGTGCCCAAACTCTGCCCAGATCCTGGCTGAAAGAAACTGCAGTGAGCTGAAGGCCAGGACAAGTGAACTCTCATCCAAAATCAGGGGGTTTTGCCACTTGTGACTGAGGCAGGTATGGTGGACAAACAGCATTTCCTGTGGTGTTTCAACACTTTTTTTCAAACCAATCATTCCTCAGAGAGAGCAGCCTCAGAATGGCTTCCAGGAACACGGATGGGCTTTGGAGCAGGACCAAGAGGAGAACAACCACAGCAATCAGGAGAGTCTCTTGGAGCATCACTCAGGCTCAGGTGAGCTGGCATGAGGGACCAGAACAGGGCTGGCACAGGTGACACAGGACAGGGACCACGGCAGCAAAGCACTGATGGATTCAACCAAGAGCCCTGCACATCTCCACACGGGCAGCCCCATGGAAATTGGGGTACCCCCAGTGGGGTGATGGTTCTTCTCATTTGTAATCCAGCTGGTGGGCAGCTCAGTCCATGGCTCTGGCAGCTTGATTTATTTAGGGTTTCCAAAAAACAAAGGGGGGATGGTGTTGCTTGAGATAACTYTGGGTGCAGCACTGGGGAGACCTTGGCACTGTGGTTTTGCCACTCATTTCCTGACAGCATTCCCTGGGTATCAGTGGCAATGGGATGGCTCAAGGACCACGAAGAGGCTGGGGAAACATCAGCTCAAGGGATGCTCTGGGATCCTCCACACAGGCAGCAGGTAAAGCTCTGGTCCAAAACTCCTCCTGGGTGACAGCTGAGGGGTCTCCTGTGACTCCAAGAAGACATTTCTGAGTGCTCCCCCCAGCCTGTCCCCCAGGGTGGCACAAAGTCACGACAGAACAGGTTAAAGAAGGCAATTCCCCCCCAAAAACAGTCCCTTGGTGACCAGGAAGGGGCTTCAGACACCCCCAGGAGTCTCTGGAGAGAGGGAGCTGAGCCAGAGGGGAGACCCTGAGGAGCAGTCTGGGAACAGGGMCCATSCCCTGGCCTTCCCACSTGAGCATCCAGGGATCTTCACACTGACACCTCCATGGATCCTGACCCCATCACCCAGTGCAAGACCTCCCCAGCTTCTCCAGTTCCATCTGGATTTTCCACACCCCTTACATCTTTATATTTCCTCTGGGGACAGTCCATGGGGAATGGCTGCTCCTCAGCTGTGCCCTCCACCCTCCCCTTGGCAACGTGGCTGAGCAGGGGCGAGGGGAGACCAACGAGCAGCACCACAGCAGAGATTCCTTCCCATCAATGATATTCCAAACAGATCCCACGGCTCCCCTTTTAACCTCTGCCAGCAAGCCAAAGCCCTTGAATTACCCACCCCAGCTCCCTGCAGCTCCGCTGAGCCCCCTTGGGAAGGGCTGCCCAGCCTCCCAGCCCAGCCCTGCCAGCATCCCTGGCCGTGGACAGGCAGCAGAGCTGATGCTGATGGGCATGAAGGTCAGTGGAGAGGGAAGGTCAGCCCTGGCAGCCCGGGGGACAGCAGCGCCCGCTCCCTGCCCTGCCCGTGCCACCCTGGCCCTTCCCAAACCCACCCCGGGGGGGCTGGAAGGGCAGGGCTCAAATAAAATCCTTGGAAATGCGTGGCTGGGGGAACGGGAGGGGAAAGCAAAGCCCCTGGTGTGTGTTCCCYGCTGGTGCCACCRCTCCCCTCCCCGCTGTCGCTGCGAAAGCCAAACGCCTTGGCTGGCAGCTGCTCTCCCTCCGCTCTCCAGGGAATGTCTCTGGCAAGCTCCTGCAGCAAAGGGATGATCCAGGATGCTGCTTGCCACAGCAGGGTGTGATCCTGAGCGATTTGATGCATCCAGCCAGCCACAGCTGTCCCATTCTGTATGTGCCCCCACTCGCTGCTGGGGGAAACTGAGGCACAGAGGGACCCAAGCAGGGACAACACCCCACAGCAATCCCCCCACAGCAATCCCCCCACAGCAATCCCCCCACAGCAATCCCCCCCACAGCAATCCCAGCCCTGCATGAGCCCAGCGAGGAGAGCCACGTCCCCAGCGCTGTCCCTGAGCACCCAGAGCTGTGCCCAGGTGTCCCCTGTGCCCTGCCCCATGCTCCTGTCAGTGCAGAGAGGCTCAGGAGTGTCCCCACAGCCCCCATCCCTGCCTGGCTGGCCGCACGTGTGCACACACGCGTGCAAGAAAGCCGCCCGTAATCCCGCTGACATCTGCTCCTCCCTGCAGCCACGGAACACGGACATTCCCCGGCTCCTCGCACAGCCAAGTGTGGGCTGCACACATTTCCACAGGGCACGGCTCCCCCCCAGCCCAGCCCCAGCATCCCCAGCACCCGGGGAGTCTGCAAAGAAGGGAACACAATGGACCAGGCTGGATGGAGGAAAGTCACACATCCACACAGGGTGGGATCTGAAAATCCCAGCCTGACTGCTCTCCCCTTCCACCTCCCCGCTTTTGGAGGTGGGTTCAGCTGCTCCCCTGTCCCTGGAAGCAAAACACAGCCCTGAGGAGAAGGACAAAGCCAGCACGTGTGCCACCCCTGCTCCCACACCTCCTCCCGGCCAGAGTGTGAGGGATGGGGGCTCCAGCGCAGGCTGTCGCCTGTGATTTGTGGTGTTAATATTCCAGGGGAGGGGCACCAAGGGGTGACAACGGCAGGGGAGAGGCAGCTCTTGGAGGGTCACAGCTGAAGGCAAAGCAGTAACGCTGATGGATCCCAGGATCAGGAATGGCAGAGGGTGGAGGAGGAGGAAAGGAGAGAAGAAAGCAGGCGAGGAAGGCTGGCTAACAGCAGAAAAAGACTCTGCCTTTCCATGAGCTTGTCAYAGTYYAGGGATGGAGCATCAGCACCTCAGYGAGGGACCAGKATGGCAGGAGAGGCAGGCAGCACCGGGATGAGGCCTGGCTGCTCCCCAGGGAYTGCTCCCCACCACTGGCAGCATTTCCCTGGCAGCAGCTGCCAAAGCTGCGCTGATCCAGCCCCGAGCACGGGCATCACCTGCTGAGCCTGTCCTGGCTGCCCCACTGCTCCCACCTCACTAATACCCCGTCAGCCCGGCCTGAGCCAAGCCCACTCCGACAGCAGGAGCCCTTTTTTAAGACCCGCAACCCTTGAGAGGCTTAAGGCCAAGAATATCTCCATTATCCCTGCCCACAGCCCTCGAGCTGCCCCGGCTTAAAGGCTGGGAATTACCGGCGGGGGCAGCCAGGACCCCTGGCTGGCATCCCCGGGCTGCTGGCCCTGCCTGTGCTTCCAGGGCATGACAAATCTCCTCAAACCCCTGCCCAGTCATCCCCTCATCCCCTGGCCGGTGCTTTTCACACCTCCCATCAGCAGGCAGGCGTGTGTGTGCCTGGCAGGCAGCCACAGCCCGGCCCCGCCGCGCAGCCCAGACGGGAACATTTTGCTGGGAAAAGGGCAATTTAATTATCCTGTTCTTCTGTTTCATGACAACACAGGAACACGCTGCTCAGACACGGAAAGTGCCATGCAGGCATCCCGCCTGCAGCTTCCCAGAGGTGGCTCCTGGCTTCTCTCTGGAAAGGATGGGGTTAAAAGAAAGCTCCCAAACCTCCAGGTTTTTCAAGGAAGAAGCAGGGGGAAAATGTTTTTGTTGTCCAGCTGCAGTGCTTCTTCTGAGCTCAGATCTCCGAGTGTCACCTGGGGGCTGTTTGGCCACATCAGTTCTGTTTTTGCAGGGGAAAATGGTATTTTGGAAAGGGAAGGTTGAGCAGAAGAGGTATTAAAAATCCTGCAGCCCTCTGTGGGGAGATCAAACTTCACTGAACTCAGCCAGACTTCACAAAGCACGTCTGACCTTCCAAAGCACTGCTCAGCAGAAAATTTACTGCTGAAATATATGAAATAATAGAAAATATACTCAAAACCACCCCTTAAACTCAGCCTTAGCCACGGGCGAGGGGTGAAGGCTGGAGCTGGTGTCCCAGGAGGGGTTTGTAACTGGGACCATGCAGAGAGGCAGTGCTGGCCCTGTTCTGTCCCCCAGCAGGGGCACAGGGACAGAGAATGGTGCCAGGAGCAGCTCCTGGTTCATGGTGTGGGCAGGAGAATGCCGGGATCCTGGCTGGGCTGGCCAGCACGTGTGCCTGGTGTTTGTTGTGACAGCAGCTCCATTAGCACCCAGGAGCCAAAGCTGCCTTCCCAAGGACACAGCGCAGACACTCTAATTAGTGCCTTAACCCTAATTAGTACGTTAATGAAACTGGCTGGCTGGCAGGGAGCAGGTGGGAGAGGATGGAGGGGGGAGCTGCAGGGTCCCCTGGCTGTGCCAGGTGTGTCCCAGCTCCCCAGGTGCCTCTGCCACGAGAGCTGCAGGGACAGCAAATCGGTGGGAGAAGGAGTAAAAGGGACTCCTCAGGTAGGAAAGCCACGAGAGGACAAACAAGTCGCTGTGGGGCACACCAGTGTGCCAGCTCAACCCCAACACTGGCACTGGGGAGTTCCCACACCCCACTGAAACTCGGTGACAATCCCAGCGATGAGCTGGCATGTCCTGGGCACAGAGCTGGCAGCCTGGCTCACAAACAGGTGACAAACAGCGAGCTCTCTGCCCTCCCAGGTGGGGGTGGCATTTTGGGGACACAGCAATGTGAGGGACCCCTGAGATCTTCCCTCCAGGGCTCCCTTAAAAATCAATTTGCACTCACACAGGTCCTCTGGTTTAACCTTCCCCCCTCTCCAGGAGCAGAAGGCTCAGAGGCTGCCATCCCTGCAGGTCAGCAGCAATGGCAGCACTTGATGTGACAGAGGACACCCCGTGGCCAACGCCTGACACCAGGCTGGGTGACAAAAGGCATTTCTCTGCTTGCACAAACCTGTCCCCCCACTGCCTGCTGGGGAGCAGCCAGAGCTCTGCTTCCTTGCAGGGCCACCCAGCCGAGCATCAGCAGCTCCTGCCACCCTCCCCTCTCCTCCTGCTGCCGGGGAAGGACGGGTTAAGCTGTCCCTGCACTGCCCCAGCCCCAGGCAGGTGCTCAGCCACTGAAGCCAGCAGCCTCCAGTGCCTCAAGGTGTGGGCTGGCTGGTGCACAGCTCATGTTAACCAGCTCTGATGGGCACTGAACAGCTCTGATGGACGCTGGAACAGCTCTGATGGATGCTCAGGACAGCTCTGACTGATGCTCAGGACAGCTCTGACTGATGCTCAGGACAGCCACAGCAGGGAATGCCCTGGCTGGGCACACCTGCCCTCTCTGTGACAGTGAGGGACCACGGGGGGACAGGCTCTGTGACCGCCTGCTGACCCCCCTGAGCTGGCTCGGGGTCAGAGTGACCCCACAGCTGAGCTGGTGSCCAGGGGCACTGGCASARYTCCACCTGCTCCCTGCCCTGCATCCACAGGAGCCTTTCCTGGCCTCCCCGTGGCTCCAGCACCATCAGGGCCACCCCCCACGCACAGGCTGAAGCAAAACCACTCCAAAGTGCACCTCCCACCCCTCCACCTCCTCTCCCTCGGCGCCTGCAGATGGGTTTTGCTCATCCCCCAAGCTGCCTCCAGCTCTGCTGTACAACCATGGCCTGGCTGGTCCCTAGGAGTGTCTGAATGGGGAGTGAGCAACAGGAGTCCAGACTTCAAGGCTGGCGGCTTTAGATGTCATTTGGGTTGTTTTTTTTTTTTTTTCCTTAATCAGATCCATTGTCAGCCCACAAAAATGCGCCTCTGACACCCTGGGGATGCGTATTCCTGACGCTGCCTCGGGAGCAGCACAAATGCAGATGATTCAGCTCCAAAATTATCAGCAGTGGGATGCAAGCCTCCGAGCAGATCCCTGGCTATTCCTGGGCAAAAGCTCAAAGCCGCCCTTGCATCTCTCTCCTCCCCCTGAAATCAGAGCAGGGAATAATTCCACATTCCCTTATTTTTTACATTCCGGTCTCTCCCAGCCCTGCAGGGAAAGAACGGAGCAGGAGCTCCAGGGGTGGCTGCCCCACTCCTGGGCCATGGCTTTGCTGGCTGACATCCCTGGCGTGCCAGCAGTGCCAGGAAGGACAAACACAAGCCCAGACACGACCCCGTTGGCCTCTCCCATGTGCCGGGAGGGTTTGTCCCGACTCACGCTGCGCTCGGTGCTGCCACTGCTATTTTCTCCTTGTTTTCCTAGACACTGACACTTCCTCCCTGCACCCACAGGATGGTTTTCAGGCTTCAATTCTCTTCCCTATGGCAACAAAAACCCAGCCAGGAAACCTCAACCCACTGGCTCAACTCTCTGGCAGAGGAGGGAGGGAGGGAGGGAGGTAAGGGGGAAGCTCCAGCCCCTCTGGGCCAGCTCGACACAAAACTCTCTGAAAGCAAAACTTTGGTGACAATGACAAAGCAAACTCGCTACAGGTGTGGCTCACCCGGGTCCAAGGAGTGTCACCAAACCCAAGCAAGCAGGGGGACACCAGGAGAAGGGTGGGATTTGCAGAAATCCCTGTTGCACGTCCACCCCAGCCCAGATTCTCTCAGATGCTGGCTGAGGTTGATGCAGCTCCAAGAGCATCCCAGGGATGCTGCTCCGTGCACACACTGCTCCTAAAACACCCCAATTCTTCATCAGGGAAAGGCCAGAGCCAGGAGTGGGTGCTGAAGAGGAAACAGGGAGGAAGGATGAGAGAGAGCAAACAAATCATATCAACTCGAATCAAAGCGGGCCACAGAAATGATTACGCTTAAGCTTTTCACGCCTGGGTAATTTTTTTTTATTATTCAAACAAATTCCTGGTTTTGTTTTGCCTCCTTGAAGGGAGAAGCAGAAGGGAGAGAGCTCCTCCAGCTACCCCAGAAAATAACCACTGGGGAAAAAGGCTTCCTGATCTAACAGTGGGAGACAATTAGCACAAGGTGCAGGAGCATCTTTAACCCGGCCTGCCTTGTCAAAAAAACAAAAATAGGAACACTTTGTGGGGGAAAAGGGCTGAAATTAGGGATTTATTTGGGGTGGGAAGCCCACACACCCTGGCACCGCATTGAATACTTTGCTGCCACACCAAAACATGTTTTGGGATCTCTGGGGAAAACTGGGCGAGGGATGGGACCCAAGGAAGCCCAGTGAGTCTGGGCAGTGAGGACACCCTGCAGCAGGCAGGATGTGACCCTGAGGAGCCCACTGGGCTCACAACCCCACTCCCACCTCTATTTCCAGCTGTGTCTCTGCTCAGGACTTGGGCGTCTTTGCTTTTTCCCAGCGCTCCCACAAAGCCACCCACCAGCCTTAACAGGATTTTTCTCCCTCCAGGACAATTCTTCGAGGCCCACAGAGGGATGAAACCCCTTCCAAACCCACCAAGCAGCAGCTGAGGTGATTCCCCAGCTGCCCAGGCCGAGCAGGAGCAGCCTCTCCCTCTCTCCAGCCGCTGCTCCTTTAAACTGCGCCGGCAGAGGAAACACCCGCGCTGCAAATCCAACCCTGCGTCATTCAGCTCTCATTTTGATTGTTAAAAATTCATTAATGAGAGCAGATTGGTATTATATCGCTGCCTTAATTAAAGAGGGCTACGGAACAGCATTTTAAATAGCAATGTCATTTTCTAATTGACACAGCTACATTATAAAGAAAAATACTTAAACAGAACTTGAAACCGAGCCGGTTGCTTCTGATGGCAGAGCTCATTTTGGCTTCAATTTTTAATCTGCTCGTAAAATATTTATGGGCAAGGGAAGGGATAATGTTTCTCCAGGTGTACAGTTCCCCTCCTCCRGSCCAGGGCCCCGGGAGGCTGGCARGGGAGGAAGGCTCCAGCATCCAGGGAAGCTGCTCCTCCATCCTCTTCATGCAGGATCCCATGGCTGCACCCCTTCCTAAACCCCAGGAGATCGGGAGACCCCCAAGCCCTGCTCCACCTGAATTCTTGCAGTTAAATCCCATTGGAGTTGAGTGGGAAATGTGTTTTTGCTGCTTTTCCTGAGCCCACCAAGGGCAGGGGGATGACAGGGATGAGCACATCTGGGCCTGAGGCAGGTTCCAGAAGTGGCTGGGTCCCCGTGGGCTCAGCTGGGGAGGCACAGGGATGTGGGATGGGGATGCAGCTCAGGCCAGAAGCATCCCACATCAGGCAACGTTCAGCCACCAGATCTGCCCCTCTCGCACGCGGAAACTCAACACCTCCCTCCCCTTTTTAATGTGCTTCATACACAAACCTCCTATGGCCAGCATTTAAGAGCACAGATTCCTCCTCTTTTCCTATAGGAATAAAAAAATCTGGTCACCACTTCAAGCAAAGCAGGGAAGAAAAGAGAGCTCCTGATGCGAATTCCCCCTCTCCCCACCCCGCAGGCAGCAGGCTGGGAAAGCAGCCCCTGCTCAAGCCAGCAGATTTTTTTTTTCCACCAGCACTGAGTGGAAATGAGTGGCGTTAGTCCACGCCTGCCTTGCAGCAGCCAGCCAGGGTGAACTCATCGCTCGCCGCCCGCACGCCAAGGCCGAATCCGGTAGCACCGCGCTCTGGCCACGGCGCCCAGAACCAGCACGGGGGCAGGGTGAGCCAGAGGACAGGTTGCTCAGAGGCTTCAACTCTGGATCTGACTCTCCCTCGCATTCCAGATGACCTTCCAGATCCTACAGGCACCCTCCCGCCCTGCCTCAGTTTCCCTTCTTGCCTTGCCCCGTTCCCTTTCGCCAGGCATCCCCAGCCTGAGGGGGTGCAGGGGCTGGGGGGATGCTCCACCCAGCCCCGGGGGATTTGGAGCATCCCTCACCCTCTGCCTGCTCACAACAGCTCCCAAAAGCAAAACATCAGCAGCCCAGAGGGCGGCTTGGCACGGCTGTGCTGGTTTTTTCCCAAGATCTGGAAAACCAGCGAGAGGAGAAACATCAACCTCCTCTTGTGTGAGGGAGGGCTGCTCACCCCCACAGCCCACGGGAAGCGAAGAGCAGGAGCTGACGCATCGAGGAGAAGCCCAGGGAGGGGGCAAAACACCCACCCTGCTGCTGGAGGGTCCAGTGCAACCCCTTCCCCATCCCTCT
>CADDXX010000849.1:50134-62645 GCA_902810485.1 Alauda arvensis
GCTCCCTCCTGCCCCTCGGTCCCTGGTGCTGCCTGTGACACCACAGACCCAGCTCCTCCACCTTTCTGTCTGTGCCAGGACAATCATTTACCCTGCCCTCCCCCAGGACACCTCTGTGTGTGTTCTGTCCATGGCACCTCTTCTCCTGAGGTATGAACTGAGCAACACAAAATTACCTTTTTTTTCCAGCCAGGCAATCCCAAGCTGGAATCCCATGGGATGGCCCAGCCCTGGAGCTGGAGGTGCTGAGGAGAAAACGTCCCCACACCTTCGCTGCCTCAGGGGAGGAAGGGCTGGCTCCCAGCAGATCTGAAGGGGCCTGAACAAAACTGAACATCCCTAATGTGATGTTGCAAACGTCCCAGTGAAATCAGCTCCTGAGGAGAAGGAATGACTGGGGAGGGAGGTGGGGATGGCACAGCAAAGTCTCACAGCCCCTGGAATGCTCTGTGCAGGAGTGGCTGATGTGGCAGTCATTACATCCTGCCTTTTTCATGGCAGATGGTATTTTGTGATCAGAGTGAGCAACTGCACTTGGCTGTTTCAGCAACCAGAATAATCATGGAATCATGGAATGGTTTGGGCTGGAAGGGACCTCAAATCCCACCCAGTGTCACCCCTGCCATGGCAGGGACACCTCCCACTGTCCCAGGGTGTCCCCAATGTCCAACCTGGCCTTGGGCACTGCCAGGGATCCAGGGGCAGCCACAGCTGCTCTGGCAATTCCAGCCCAGCCCCTCCCCACCCTCCCAGCCAGGAATTCTGTCCCAATCCCGATTTAAATCTGCCCCTCTACAGCTGAAATCCATCCCCTGACCTGGGATTGTCCCAGCCCCTCTCCCRGAGTGACCCCTGAACTTCAGGACGTCCCCAGCAATGGAATCTCAGCAGAGTTTTCCTCTTTGCTCCCCAATGCACAGCAAGGGAGCAGGGARGGGAAATGTGGAGCTTGCAGGGAGAGGGGCACTGGGAATGAGCATTTCTGGCTGTGTTTAAGGAGCCTTCATTGCTGGATTGCTGAATTCATGACATTGCTAAATCACAGCTGAGAYTGGTGAGAAACACATGAAAATAAAGGGATTAAAGCACCCTCCAGATGGGCAGRTAACCCTGGAGGAGGAGGGATGTTCAGGCTGGAATTTGGGGGTTCATTCTGATGCTGTTCATTCCAGCAGTGTTAATCTGCACCCCTGCAGTGACTGCACCCTGCATTGGAACGGGCTGGGAACTGGAGCCCCCATCCCTGGGGGGATTCACAGCCCTRTGCATGTGGCACTTGGGGACATGGGGCAGTGCTGGCCTGGGCACTGCTGGGGCTGCTTGGGCTCAGGGGGCTCAGAGGGGTTTTCCACCCTCAGCCCCGTGGTTCTGACATCCTGTGCCCATCCCACCCTGCCAGGACCGTCCCTGGGCTGGGMTGGGATGGGTGTGGAGGGAGCTGTGCCAGGGCAGGGCCCTGCTCTGAGCTGCTCCTCTTTATTTCTTTGAAGTGTTTTGATTTCCCCAGCTCRACCAAATGTGCCTGTTAAAAAATGTAGGGTCTGGTTCTCAGTGCCATTAAAGATAAAGGCAAATAACTGCGTTTCTTTCTTTCATCTTTGTCTCTGAAAGCGTCCTGTGCACCTCCTGGTGCTGTTAATATTCACATTTCTGTGCTCCCCTCTGATGTTCCACTGAGCACCAGCCCTTGGCAAAATAGAGCTGGAATAACTCAAAGAGAAAAAAACCTGGCTCGTAATTCCTCTCCTGTGTTCCTCCTTCAGGTTTGGTAATCAGACCCCGAAATTTCATGCAGTTCAGGTGTTTTTTTTTAGTTGACCCTCTAAGGTTCTAATCCCCCTGCAAGTGATGTCCCTGTGTCCCAAACTGCTGAGAATCCCTTTGGGCTGGGAATTCCATGGCCAGGCTGCTGCAGACCTGTCCAGGCTGGGAATTCCATGGCCAGGATGCTGCAGACCTGTCCAGGCTGGGAATTCCATGACCAGGATGCTGCAGACCTGTCCAGTCTGGGAATTCCATGACCAGGATGCTGCAGACCTGTCCAGGCTGGGAATTCCATGGCCAGGATGCTGCAGTCCTGCCCAGGCTGGGAATTCCGTGGCCGGGCTGCTGATGGAAACCGCTCCCAGCCTCCTGTGGGAGCCACGAGGAGCTCCAGGGCTTTGGGAAGCTGCTGGAGCCTCCAGAGCAGCCCCATTCCTCAGGGGGTTTCAGTGTTCTGCTCCAGCTGGGGCTGCAGGATCCCGGAGTTCACCTCCCCCCGCTCCACTCCCACCTCCTSGCTGCCCAATTCCGCCTTTCCCCGGAGCCCAGCCACCCCTGCCTTCCCTGGGTGGCATTTTCCTCCTCACCAGCAGAAAACACAGCATGGTTTGGGTTGGGAGGGACCTTACAGCTCATTTTGTTCCATCCCTGTTTGCTCCACACTCTGTGCTTGATTAGCTCCCCTTTAATTTCTTCCTGCATATCAGACTGAAAATTTCCAGGAATTCAGAAGAAATCCTTGTTATTTGTCCTGACTGTGGCCTTTCAAGTAGAATCTCATCTCTCCTCATTGTTTATTCGGGCAGTCCATCATTGCCATGCCAGAACATCCTTGTACTCCTTCAAAACTCTCACTAATGGCTCTGCAGATGATTTTCCTTAATGATCTTTTCCTTTTGATTACTCCAAGGTACCTAACGATGCACTAAAGCGAGGTGTGGGTATAAATAATGTCCTGTGAACAGCAGCGATGCCCTCAGATTCTGTGTGGGTTTTTAAACTCCTTCTGTTGGATCTCAGACACTTCTCTCCAGTGTTTCCCTCTGCTTTCCAGAGATGGTGATGCCAGGAGCAGGCAGCAGGAACGTGGATCTCCCAGCCCCCCCAAGCAAACAGTGGCCAATTAAAATATCACTCAGTTGTGGTGTCTCAATCCCCTGTGTGAGGCTCAGGACAGCGGGATCTGAGGGATGGCGAGGCTGGGATGGCACAGGAGCAGCAGAGCTCGTTGTGCTCCCATTAATTGGGGCAGGGAGTGCAGCCTGAGCCCTGCTGGCCTTTCCCAAGGCTGCTCCACGGGGAATCCTGGAGGGCTCTGTTTCCCTGGCTCTGCCAGGCAGGAGCTGCTGAGRCAGGTTAATGAAGGGGATTTGGATCAGTCACTGCCACAGAGCAGAAAACCGAAAATCAATGAGGCAGGCACTCGGATAATTCCCAGGCAGGGATTCCAGGGATGGGGCAGAGCCTGTGCTCTCCTCACAGCTGCTGTGCGGGCTCTGGGGTGGGAACTCAGCTCCAGCATCCACAGATCTCTCTGCTCCTCCTTCCTGCTGAAGGGGAGGGTCTGGTGTGGGAATTCCACAGAATCCCAGAACGGTTTGGGTCGGGAGAGACCCCAAATCCCACCCAGTGCCACCCCTGCCATAGCAGGGACACCTCCCACTGTGCCAGGGTGTCCCCAGTGTCCAGCCTGGCCTTGGGCACTGCCAGGGATCCAGGGGCAGCCACAGCTGCTCTGGCAATTCCAGCCCAGCCCAGCCCCTCCCTCCCAGCCAGCAATTCCCAATTCCCAGTATCCCATCCATCCCTGCCCTCTGGCAGTGGGAAGCCATTCCCTGTGTCCTGATGAAGAAAAAAGCCAAAATCAGAACTATTTTAAAGTATAAACAAATACAGCTGATATAAATCCCATGGGAAAGCAGCTCCTGGCTGGATGCTGGTGCCAATTTCTGGGCCTTGCTGTGTCCAGCCTGTCCTTGAACTGAGCTTCCTTTAATTGCTGCAATTCCTGCAGTTTGCCTCATGCTGACCTTGCCCATCCCACCAACATTCACCCTGCTCTTGTCCATGAAGGCTTTGCAGAGTTTGGCAGAGCCWGGGAAGGTTTTTCCCCATTTTTGGTGTGGAACAGAGCCTTCCATGGATAAAGCAAAACCAGAGGTCACGGACTCAGGCATCTGCAAACCCAGTTKATGACATTTTGGAGGTGCACACTGCTGTCTGCTCAGCAGATTTGGGTGGCAATGGTTTGCAAGGATCTCCTGATCCTCCCCCAGGCTCCCTGGATCTCAGACCAAAAGGGAAGAGGTGCCTCTGCCAGCCTTTCCCAGCCAGGAATTAATGAAGGAACAAAGCACACCTACAGGGACTGAGGGCTGCATTCCCTGTCAGGACCCTGGAATTAAAAAGAAGTGGAGCTGTTAGTAATAGATTTATTTAGTATTACATCCTCCCCTCCAAACACTCTTTGGAAAGCCCATAAAGCAAGGCAGTCACTAATAGGCAATTTTAAGACAACTGGGTAAGTGGAGTGTGAAAGGCTGAAATGCCCAAAGGTCAGGTGCCTCTGAGATTTGATTCTTCCAGCCAGGAAAAGTCTTAATGAGTAGTTTAATTACATGACAGATTAGAGCACTTGGGTTCAATGAATCCAAGGAAGTTGGAAATTGCTATTTTCCGGGGTAAATCATTTGAAAATAAGTCGAATTGTTAAAATAATCATTGACTACTTCAAAAGGTTTCCCTGGCACTCAGGGAGAGCAGCAGAACCGAAATGGGAGCCGAAGCCTCATTGAGCTCCAAGCACTTAATTGGGGGTTTGTTTTGGTGTGTCTGCYTTTCCCTCTGGTAACGAGACCATGATGGATGCAGGCACGCTTTGGGATGGRAGCTGCTCCCAGGATTAATTGCCAGGGATTTTTTGGCACTCTGGGTGGTGGCTGTGGCCTTGTCCCGGTTCCAGCCCCTGCCAGTGCTCCCTGCTCCTATTGCTGCCCTGTCCCAGCTCTGGGCACCCTCATCCCGTGCTGGTGGCAGGCAGGGGCTGCCATTCCTCCCTGCACTGTCCCAGGGAAAGGCAGGGACACCCCGAGGTGCTCCCCTGCCCTTGGGAAGGGTGATTGAGCCTGGCTTTGGGGGAGATGCTGCTCTCCCTGGGGCTGATCCTCCATAACCAGGAGCCTTTCCAAAAGTCCCAAATCTGCATTGCCCAGAGCAGCTGTGGCTGCCCCTGGATCCCTGGATGTGCCCAAGGCCAGGCTGGACATTGGGGACACCCTGGCACAGTGGGAGGTGTCCCTGCCATGGCAGGGGTGGCAACTTTAAGAGCCCAACTTTAAGATGGGCTCTAAAGTCTCTCCCAACCCAAACCAACCTGGAATTCTAAAATTSTGAATAACCCCAACTGCCCCACAGCTGCAGTGTCAGTGCCTGTGCTGTGCTTGTGGGGTCTTCTCAGCCTTCCTGTGGCAACACCACCATCTCCCTCACAGTGAGGGTAACGACCTTTGAGGTTTACATCAGACAGGAGGAAARTTTTCTTCACTGRAAGAGCTGTCAAGCCCTGGCACAGACYRCCCAGGACAGTGGTACAGACATCCAAGAAGGGCAGGGTCATCCCTGGAAGTGTTCAAAAACCCCTGGATGTGGCACTTGAGGGCGTGGCTGAGTGCTGGACGTGGTGCTGGGCTGGACTTGGTGATCTCGGAGGTCTTTTCCAACCAAATCAATTCCGTGATTGTGGCTCTGCACAAGTCCCTGCCAGGAGGGCACAGCCGGGGGGGATTTGGGCTCTGGGACAGGGAACAGGGACAGGAGGAGAGGGAACGGCCTCAGGCTGGGCCAGGGCAGGCTCAGGGTGGGCAGCAGCAGGAATTTGCCCATGGAAAGGGAGCTCAGGCCTTGGCAGTGCCCAGGGAGGTTTGCAGTGCCCATCCCTGGAGGYGTCCCAGGAATTGCTGGRGGTGGCACTCGGAGCTCTGGGGACAGGATTGGGCACAGCTGGGACTCTGTGAGCTGCYAGRGCTTTCCCACCTCAGTGKTTSTGAGGAGCTGGGCCTCCACAGYTGCCCTGGGTCTGGCAARGAGCCCACGGGGGATCCTGGCTSGTGTKTCCTCAGTCTCTCGCCCTCAGAGCAGAGCCGTGGCTCCCCAGAGGCGCCAGGGCTGTGGCCATGTGTAAATAACCTTTAGGAGTTCCCAGTTCCTCCCTCCCTGGGTGACCTGCTGCAGTTGTAGCTGCTGAAGCATTTCCAGAAGCTGTCTCCACGGGCGTATAAATAGCACTTAAACGAGTGTTTTCCTCCTGCTAAATAACACMGCTTTATTTTTAACTCCTCTCCCAGCCAGCGGCACGCAGCACAAGGACAGCGGTAGGAGGAGGAGAGAAAAAAGCATCCCCAAAAGCTCCTGAAAGGCGGGGGATGAGCCCAGCGGAGCCGGGGGGATTTTCACAGCCTCTCCCGGGAGGCTGAGCCGCTGCTGCTGTGTGAGAGGTTTTTCCACATGGAAAGGCAGCCCATTCCTGCCTGGAGCGGGCGGGCACCGGGAGCTGCCCCCGACACCGGGCAGCGGCGCTCCCGGACTGTCCCCGGCGCTCCCGGAGTGTCCCCGGCGCTCCCGGGACACGGACAGGGAATCACTGGGCTGTGGCAGGGGTTCTCAGGGCTGGCCGCAGATCCCGCCTGGGAACTGCTGCTGTCCGTGTCGCTAATTAGCGGGGAAGGCAGCGCTTAATGAACTGGGGCATCTGCAGATGCCGGGAGTTCTTCACGGCAGGCAGAGCCGCAGCTCGCACCCTGAAGGCAAATAAAGCTCAGCGGGGTGGAATAAAACTTCTGTAGGACGGGATCACTCGGAAAAGTGCGTGTGTGGAAGGAGCAGCGGGGACAGGAGTGACAGACACGGGCTGGGAGGCACGGCTGGGGTCACCCCGCACAAATGTCACCTTCACCAGGGCATCGGCTTTGTCTGGCCGAGTTTGGGATCCCCAGGGATGGAGGTGACCCCACCTCTGGGTGCCTCTTCCACAGGTGCCCGCCCCAAAATCTTGGCTGAAGCCTCCCAGATCGTGGCTCCTGCTCCCGACCCTGCCCAGGAGAATTTGGCTTTGCAGCCACCCCTCGGTGGCGCTGGGCTGTCCTGGGACACACAGGGGACCTGTCCTTGTCCCCAAGCAGCTGAGGAACCACAGCATCGTGGAATCATTGAGGCTGRAAAAGACCTTCAAGCCCCTCAAATCCAGCCACCAATCCAGCACTGAGCACCCTGGATCCTCTCCCCTGCTGGACAGCAAAGCAGATTTCCAACCTTGCTCAAGTATAAAAAGAAGATTAAAATCAAACTGTAGTTTAAAATCTTGAAGAAACTTCTCACTCATAATTTTTTGACRCTAAGAGGGTTTGTAATTGATGGCTGTGTCTGAAGTGCCTGCCTGGAGTGATGCCAGCCCTGTGCTGCCACAGGGTCAGGGCAGGAGGAGGTACCCAAACCCTGCATCTGGGATGTCCCAAGGGATGTTCCTCATTTTGTCTTTGGGAATAAGCAACTCCTGCAGCAAAGCAGCAGCCCCAGCCCCTCCCCTGTCCTGCAGAGCTGCTCAGAACCTCCCGTGTCCTCCCGGGAGCTCGGGGTGAGCCCGGGGAGCGTCCAGAGGCGCAGGTTTGGCTCGGGAGGAACCTCAGAGGTCACCGGTGCCACCTGGCAGGGAGGTGGCACTGCCAGCCCCGGGGGCGGAGGGGCCAGGCAGCCCCAGCCCACGGGGTGTGCCCGGTGGTGGGAGCCAGCTGTGGGATCTATCTGTGGGAGCCAGCTGTGGGATCTGCCTGTGGAATCTGGATGCGGGATCCGGCTGTGGGATCGGGATGTGGGATCTGGATGTGGGATCTGGCTGTGGGATCCATATGTGGGATCCATATGTGGGATCTGGTTGCCCTGGCAGTGGGATCCGGCTGTGGGATGTGGCTGCACCATCTGTGGGATGTGGCTGTGAGATCCAGCTGTGGAATCCAGCTGTGGGATCCAGCTGTGGAATCCAGCTGTGGGTTCTGGATGTGGGATCTGGCTGTGGGACCCATATGTGGTATCTGCTTGTGGGGCCTGGTTGCCCTGGCAGTGGGATCCAGCTGTGGGATCCAGCTGTGGGGTCTGGCTGTGGGATCTGGCTGTTGGCTTTAGGTATCCCAGCTGTGGGATCCAGCTGTGGGATCCAGCTGTGGGATCCAGCTGTGGGATCTGGCTGTGGGATCTGTGGCTTTGGCTGTCCCAGCTGTGGAATCCATCCGTAGGGTGCAGCTGCCCAGGCTGTGGGATCCAGCTGCAGGATCTGGCTGCAGGATCTGGCTGTTGGCTTTGGCTATCCCAGCTGTGGGATCTGGCTGTTGGATGTTGGCTTTGGCCGTCCCAGCTGTGGGATGCCCCTCTCTGCATCTCCCTGTCCCTAACAGATCCATGCCTGAGCCGTGGGAGCAATCCCGGAGTGCCAGAGCTGGAATTGGGGCTGGGTGCAGGGTGCAGGAGCTGTGAGCTGGCTCGGGGTGCTCGCAGGGCAGAGCCCAGGGGCTGAGCAGGGACTGTCCCGTGGCACAGGAGCTGTGTCTGTGCCCTGACTGCCAGAGGAACAAAACCCACACTGCGGATTAAGGGGGCACGTCCAGAACATCCCGTGTTTATAAAAGAGCTGCTTTCAGCAGGGTTAATTAATTGGCARTTAATTGGAGCTGCTAACACGTAAATCATGAACGTTTGAGTGGAAGTCCTCCTACAACCCAGCCCCGGAAATCACATCCACATTCCCGAGCCTGCATTCATCCCCGATTCTCCGTTGGTGGTGGGAAGCAGCAGCTCCTGAGCGCCGCAATCATCACCCAGACCAGCCAGCCCCGGCTCTGCACCGCGGTGTCATCAGCAAGGATCTCCTGATCCCGTTGTAGCTCATGTAAAACCCAGCCAGGAAATGCAATATCAATTATTAATGGCGTTTTCCATTCAATGCTCGTGTTTTGTAGCGCAGGGAGGCAAATTATTTTAACTAATTTATGCCAGAGTGCAGGGCTGCTGCTTGAATTGTTTTATCTCCATCACCTGGAGCTCAGCATGACAACAAAAYGCTTGCTACATGATTTTATGAACTCCGTGCCACGTAAATACTGTGGGAAAATTGCCTGTAGTATGTAATTGTCTATTTTTCTATTTGAATTTCTGTTTTATCCTGCTGATCACCAAAGAAGGCAGGATTTTCATAGAGCTTAATAATTTTATGTGGCTCTTTCAAGGCAGAAGTGAAATTACAGCTTTATATCTCACTGTGTRTGGCTGAAGGTCAAAGAAGCTTCAGAAAAGTGATTTGATCTTTTTTTTATATATATTTTTTTTTCAAAATACAGTGGCCCAGTGATCAGGGTTTATGGGAATCACATTCGACACTTATTGAAGCCTCATTTCTGTATTCATAACTTTGATTTGGAATTCACTGGGAAGCTGGAGAGGTTTAATGTCCAGAGAAGGAAGGGTTTACTACCAATATCTGGAATTTACARTCTGGGAAGAGCTTTCCCTCCCCAGCCCAGGCAGTTCAGCTCTGGTGCCCATCCCAGGAGCTTCTGCAGCCTCCTGGGAACATTGAACAGCCAGGAAATGAAACAAGGTCATGAAGAAAATGCCAGGAGAATTGCAGAGCAGGGCTGAGGGAATCAGGGRCACAGTGCCTGGATGAGGATGGATTTGTGGGAACCTGGAGCAGGAGATGCTGCTGGAAAGGGAACAACAATGTCTGGKACATTTTATTCACTTTCCCTGAGGATTTACCTCTCTGCTGGCTGGGGAAGGAAGGAGCAGGAATGCCTGGATTGCTCCAGCAGGAGTGCTCCAGCCTGAGCAGAGTTAATGAAGAGGAGGATTCTCTCCACRGAAACCAAGAGTGTTGGGATAGCAAATGCAGCAGGGCTTGAGGAAAGGCACAGGGAAACCCTTGGGAACGAATCCCTGTTCCCAAACACTCCAGCAATGTTTGTTCATCCCCACTCCAGCCTCAGCTCTCCCACTGGGGGTGCAGGGATTGAAGGGATGAAGTTTTCCAAGGGTGACTGGGGGATGTGGGATTTTCCAGAGGGACAGGGGCTTTTCCCAGGGGGCTGCAGMTTGGGAAAATCAGCTTTAGAGAAGCTGACAGGAGCAGGTTGGGCTCCAGGTGAGGAATCAGAGCCATCGGACCTCACAGCAGCCTGAGAGCCAGCCCTGAGAGCCTGGGCTGCTCCTTCGGAGCTCCTCCAGGGATGGGCAGTCCCTGCTGCCCTGGGAATGCTGCTCTGACATTGGCAGACAGCTCCTGGCCTTTGCCATGAACTCAGGAACCCCTGCCTGCTCCAAGGCCCCAGCCATTCCCATCCCCTGCCTCTGAGGGATGGCAGGGAGGCACATCTGCAGGCACAAACCACAGCTGGGATTGCTGGGAAGGTTGAGGGAGGAACCACTGGGATGTGTTTGGTTCCTGCAGAGAAAAGAGACAACAGAGACATCCATCTCCAGTGGGGGCAGCCAGGAGGGAGTGGCTGGAGTTTCCATGGAATTGCAGAGTGGAAGGGACCTGAATTCCCTTCTTGTTCCAGCCCCTGCCATGAGCAGTCTCAGGTTTAAATGACTTTTGGAGTCCTGAGAGTGGAGGAAAAAGGTCTCTGTTCCCAGCTCTCACACCAAGGAGAGCTGGAGTCTGTGTCTCTGTTTATTCTTCTGTGATCTCTGCATGCTCTCCCTGCCCAGTGAGGTGTGAGCAGAGGGCAGAGGAGCCACATCTGTCCCTCCCACCAGGGCAGGGCACCTTTTATACCAATCACTGCCTGAACAAKGTTTGCTGTTAATCACCAATAATTACAGCCTGTGTCAGACAGTGAAACTCCACTGCAGCYCCATCCAAAAATGCCACCAGCACAGCAGGGGATGGAGGGCAAAAAGRAACAGGAAAAGAGCACAGACACACCCAAAYCCCTCCATCTTTGTCCTCTTCACCTMTGTATTAAACATCTAAACATTCTCCTTTCCTCCCTGTGATCTATTAATTATTATTCTAATTACACTCTGGTGSCTTGCATTGCTTCTTTCAATGTGGGCAGCTTTTTCCAGGGRCTCAGATCAGAGGCACCCAAACAAGGGGGGGCTGAAGGGAGAGAACAACAAGGGTGGGACTTCATCAGCTGCAGCTGCAATGGGACAATGAAACCCCAATGTGCAAATGGACCCAAACTGATCAGAGTGGGAGASCTCGTGACTGTTTGTCCATTTTGTGCCCATTTTATGCCCATTCTGTGCCCATTTTGGCTCCATTTTGTGCCCATTTTGTGCCCATTTTGGGTGCAGCCCTGGCCAGGCTCTTGTCCTGCCCAAGGTGGATCCTTAAAGGCCTTCCCCATGCTGTCATAAAGTGCCCAGAGCCACAGCCATGCCCATATTTTTGTTATTTCCAGGGAGGACTTCTGCAGAAAATGGGGAAGTTAAGGTTTGGTATCACACAGAACAAGTATGGACATTTAGGGAGGACGTTGTAGTTCATAATCCGGATTTTAAAAAAGGAACTTGGCTTTGTTAGCACTGATTTAATTCAGGTTCTGACAGTTATCCAAGGAGAAAAGCCTTCCACAGGAAAGATTTGTGTTCCCAACTCCTTCAGCTGCAGAGTAAGAAACATCTCTGTAGATTTTGTGGTTAAAGCCGATTACATGAGATTTAATATTCTTGATTTATTTGTTTACATATTTATTTGCCTTTTAAACCTAAGGGTGAAAAGCACGAGCAGATTTTARCTTCTTTCATCTCCAGGAGCAGTAATTTCATTCCAGACTTTGCTTATATAACACAGAGCAGTGAAATTGTGATTCCCTTCCCCATTTAAACAGCCTGCAATATTTATTGCACAGAGTTCAGCCCCTCAGTCCTGTGGCTCCACACGCAGCACATCAGTCAGGAATGGAGCCAGGAGGAGCTTCAGCTTGAGCCAGCCACAAACTCCCCTGAATTCATTCCTATTTTAATGAGAGAACGGCTTTTAAGGCAAAAAAAGTCCAGTTCTGATTTTGGATTGCTGTCAACAATGGCTCCCATGGGGTTTGAGGTGACAAATGGATTAAAAATAAAAGGGAAAAAAGGAATTTTCTCCTTTTCCTCCCACAGCGAGCCCTGTCCCCCTCCTCAGGCTGAGTTTCCTCCTAACGATGCCTCAATATYCATCTCCCATTGAATCCTCTTCTCCTTAAAACTCCCTGTTTGTTTTAGAGGTGGGGAAATCYCAGRASAATCCAGTTTGCTGAGTTCCCTGCRTGTCCCCATGGCCTTGGGGACCCTTCCCAGCACGGGGGGGTCCCCTGTGACTCCCAAGCACCTCAGAGCCCCAAATCCTGCAGCTCTGGAGCTGCCTGGAATTGCCAGAGCAGCTGKGGCTGCCCCTGGATCCCTGGCAGTGCCCAAGGCCAGGCTGGACAYTGGGGACACCCTGGCACAGTGGGAGGTGTCCCTGCCACGTTGTGCCAATGGAATGGTGATGGGACAGACAAACTGCACGTTTTGGAATGGAGATTTTTGTCTTTCAGGTGTCAGAAAGCGGCTCCAGGACTTTATGAACTCAATATCATCATCAAAGGTCACAGATGTTGTCATTAAATTTTAGGGTGAGACCCTGTGACCATTGTGATACCTGTACAATACAGGGGTATTTTGAGTAAAACAAATGTATTTTGGATGGTGTTTTCAAAATAATCATGAA
>CADDXX010000849.1:73079-87039 GCA_902810485.1 Alauda arvensis
CCCAGCTGTCTGTCCCATCCCGGCTGTCCCATCGCGGCTGTCCCATCCCTGCTGTCCCATCCCTGCTGTCCCATCCCGGCTGTCTGTCCCATCCCGGCTGTCCCATCCGGCTGTCCCATCCCGGCTGTCCCATCCGGCTGTCCCATCCCGGCTGTCCCATCCCTGCTGTCCCATCCCGGCTGTCCCATCCCAGCTGTCCCATCCCGGCTGTCTGTCCCACCGCGGCTGTCCCGGTGCCATTCCAGGCTGGCACTCTGCTCTTTCCCGGGCGGGATCCCTGCGTGCCCGGGGTGTTTCCGTGCCCGTCTATCCCGGCTGTGGTCCCGCCGTTCCGGAGGGTTTTTGTCAGGCTGCTGGCAGTGGCAGCTCCTCGGCGCTGTCACCACTCGATAACGACTTGGCCGGGGCGGGGCCCCACAAATGAATTTGTGCCGTGTGTTTTCTCCTCCTGACACCTCAATTCCCGGCTGATGGCTGGGAGATGTGGAGCCCGCCCGAAGGACACTTTCCCTGTGTGTTGTTCAACCTGAGCAATCGTCGGGGTCGTTAAAGCGCCGAGGATAATGAGAAATGAAATCTCTCTGTCTGGGCTCTCAGACCTGACCTTTTGTTTGTTCTAAATACGTCAAATACATCAAACACACAAGTGCGATAACATTTCTCTTCAAAAACCACTTGGAGATCTGATGATGYTTTACAAGGATCATTAACAGCCCTGATTTGAGCAGCCTGGAAAG
Organism: Alauda arvensis; assembly: GCA_902810485.1. Taxonomy (NCBI): domain Eukaryota; kingdom Metazoa; phylum Chordata; class Aves; order Passeriformes; family Alaudidae; genus Alauda; species Alauda arvensis. The sequence goes on from CADDXX010000849.1 coordinate 73,817, forward strand.
TGGGAGGTGTCCCTGCSCAGGGGAGGGACAAAATGGGCTTGAAGGTCYCTTCYAGCCCAAACCATTCTGGGATTTGCAGTGCCCATCCCTGGAGGTGTCCCAGGAATTGCTGSAGGTGGCACTCGGAGCTCTGGGCACAGGGTGGGGATSKGGMACAGCTGGGACTCTGATCTTGGAGGGCTTTTCCAGCCTSRGGGATCCCAGGATTCYGTTCTATTCCATGAATTWTGTCCTGCAGTGTCACAGGGCAGACAGATGCCAGGGAGTCCCCGCACAGCCTGGACTCATCTCAGCCTTTTGTGCTTTATTGCTTTTGAGCACAACCTCACACAAATCTCATCCCTCTCTCAGCGAGGAAGGAGATTTCCTCTGCCCAGGGGCTGGGTCTGGGCATGGTTATTCTGGGCAAACTCGGGGCCTGTGCAGGGGTGCCTGCACACGGCTGGGCTTGGCTTTTGTGCCCTCTGATGGTCTCCAGGAGCTGCAGAGGCACCTGGCACTGGTGAGGTGTCACCAGCTCACAGGCAGCTTCCGAGGGAAAGGGAGTGATGCTCAGTGGATCTGTGCATCTCTGATAGMTGAGCCCGGGACAAAAGGGTCCCCTGCTGAAATAAAAGAGGGGAAAGAGGGAGAGATTTGGAATTTTTGAGGGGATTTGCGCAGTGTGAGCCCAGCAGGGATCTGCTGTTTGCCCAGGCAGCGGGCAGGGAGGGGCACAATCAGGTTTTTGTCTGGGTTGAGGCAGAAAAACTGGGGGTGGCTGAGGGTTGTGGGAAGAGGAGGTGCAGGCAGGACAGTGCCATGGAATCCCAGAAGGACTGGGGATACAAAGGACGTTAAATCCCACCCAGTGCCACCCCTGCCATGGCAGGGACACCTCCCACTGTGCCAGGGTGTCCCCAATGTCCAACCTGGCCTTGGGCACTGCCAGGGATCCAGGGGCAGCCACAGCTGCTCTGGCAATTCCAGCCCAGCCCCTCCCCATCCTCCCAGCCAGGAATCCCGTCCTGAAATCTGATTTAAACCCACGCCCTTCAGCGTGGAGCCATTCCCCTGTGTCCTGGCATGCCAGGTCCTTGTCCCAGGCTCCCCTATCCATGGGCAATGCCCAGCCCCTTCCCTGCTGTGCCCATTTCCCTGCATGTGGGGCAGAGCACAGGGCACCTCCAGAACCTTCCATCCCTCAGGACCTGCCCTGCAGCATCCCAGGACCCTCCCTCTCCAAGGACAGCCTTTGCTGCTCCCCACAACTCGCAGTGAACACGGCCTGGCGAGGTTTTTTTGGACTGCAGCCTCCCCCAGACTGTTTATTGTCGGCTGTGCTGCTTCCAAACGGTGCTGGGCTCGGATTTAGGGGAGCAGGATGGCCCTGACAGATGCAGACGGCRGCTCCTGGCAGCTGGAGGCTGAGCAGCTGAAAGGGAAGGCATTGCTGGGAGCTGGGAGCCCTGGCAGCAGCTCAGGCTCTAAAAGCCCACCAGTGCTGCTGGGGGGATGCTTTACAGCACTCACGGATCACCGAGCTCCGGAACGGGGGGAGGAGGGGGATTTGGGAAGAGGAGGCACAGCCGTGGTGATGTGATCTCCCTGATCGCCTCCTCTGGAGCGTGGGGGCAGGAAGCACCAGCAGCCCTCGGGGAGGGGGCTCAGGGCAGGGCAGAGCTGCCAGGGGTTGGTCTGGGAGCCCAGGGAGGAATCGTGGCACGGGCACAGCAGGAAGCAGCTGATGGAAGAACAGATTTCCACATCCCTTCCTTCTTCTGGAGAGATGATGACAGCTGGGCAGGAGCAGGGCTGGGAAAGGGGATCCAAAAAACCACGAATGCAGCAGGAGTTGTCTGTGTGCCTGGAAGGGGCAGTAATTCAAACAACAGCCTGTTCTCACTGCTGGTGCTGCTGCCTTGGGAGGGCTGGACTGGAGCAGAGACTGCACAGAGCTGGAGAATAAAGCAGAGATTTATTAAAAGGTCTTTAGGGTGCACTTTGGACAGAGCCTGGCCAGGGCTGCACCCAAGGGGGACCCAAAATGGTCACAAAATGGTCATAAAGTGGACACAAAATTGGTCCCTGGTCAGAGGTCTCCCACTTTGATCAGTATTGCTCCATTTGCACATTGGGGTTTCATTGTCCCATTGCAGCTGCAGCTGATGAAGTCCCACCCTTGTTGTTCTCTCCCTTCAGCCCCCCCTTGTTCGTGCTTTTGTTCCTGAGAACTTGTGCCATTGTCCTTGGGGTGCAGCAGGGACAGGATTTGTTTTGTGTCCCTGCTCTGTGCAGAGCTGAGTGAGCCTGGCTGTGAGCTCAGAGCTGCAGCCCTGGGCACCACAGCCCAAAGCACAGGGGAGAGAAAATTGGAGGCATCAGTGAGGGGCTGTTTGGGGCCGGCCAGTGCCCAGGGGCTGTGCCCAGGGGTGACAGTGACGCAGCTGTCCCAGCCTTGGTGCCCAGCACACCGTGCCCGTGCCAGGCTGCTCCAAGGCACATCCAGAACCCAGAACACTCCAGGGATGGAGCTCCAGCACCCCCCAGGCCAGGCTTTTCCTGCTGGGTGTAACAATGCCCTGTTCCTGAGCCATCCCACTGCTTTCCCTGGGTGTCCCAGGCTCTGGGGCTGTGCCAGACCCAGCCAAGGGCCCCACCCCACCTGTGACAGGGGCACTGGTGTGGCACTGACACACGAAATAACAGCACGACACTCACGTTCACACACATGAAAGAAAAAGAAGAGAGTTTATTTTTTGCCTGGAAATATATATATACACAATCCCGGTTACTGGTTGGAGAATAATGTCTCCACCTCTCCAATCACACTGGCTGACAGAAATGCTTATCAAGTGTCACAGCCCAGAATGTTGCTCTGGCTGTCCTGGATGGGCTCAGACCCTGGCAGGGGCTCTGAGGTTTTAGCACAGAGTCAGAAATGCCCCAGTGCTTTTCATTTCAGCCCATGAGAAACACTGCAAACTTTGTGTGGGGATTTGCAAGCCACGAGAATTTAATGAGTATGATCATTAATCACAGGGTGAAAAAGAGATTGATGGGTTTTTAAGATAGGATGTTAAGAGACACAAAATGGTGGATTTGGGGTGTGGTACAGGTTTTTTTCTTCTTCTTCTTCTCCCTCTCCATTTTCTGTTCTAACGGTGTTTCTTTTAGATTGGTTAATAGGGGGAAATATGGTTTTAAATTACAAATTCTCATTGGTATTTAATCATCAATAGTTGGTGTGTAAATATCTGTATAAAAAAATAGAAACTGCCTTGTTGGGAGGGACTTTTGCCTCAACCTCCTTGCAAGACAGACTGTGGCAGGGCAAAGAGAGAAACTTAGATAAGAACAATCAATATCTTTGGACTGCAACCCAGACATTCTCAGATTCCTTCTTCCAAGCACGGGCTGGTGAGAAAAAAGACTTTTTACACTGCTGGGGTCAATCTCAGACCTGATAACCCCGACAGCCAAGCTCTCTCTTCTGAGTAAGAAAGGATGTAAACATTGAAAACCCGCTACATAAACAACCCCGCTGTGTACCTAAAAACCGTGAGAAACTTCACTGTGAACATGAGAACTGTCAGGAGGCTCAACAATCCAAAGTGACACACTGGCCATGGGGGGAATTCRCTCCCCTTTCGATTGTCCAGGCAGTGCCAGGGTTGTGCCACCACTCTGTCCCTTCACCCTGCTGGGCACAGCACGAGGGGTTTGGATTTCTCAAGGAGCCAGGTGGGTTTAGCTCCATGAGGGTTCATTGAATCTCTGAGGGTTTCCAGCACCTCACAGAAATGGCCTAAAAATAATGTGTGAGATGGCTCCTTGGGTGTGTTCTGTAAAGCAAAAGGTTTAATTACTGAGAAAATAATAAACAATAAAGGAACAAAATAGAACCCAAGCACAGGTACATGCACAGGCTCATTGTACCTGGCTGTGACATCCCAAAAAGCCAAGAGCACACCCAACACCAAGAAGCTTCATGCTCTCCCTTGAATACAGAAGGATTTGGGTGGATTTTTGGCAAACTGCCCAACAGAGAACAGCCACATTTCTGAGGGACAGGTGAAGAGCCCTGCCCGTGTTTCTGTCCTGGCCTTGAGCCAGTGGCTGCCAGGGGAGCAAAGAAACTTCCAGGGCTTTTCCCTTTGAAGTCCTAAGGTAAAACTGAAACCCTTTTCTTTATATGGGAAACACCTGCTTGGGTTTGGGGTGCCTTCCTACAAAGGGTGGCTGAGGCAGCAATTTCAGCTCTGGGAGAACCCCCCTGGGAATGAAATCAGAATTCTCATGGAATCACAGAGCCATGTGGGTTGGGAAAAGCCTCTCAGCCCTTGGAGYCCAACCATTCCCCCAGCRCTGCCACCACCCCCGATGTCCCCCGGTGCCACATCTGCCAGGCCAGGCTTTGCCCTGGGTGAACCCTTTGGAGCATCCCAGCTCCTCAAGAGAAAGGAAAACCGGTTTTACCGAGGGGAGAGCTGCTGCAACGAGCACTCCCTGCCAGGCTGCCACGGCCAGGGGTTTTTATCACAATYCCATTTCTAAAGAAGAATAGAACCTGTGCTTGCTCCTGCACATAAAAGGGACAAAGGCTCCACTTCAGYCCTGACCCGTGTAAGCCATTTGTAAACGGGATTTTGTGGTTTGCTGTGAATTTCCAGGASATTTTATAAGCCAAATGTCCTCCTGGTGGTGAGGAGCTGTGACAGGCACCAAAGGCACACACCCCTGAGGAAGGGAATGTCCTACACTTTGTGTATCCAACCCCTGTCCTGGCACTGCACAATAATGACTTTACAATTACAAATTGACAAGCAGGTATGTTTTATTTCCAGCTGTACATATTTCTGTTCTCCCCTTCAGCTGTTCAAGCACATGATACGCTTCTAAAATTGTGAATTTCCACACGCATATGTTTCCCATATCACCAGAGAGGACACTCGGTCCTTGTGAAAAGGTTAAATCCGGCAGTTGTCTTCAAACTAAGATTTTAAATGGGATGTTTTTTAAAAAAAACCCCAAACCCTGTGTGTTCACAGTGTCCCCAAGTGCTGCCAATCCCCCCAGAGCAGGAACACCAACACGCAGCTTTCTGCCTCCTTTAAAGGCACCCACAGCTTTTTACTGAACACCTAAAATGAAGTTTTAGCGTTGATAAGCAATAAAGCCCAGTAATTCCGTGTTTCCCGTGTTTTCAGAGAGCAGCAGCTCGGCCTCCCTGCAGTGAGGAGTGGCAGGAGTTTGTGCTGAGGAGGAGCCGGCCCCGAGGAAAGGTGTGAGATGCAGCATCCTCGGGGAATTGCTCCGTGCTAAATGAGGGGAAAGCTTCCCGGGGGGAGGGAATCGCTCCCCGTTATCCCACGGGGAAACGGGGACCTTACAGCTCATAGGAATAGCAAAACGTGGGCTGTGGAATTGGCCTGTTCGTTTTAGTGAATGGGGAATTTCCTCTCCTGTTTGTGACCACAGGGAATGAGGCCATGGGAAAGCACCCACAGAGGTTCCTGGGGCCACTTCACAGGGGATCAGGTGATTCAGAGTATTTATCACCCAGAGCCACCCCTGCCATGGCAGGGACACCTCCCACTGTCCCAGGGTGTCCTCAATGTCCAACCTGGCCTTGGGCACTGCCAGGGATCCAGGGGCAGCCACAGCTGCTCTGGCAATTCCTGCCCAGCTCCTCCCACCCTCCCAGACAGGATTATTTCCCTTGGTGGGTTGTTTTTCCATGCTGGGGGGGTCACAGGGGACACTGGGGCTGGGGACACATTTCCACTGCCTGAAGGGGCTCCAGGAGAGCTGGAGAGGGGCTGGGGACAAGGGATGGAGGGACAGGACACAGGGAATGGCTCCCACTGCCAGAGGGCAGGGATGGGTGGGAGATTGGGAATTGGGAATCCCTGGGTGCCAAGCCCCTTCCATCGGCTGCTGATCCCAGACAAAGCCTCGTTCCCTTCCTCAGGGCCCGTTTTTCCTCCCACAGAGCGATGCCTTCCCGAGCTGCCTCTGGCTGTGTTGGTGTTCTCCCGGTGCCAGATGGCTGCGGGAAGGGCTGCGGAAAATTCAGCAGCAGGAGGCGGCACAAGCCCGGGCCTGGTGAGCGGGAGAGTTCACAATTCACACTGGAGCAGGGCAGGGATGGGGAAATGGGAATTCTTTGGGATGCCACAGGTGGGATTCAGCCTGTGCCGTGCAGGGCTGGGGAATGCTGGTGCTACAGGAAGGTTTCATTAATGGCATCATTTGGAATCATGGAATGGTGTTGATGGGAAGGGACTCAGAGCCCATCCAGGGCCAYCCCWGCCATGGGCAGGGACCCCTCCCACCCCCTGCCACCCTCCCAGGGAGGAATGGATCTCTGCCATGTCTCTGACCCAAATCTGCCCCTTTCAGCCCCAGCAGCAGTGCTGTGCTCTGGGCTCTCAGCCAGGCACCCCCAGGCTGTGCAGCAGAGCCAGAGCAGAATTTGGGATACTCCAGAGGTTCAGCAGGAGGGAATGTGAGCAGGCATGGGCAGTTAGAGCTCTTCCAGGGAAAGCTGATCTGCAAGATTTCAGTTCCCTTCCAAACCATTCTGGGATTTCTGGGGAATCTGAAATGCCGCAACCCTGACAGTCCCCTGTTCCCAAACCTGTCCTTAAACCTGACAGTCTCCAAACCTGACTGTCCTTAAACCTGACTGTCCTTAAACCTGTCCTTAAAAATTACTGTCCCTAAACCTGACTGTCCTTAAACCTGACTATCCTTAAACCTGACTGTCCCCAAACCTGACTGTCCTTAAACCTGTCCTTAAAAATGACTGTCCTTAAACCTGACTATCCTTAAACCTGACTGTCCCCAAACTAGACTGTCCTTAAACCTCACTGATGGCCCCCAAACCTGACTGTCCCCAAAGCTGGCTGTGCCCACAGAGTCCCCAAAGCTGCCAGTGGTGAGGAGCTGCTGAGGGCAGGAGGAGAACTGCAGAACAAGCATGGGCTGCTTTGCCCATGGGCACCGAGCATTTGCTGGGCAGCTTGAGAGAGCTGGTTTGAAAAACCCAGTGCCAGCTTTGGTTTTCAAAACCCAGTGCCAGGTTTGGTTAGGAAACTCCAATCCCAGGTTTGGCTTTCAGAACCCAGTGCCAGCTTTTCAGTGGGAATGCAGCATGGCCAAAGATTCCTGCTGTCAGTGAGGAATTTCAGTTATCCTGTGTAACCTGTTGGCATCGTGGGCAGTGCTGCTGATGGCACACAAATCCCTGGATTTATGGATCCGGTGCCAGACTCTGCTGATGCTGTCGGTAATTCCAGATCCCTTCCCTGCCCTTTCCCTTATTTCCTAGCACAAAGGGCACAACCCTCCTCATCTCTTCCAGGGAAATTCCCATTCCTAAGCTGTACACATCTCCTTTTGATTGCCCCCATAACTCTGGAAGCAGGGACTGTGCAGAGCTGTGACTGCAGATCAATTCCTCGATTTTCTCCTGGCCTCTGTGCCTTGTTTTTGTTGCAGGAGGAAATCCAGCATGTGCCCGGAGGTGCTGCAGTGCTGGGGCTGCAGAGGGGCTCTCCTGGAGGGAGGGACAGATCCAGGGAGCTCCGGGCTTCCAGGGGCTCCTTCTCCCCTTCTTCCTTCCTCTCCAGGCCCTGCCAGAGTTCCAGAGGCTTTCCCAGACACTGAGAATGTTGGACATTGAAAATGCTCCCCAGGCAGCAGCTCCCTGAGCTGGCCCTGCCCTGCTGCCAAGCAGGAGCTTCTGTGGGGTTGGTCTGTGGGGTGGGTCTGTGGGATTGTTCTGTGTGATTGTTCTGCGGGGTGGTTCTGGGGGTGGTTCCATGGGTTCTGTGGGNTTTGGTTTTCAAAATCCAGTGCCAGGTTTGGTTCAAAATACCGAATTCCAGGTTTGGTTTTCAAAATCCAGAGCCAGGTTTGGTTCAAAATACCGAATTCCAGGTTTGGTTTTCAAAATCCAGTGCCAGGTTTGGTTCAAAATACCGAATTCCAGGTTTGGTTTTCAAAATCCAGAGCCAGGTTTGGTTCAAAAAACCGAATGCCAGGTTTGGTTTGAAAAACCCAGTGCCAGCTTTGGTTATAAAACTTCAGTCCCAGGTTTGGCTTTCAGAACCCAGTGCCAGCTTTTCAGTGGGAATGCAGCACGGCCAAAGATCCCTGCTGTCAGTGAGGAATTTCAGTTATCCTGTGTAACCTGTTGGCATCGTGGGCAGTGCTGCTGATGGCACACAAATCCCTGGATTTATGGATCCGGTGCCAGACTCTGCTGATGCTGTCGGTAATTCCAGATCCCTTCCCTGCCCTTTCCCTTATTTCCTAGCACAAAGGGCACAACCCTCCTCATCTCTTCCAGGGAAATTCCCATTCCTAAGCTGTACACATCTCCTTTTGATTGCCCCCATAACTCTGGAAGCAGGGACTGTGCAGAGCTGTGACTGCAGATCAATTCCTCGATTTTCTCCTGGCCTCTGTGCCTTGTTTTTGTTGCAGGAGGAAATCCAGCATGTGCCCGGAGGTGCTGCAGTGCTGGGGCTGCAGAGGGGCTCTCCTGGAGGGAGGGACAGATCCAGGGAGCTCCGGGCTTCCAGGGGCTCCTTCTCCCCTTCTTCCTTCCTCTCCAGGCCCTGCCAGAGTTCCAGAGGCTTTCCCAGACACTGAGAATGTTGGACATTGAAAATGCTCCYCAGGCAGCAGCTCCCTGAGCTGGCCCTGCCCTGCTGCCAAGCAGGAGCTTCTGTGGGGTTGGTCTGTGGGGTGGGTCTGTGGGATTGTTCTGTGTGATTGTTCTGCGGGGTGGTTCTGGGGGTGGTTCCATGGGTTCTGTGGGYTGGTTCCATGGGMTGGTTCCATGGGKTGGTTCCATGGGTTGGTTCCATGGRKTGGTTCCMTGRGGTGRTTCCATGGGKTGGTTCCATGGATTGGTTCTATGGGTTGGTTCCATGGSKTGGTTCCATGGGRTGGTTCYRTGGGTGGTGTTGGCACGAGCAGGGGTCTGCAGGGGTTTGGATCTCTGGGATGGTGGCCCAGGGTTTGGTGTGTCCCAGGAAGGGAGCAGCAGCACAAACCCTGCTCTGCCCCCTCCCTGCCGGGGGATGTGAGGGGTTTGTGGGGTGCCCAGCAGAGCTGGGGGCTCCCCCACAACCCCAGGGCTGAGCCAGCACCTCCTGGGAATGCTGCAGGACATTCCTGGGACAATCGCACAGGAGAAATGCCAGAGCACTGAGAACCTTGGAAAGGCAGGAAAATCCAAGGCTTTAGTGCAGTGCCAAGGTCAGAGTGAAAAATACAGAACTTGCAAAATAAATCCTGGAACCCCAGGATGGTTTGGGTTAAAGGGACCTCAAATCCCACCCAGTGCCACCCCCAGGGGACACCTCCCACTGTGCCAGGGTGTCCCCAATGTCCAACCTGGCCCTGGGCACTGCCAGGGATCCAGGGGCAGCCACAGCTGCTCTGGCAATTCCAGCCCAGCCAGGAATTCCCAATTCCCAATCTCCCATCCATCCCTGCCCTGTGGCACTGGGARGCCATTCCCTGTGTCCTGGCACCATTTGGTTCCTGTCACTTCTGTTCAATTATTCTGCATTAACCAGACCACAACAGGGCACTTTTTCTTTTTTTTTTTGTTTCGTTTGGTTTTCTTTGGGTTTTTTAGGGAGTTTGGGTTTTGTTGGGTTTGTTTAGGAGATCCCAGTGCTGTGGAAACCCCTGCCCCGAGTCCCTGTGCCTGTCAAACAGCAATTATCCCCGGGGCAGCCCGGGGTGAGGAGCTGGGATGCGGCAGGGGCTTGGCTGGGATTKCAGCTCCCTGCCAGGAGCCCATCCCGAGCTTCTCCAGCATGGAGCAGTCCCCAGCCGAGTTGTGGAGCTCAGCAATTCCCGATTTTTGCAGCAGCAGCACTTTCCTGGCTGGGAGAGGCTCCCTGGGAGCCGTTCCCACTGACAGGCCCTGGCTCTCCGCTTGCTCTCTCCCAAGCTCCAAGGAATCTCATTTTGGTGGAGCAGGTTCTGCAAACCCCATGATTTTCCTTGTCAAAACAATGTGCACAAGCATGGGATTTTGACATTAGGACTTTCAGGCTAAATTTTGATTGGGCAAATTTAAAAATACCGTCATTTATCAAGCACTTCTTCTCGGTTGTGAAGGCAGCGAGAAATAATGATTGATGCAGGGCTGGGAACTTCTCCTTCAATCTTCTCTGGCCTGTCATTAAAAAAATATTGCAGCTCAGCCCGTGGCCTGTGCATTTGTCTTCCATGAAATTTTGCAAGGTCAAAGGATTGTCAACAGAACATCAATATCCACAATGTATTATCCTGTATCTGGAGAACAAGTTCAGAAATAACAAGTTTGCTCCCAGCCTGGTAATACCAACTTACATCAGTCATTTATCAGGAGCTGGAATTGATAAAGAAGAACATCTCTTTGCCAGGGCTGTTGTTTTCTTGGTTTTTATTTTTTTCAGGTTGGTTTGTTGTGTTTTAGGGCTTTCAGCAATTCCTGCCTYAGTGCAGCTGCTGCCAGTAGGAGGCTYGGAAATGCTAAGCTTTAATTTATARATMCAGCCAGTTTTGCTTTAGGGTGCACCAGGGAGTGTTTTCTGGGGTCATTAATTTTTTGTCTGGAGTGTGATGTGTTGGTGCCCTCATCCCCAGGGAGCCCTTCCTTCCCAGCCCCATGGAGAGGCTGCTGCCAATTAAAACGTGGCCCTTTGCACCCAAATCAATCTGGGTCATTCCCTTTTTGGAAGCAACGGACTGCAGAGCCCCACACTGCAGCAGAGCTGGTGCACAGGCTGCAAACCCCTCCTGGGGGGCTCTGGGCACTGAGCTCTGTGAGATTTGGGAAAATCCTGGGATGGTTTGGGATGGAGGGGGCCTGAAATCCCCTCCAGTGCCACCCCTGCCATGGCAGGGACACCTCCCACTGTGCCAGGGTGTCCCCAATGTCCAACCTGGCCTTGGGCACTGCCAGGATCCAGGGGCAGCAGGGACAGAATTCCTGCCCAGTCTGTGCTGGTTTTGCACTGGTTGGAGGAAGCAGTGGCACAAACCCAGCCTGTGACCAACTTTAAATATTGACAGCCTGATTAACCAATGAAATACAGAGCACACCTCTGAGAGCACACAGGTTAAAACCAGCAGAACCCTGAGAAAAGGAGGTGAGACAGAGGAGAATCCCAAGAACGTGCTTCTGCTTTAGGGATGACAGGGAGGAGACTGTGCTCGATAGGCAAGAGAAGTTGTCTGGGGAGAGCAGAAGTGTTTTGAAGGTTTTATTCTGATTCTTATTAATTTTTTCTTTCTTGTCATTTTGTTACTAAACCTGTCTTTACACCTTTTACACTTTAAGTTTYGAGCCTGCTTTGCTTCTCTGCTAATCCCATCTCACAGCAGAAAAAGAGAAAATAATCATGGGAGACACTCAGACCCCTGCACTGATTTGGGGAAATGAAAATTGGTGAATCTGAAACCACTACACTGATCTAAAGCTCTGCACTTTTTAAACTTTTTAATTTAAAACCATCCCCCTCCCCTTGCTTAGATCAGGATTTGCCCACTGGTTCCAGCAATGTCCAACAATTATGTTATTATTTCAAATAATATTAATTTTAATATTATCATTTAGAATAAAAAATATTTTTCTTTGCCAATATATAAATAATATATAATATTTATATTACAAATATTTATATATTTATATTACATAATTTTAATAATTAATATTAATAAGAGCCTGATAAATGACAATATTTTTAATCTGTTTTTCTCCCCCACCACCCCCAGTCAGCATTTTTGGTTTGTGTTAGGGCAAATGTTGTCCTCTCGTGGTTCCACCAGGTGTGAGTACAAAACTGGAACAAAACTGGGAATTCTGACTCTACAAGAATCAGTAGAAATGGGATGGATATGTGTAAATCAGTGTTTTTGGGAAGGGACTTCCCCAAGTGATTAAAAATGCAATTTCAACGCCTTAATTTCAGTTTTAAAAGATCTCTAATTACAATAATTCCGGTGGGATTGACCAAACTCAGTCCAGCAGGATCAGCTGGTCCTMACTAGGCCCAGCCCAATCTAAGCTGAGCCTTCTCAGCCCTGGGAGGGCAGGAGGTCCTTCAGGGGAGGCACTGGCAGAGGGTCCTGGCAGGGGTGTGCTGTCAGTGCTAGTGGCTCCTGCTGGGGGCTGAGCAGGGCCAGGGYCCAACTCTGGGTTCTTATTTCTGTTTTTCTGGCCTTGTGGTGCTGGAATGTGGTGGAAGCATAACTGCTTTGGTCTGGTTTCATGTGATTAATCAAACACACTGCTGAAAAGGGGTTAAACCCTCCTGGAGTTTGGGTTGTGATGGAGTGGCCCCTGTGGGTGGTGCTGAAAGGAATTTAGAATTGGTTGCTGTAGTTTTATTTTGTTTTAATTTTAGTAGTAGTGTTTTTTCCAAAGCACAGCTGGGATCCCCAAATCTCTGCTTTATCCTCCCTGTCTGGAAATGAAGTGTTCATGGARGGGCTGAGCTGCTGCAGCCCCTGCCCAGTCCCCAAACTGGGCCAGACTGGGCTGGAGGAAGGGGGGAGAAGCCCCTTCCTGCTGGAGCCCAGAACCTGCAGCAATCCCCCCTCGGGGAGTTCAATCCCCTCTCTGTGCTCAGGGCAGGGAATTCCCGGGGCTCTGCTGTGTGTGGGGAATGCTGAGGGATGCTCCAGGWCTGCCCGGGCCTGCTCAAAGCTTTGCTGTGGAATTGGGGTCGGATTTGCGTTAATTTGTGCTTAAATGGCTAAAAAGGGATGTGAATTGGTCGGTGTTTGGCTCGGCTGAGCTCCTGGAGGGGAATGAGGATGGGGAAATTGTCCCTGTGAACGATCCCAGGGGAAGCACAGGGATCTCTGGGCCTCACAGATTAATTTCAGCCTGGTTTAAACCTGCCCTTTGAGCTTAATCTTGTACTTGTTGTTCTTCTGTTGTGCTTTTTTCTTGATCTGATGCCTTCAGTTCCCTCTGTTCTCCCTGCTCTTGGCTCTTTGTCTTTTCCCAGGCAGTCCATGGGAAGTGAGCAGGCAGTGCCAACAGACCTTTCACAGTTTTACACCTCCTCTTTCAGATGATCCAAGGCTGTTTTTCCTTTCCCCACCAGGTTTTTATCTCTGTTTTTAAGAGGGACAGAATAAAAGCAGCGGTTTAACCTGTCCTGAAGGTGGATGAACACGGGCAGGGCTGCGGGTGAGAGTTACTGAGGTGTAAAACA
>CADDXX010000849.1:116405-129812 GCA_902810485.1 Alauda arvensis
CTGCTGCTGAACTGCTCAATCAAACCCAGCTGGGACATCCCTCTCCTGTAATCTCCTCTTTATTAGCTGGGATCATTAGCACCCAAACGAATTGATGGTGCATTTTCATTGATAAATACCTTTACATTTGTCTTAGCATCCAAAACACCGATTAAGCTTTATGGAGTTTTATACCTCAGAGYTTAATTTTGCTAAGCACTGATAGCAGAAAATTGGAATATAATGYCATTCCTTGGTGAAAACAACCACGTTTYCCCACCCACAGTTMATTTCATTTTGTTGTTGGGTTYTGGKTTTTTTTTACAGAAGTGGGAAAAAAGTGAAAAAAAMCCCAGAAATGGCCTTGTGCTGTTGATGYCACCACCTTGTACTGATCTTTCCAGAAGCTCTCCCTGCCTCTCACAAGGAATATTCCAGATGGAAGCAGACGAGCTCCAGGCACAGTTACTGAGCAGTCCTGACAGAGAGAGCCAGCACTGGGTGCTCTGTGGAATGGCCCAGGAATTTCACCAGGTCCTTGTGGAAGCTCCTGCCCGAAATCATCCCCCACCCATGGCTGAAAAACAACACAGGATGGCGTTAATAATTACTAAAAACAATCCAGGATAACATTAATAATCATTAAAAACAATATAATATTTATATATAATATTTATTATAAAATATAATAAAACCAAGACAGGATAACGTTAATAATTATTAAAAACCATAGAGGACCATGTTAATAATTATTCAAAATAGAGGATAACATTAATTATTATTAAAAATAATATGGGATAACATTAATTATTATTAAAAACAATGGAGAATAACATTAATTATTATTAAAACTATTATTCATAGTGCCTTGCAGTTGGGGGTAGGGAGCCAGCCCTGGCCCTGGCTGCTCCCAGGTCGGGCTCCCTGGCCCTGGAAGCTTTGGAGCTCTGCAGGTGGAATATTCTGGCTGCAGGAGGCGAGTGCTGCACGTTCTGGGGGTTGTGCCAGAGCAGGAATTTGCTGTTTTCCTCTGCAGGGGTTAAACCAGCCCAGCTCCTGGAGCTCCTGCCCCCAGCTGCTGCTCCTGCCTGTCTGGCCCCGATTGGAGACCTTGGTACCTGTTGTTCCCTCCCTGGGAAGGCACTTCACTCTAATCAAGGCTTCTCCTAATCGTCTTTCTGATGAACTAAACAGATTAAACTCTTCAAATCTCCCCGGGTAAAGAACTTTTCCTAATGGCCAAATTATTTCTGCAGCTCTTTTCTGCCCTCTCTCCAATTTGTGGGAGGCTTTTTAAAAACTCTTCCTTCCCAGCTGTGCCGCGTTTCCAGCAGACATCTGGCGCTGTGAAGTGGGGGAGAGGGCTGGGGATTGTGGGGCTTCTCCCAGCTGCTGATGGAACATTTCATCTGCCTCTTCCTGGGGCTGGCTGGGCTGGGAGAGGATCTCACCAGTTTGGAACAGGCCCCCACCAGTTTGGAACAGGCCCCCACCAGTTTGGAAGATGCCCCCACCAGTTTGGAAGAAGCTCCCACCAGTTTGGAGCAGGTTCTCACCAGTTTGGAACGGGCTCGTACCAGTTTGGAACTGGCTCCCAGCAGGGTGGAACAGGCTCCCACCAGTCTGGAACTGGCTCCCACCAGTTTGGAGCAGGCTGTCACCAGTTTGGAAGAGGCTCCAGTAGCAGGAAGGGATGATGCAACAACATTGAGGTGTCAAGAATTTTGTTACCATTGCTGAGCTGGGAATTTTTTATTCCTCACAGCACTAAAATCTTCAGAATGTTTTGCTCTTCAGCCATCAGGAAACGGGAGTGAAGCACAGAACGTGCCTCTGGTCACAGCAGCAGCATTTCCTGGGATCAGGGAATCTCCTGAGCTGGGAGGGACCCTCAGGGGTCACCCAGGAGCCCAACTCCTGTCCCTGCACAAACACCCCAACAACCCTGGCCAGCCCTGGAGCAGTGCCCAAACCCAGTGGGGTTTTATCTTCTTCCTTCCTCCTGCCAGAGCCAGGATCCATTGCTCTGAGATGCAGTTTCTGGTGTGAACTCAGATGTTTATTAATTCCTATCCATGTCACAGACCAGGAGTTCCACAGCACTTGAAGGTACCCAACTAAAATGGGGCTGTCTCTGTCTCTCTGCAAGGCCTTTTAAGGATAAAHTGTCCAATTCAGAGATGACACCTCAATTATTTTCACTTTTACCCCAATAACAACCACCCCTGGCTGCAATGGGCACTTTTCTATCCAAGTACAAAATTCCCCCCAGAGCCATGGAGGAGAAGGTGACAAAGAAGGACAAAGCCTCTGCCCTAAAGCCTCCCCCTTGCTTTGTATCCATTGCTGTGTTCTAAACCCTTCAGCTCTGAGTGTCCCACCCTGTGCTATCACACACTTCTATCCAAACCCCACATCCACCATCCCAGTGCTGGCACTCATTTTTGGAAGCCTTTTCCACAGCCTCAGGTCAGTGCAGAGTTTTCTTGTGGGTCAGAGCCTGTGAGCACAGAGAGCCTCAAATTCCCAGTGCCCAGGGTTCCAACATGGCACCTCCCTYCCAAACCCCACCCTGGGAGTTCCTCCTTCCCCCCTCTGCCCATGGTGATAATGATCCACGATTCCCTTCAGCAGAAGACAAATAAAATTACTGCAGGAGATAGGTTTGTTTTCCGACTGCGAGGCATCCTCTGACATTACATCTGGAAAGTGCTGAAGTGTTTATTTTCTTTATTAACAAAACTGCAGACAAGGGTGGCATTTTTTAAGCTGCAAGGAATTAGATGGCACCTAAATGGGGGGAAGAGAGGCCCATTTTTCATGATAAAGGAGGAGGATTTTGGAGATCGAGGAGCTGAACCGTGACTGATGAGTTTAGGTAAAGTTCCCATCTCTACCCAAGGCTTGYTGTGCAGCTCAGATCATCCAATCTGTGTCTTGCTTTGCCCTTGCCCAGCTTTTCCTGGGGTTTGCAGGTTGGACATTGGGGTTTGGAGCACCTGGGACAGTGGGAGGTGTCCCTGCCTTGGCTGGGGTGGCACTGGATGGGATTTGAGCCCCCTCCCAACCCAAACCATTCCATGATTCTGTGGTTCTGTGGAACATGCTGGAACATTCCCAGCCCCAAGAGGCTGCTGCAGGTCTCACTTCCCTTCCCTGGTTAGAAAAAAAAAAGGGAATTATTATCAAAGTAATGCGGCTTCCCAGCAGTATTTCATGTTTCCCTTCTCAGATTGTCTCTCCAGGAGCCTGTGGTTCCGTGCTCTGTGATCAGACACAACTTGCTGCATAACACTGTTTAATTTCTCATTATTATTGAAWGCAGAAATTATTTTCTTAGACCTCCAGGGCTATTCCTTAGCGAGGTAGGAAAGAAAAAGAAAGGTGAAAGCTGAGATTTCTGGAGGCTGGGGCAGCTGTTTGTGGGAGGTYTGGATGGGAAGAGGCTCCCCCAGAGGTGGGCTCAGAGCAGGAATTTGGGCAGSAGGCTCAGGGCCCTGCTCAGCTGCACCAGAGGGGCCTGGGGGTCCCTCCTGGCCCTGCAGCAGAAATTCCCAGGTCCGTGACCCCGAGTTTCAGAGGGTTTTGCATTAACTGGAGGTAATGGATGGTGCCAGCACCCAGCTGGGTCTGCAGCCTGGATAGCGGGGTACAAACGAGGCCTTTTAGGCAGCAGAAGAAATGCAGTGTTATATTCCTATTTTGTTCTCATTAGTTCTTTTTTATATAAATAGTAACTGTGCAGGGTGTAATACATCCTCTGCTGTCAGGATTTATCAGGGAAGTGCTCTGGCTGGGCAATTGCTCTGTGAAAAATTAAGGGGTTTGCCTCATTCTATCAACATGTTTTGGTTTCAGTGGTGAATAAAAATAGATTTTTAAATAACAGCCACATAAAGTAATAAAACCCAGAACAGAGCCTGTTTCCCTTCCAGAGGTGGATTCAGCAGGAATAGATCACAGGGTAATTAATTACTGGGGACCATTATTACAAACACAACCAAAAAGTCTAATGAATGTTGTGGTGATTTTTAATTTCCACCAGCCAACTGTGAGATGTCAGCCAGCTTTTCCACGGGGTTGTGGGGAGGGGGAAGGGGTAAATAAAGGGTCCCTTTGCACTCTGGGAGTGCAGCAGCAGCTCCTGGGTGTTGTGTAAACCCCCAGGGACTGAACTGATGGGGTCTGGAACATTCTGCAGCCCTGACTGTGGCTTCCTGCTGCTCGTGGCCCTTGTGGGGTGGCAGGCACAGTTTGCCTGAGTGGTTCCCAGGTAAATCAGGTGCTTTGGGCTTTTGGGGCCGTTTCTCCTGGAGGAAGGTTCCAAAGGGGTCGTGGATGTGCTGATTCATTCCCAGCCACCCCTGGAGCTGATCTCTCCCAAAGGAACGTGCAGCTCCCACCCCTGGCACATCCCAGTGCTGTGGGGTCRGGCTCCAGGATCCCAGAACCAGAGATCCCAGAACGGGTTGGGTGGGAAGGGACCTTAAATCCCACCCAGTGCCACCCCAGGGACAAGGACACCTCCCACTGTGCCAGGGTGTCCCTAATGTCCCACCTGGCCTTGGGCACTGCCAGGGATCCAGGGGCAGCCACAGCTGCTCTGGGAATTCCAGCCCAGCCAGGAGTTCCCAATTCCCAATCTCCCTCTGGCAGTGGGAAGCCATTCCCTGTGCCCTGTCCCTCCAGGCCCTTTCCCAGAGGAAATGCCAGGGTTAAGGGCTGGAGAATTCAATCCTGTGTGACCCCTGTGCTCCCACAGGACCCTGGGCACTCCATGGGAAGTGTCCTACGGGAGACCCCGGCCCTTTGTGAAGCCCCTGAGCCCCGAGGAGGCTCTGGATGAGGAGGGCTCTGGATGAGGAGGCTCTGGATGAGGAGGGCTCTGGATGAGGAGGCTCTGGATGAGGAGGGCTCTGGATGAGGAGGGCTCTGGATGAGGAGGCTCTGGATGAGGAGGTGGCTGTGCCCCTGACGTGCCCCGGGTGTTTCTCAGGTTCCAGGCTCGGTGCTGGCAGCAGGGAAGCTCGCAGGGAGAGCAGGAGCTCGGCAGGGAGCTGATGGAGCAGGAGGATGAGCAATCAGGGCAGACAGCCCCGCGTCAGGCAGAGCTGAGCCATCAGCATCACCTGGCACAGCCCGGGGAGARGGAGCTATTTCTGGCAGGGCCTTGATTCCCAGAGAATGGAGATGATTTGTGATGAGGAGAGGCTGCTCTGATGGGCTCGGGAGGGAGAGGTTCATCACTGGGGCTGGGATGGCAAGGCACAGACATCCTGGGATGCCTCTGACACCCCCAGCTTGGAGGGTTTTGTGTCAGGCAGCAGGGACAGATGGGTTTTACCCTCTTTTCGCTTCATTCCCGAGGGAATTGGCCCAGAACACCTTTGGGGATGGAGGGCAGGGGAGGCTTTGGGGTGCCCTCAGCTCAGACAGGGAACCCCATGGATTCCCATGGAGCAAAGGAAAAGGGATCTTGGCCAATGCTCTTGGACACAGGGACCATTCTCAGCACCTCAGGAGAGGTTTTGCTTCAGGCTGGAGGAGTTTGCTCCTTCCTGAGCATCCTGCATAGCATTCCCTGGGTGCTCAGAGGGATGGAGCACTTCTCCTGTGGGGAAAGGCTGAGGGAATTGTTCAGCCTGGAGAGAAAAAGGCTCCAGGGAAAGCTCAGAGCCCCTGGCAGGGCCTAAAGGAGCTCCAGGAGAGCTGGAGAGGGACTGGGGACAAGGGATGGAGGGACAGGACACAGGGAATGGCTTCCCAGTGCCAGAGGGCAGGGATGGATGGGAGATTGGGAATTGGGAATTCCTGACTGGGCTGGAATTGCCAGAGCAGCTGTGGCTGCCCCTGGATCCCTGGCAGTGCCCAAGGCCAGGTTGGACATTGGGGACACCCTGGCACAGTGGGAGGTGTCCCTGCTAGGGTCAGGGGTGGAGTTTGAAGGTCCCTCCCAAGCCAAACCACTCCACGATTCTCTGACTCTGTCTGGCACTGGAGGTCAATGGATGGATTGAAGAAGGTGGATTCACTTCATTCCCACCCCCASGTGCTCCCAGCTCCTCTCAGAGCTGACCAGCCTTGGGAAGGCTGGGCTGGAACAGAGACTGCACAGWGCTRGAGAATAAAGCAGAGATTTAKTGAAAGGCCTTTAAGGACACACCTTGGGCAGGACAAGAGCCTGGCCAGGGCTGCACCCAAAGTGGACACAAAATGGGCTCAAAATGGGCACAAAATGGACCCAAAAATTGACCCCTGGTCACGAGGTCTCCCACTTTGATCAGTTTGGSTCCATTTGCACATTGGGGTTTCATTGTCCCATTGCAGCTGCAGCTGATGAAGTCCCACCCTTGTTGTTCTCTCCCTTCAGCCCCCCCTTGTTTGTGCTTTTGTTGCTGAGAACTTGTGCCATTGTCCTTGGGGTGCAGCAGGGACAGGATTTGTTTTGTGTCCCTGCTCTGTGCAGAGCTCAYAGCACTGAGTGTGAGCTCAGAGCGGCACCCGGGGCAGCACAGAGCCTGAAATACATGAAAGCAAAAACGGAAGGCACCGAGCTGAGCACGAGGTGTTTGCTGTGCCCAGGTGTGCAGGTGTCCCCTGCAGTTCTGTCCCCATCACCGGCATTCCCCGGGCTGCTCCGGCTCTGTCCGGTGATCTCCGATAAGGAAAATTCCCTGCGAAATCTGCTGGAAAAGCGCCGGGAAAAGGCACCAGCCGCTCTTCTGGAGCTGGAATTTACCGAGGGAAAGCTGCCGGGAGGCAGAGAGTGATTTGAGTGATAATGGCCAGGAAACAGCACAAAAGGCTGCGATTTGTTATTCCGGGGAAGGAAAGGCAGGAGAGCGATGGGCTGGGGATGAGGGAGTTCGCAAAGCCATCCCAGCCCCGCCGGGGGAGCGGCAGCAGCGGGATCCTCCCGGGAGCGGAGACCGGGAGCTGCTCCCATCATCGGGCTCCTGCTGCACTGGGAAATGAGGCACTGCCCMGGGCAGGAGCGATGGAAAAATCCTCCCGACAGCCAGGGACGGGGACACRTYRCTGAGGATGRTAAAGGAATGAACTSCCGCCTATGGAAATGCAGTMAGAGAGGAGAAGGCGCAAAATKGGCGAGGAACGTAAAGGACAGGGAGGGATAAATGGTTCTGAAATGAGAGGAGGACAAAGGCAGSGGAGGGAAGCAGATGAAGGCTGAGGCCCCGTTGTTTCATTGCTCGGGAAAAGGTGAATTGTGAGCAGACACTGGCTGCAGTTATCTCAACACAGGGTAAACAGGGAGAAAAGAGATTACAGCTGTGCTCAGATAAATCAGATAAACCCCACCCCAGGATATGCTCTGAATTGTGACAGAACCCCCAGATCAGCCCTGGTTATCAGGGAGGGACACTGAGGGACATGGGAAGGGCTGCAGGGTGCCAACCTCACATGGAMAATTCCAGAGCCGAAGGCAGAGTGTGGGAGCTGAGGAGGGAACACGGCGGAGTTCCCACTGTGGGCAGGGAGAGGAGAGTGAGGTGAGCAGAGAGAGCCCACGGGGATGTTCAGGGRCACGTCAGTGGTCTGCTCTGACAGGGTGAGGGGTGAGGAGGGGACTGGGGCACTTGGGATGACCCTGAGGTGTCAGTCACCTCCCCCTCAGGGCAGCCGTGCTTTGTGCCACACTCGGGAGAGTTTTATTCCCTGGTTCTTGTTTTGTTTTTTTCACCTGGCTGTTCAGAAATGCTCCAAGTGACAGCAGCCAGCACTGGAGCCCCTCTGGAGGCACAGGGAGAGTTCAGAGAAACAGCAAAGGCCAAGCTGAGGAGAGAGGGGAGGTCCCATCCCACCCCTGCCATGGCAGGGACACCTCCCACTGTCCCAGGGTGTCCCCAATGTCCAGCCTGGCCTTGGGCACTGCCAGGGATCCAGGGGCAGCCACAGCTGCTCTGGCAATTCCAGCCCAGCCCCTCCCCACCCTCCCAGGGCAGGATTCCTCCCCAATGACTGATTTAAACCAACCCAGCCCAGTCTGGAATTCTTGGATGTGCACAGTGAATGTTTCTGGAGATGGAGGATCTACAACTTGTCCAGGACCCTGTGACARAGCTGTAATCCCACAAATTGCAGGATTTCCTCCTGATCTCAGCCTCCCAATATTTGCAGAGCTGTAGGTAATCCCTGCACCTGCTGGTGCCTCTGTGTGCACTCCTGCAGCTCTGAGGRTGCTCCTCCGTTCGTGGCACATCTGAAAGAAATCATTTCAAATCAACARCAGAAGGCTGCAAACATGTTCAGTTTAAATTTCACATTTCCAATTCGTCCAGTCAGTTTGGGAAGCCCTGGATTCAATTAATGGGAACATCCCATAAATCCCATCCCAGCCTGGGTCTGTTGTGGTTTATGGGATTCCTTGTGCAAATGTCCTTCCCTGCAMAGCCTTTGTGGCACCAGAGCCCAGCCAACCTTCTGTGCTGCCGCATTTATTGGGAGCAGCTCCTCCCAGAGCTTTCTMAGCTCTCAATCAAAGGCTGCTGGAAGCAGGGSAGCATTCCTGTGCTKTGTTTGGGTGCTCTCCCATGAAACCCCAACAGCAAAACCTTCAGCTGTGTCTTGAATGCCCATAGCCACTGATATTGGGGAAAAACATTCTTATAAAGTCATTTCCCCCCGCTTTTGCAGCATGTCTTTAACAGAAAAATGAGACATCTGAATGAATTTTATATGTTCCCTGAATGGCTCCAACCTTTGAAATAACTCAGCTTGAGGTTTTAGTCAATATGAATGGAGACATTTAAAAAATCTGTGCGCTCTTCTGTCAATAAGAGATGGCAAAAGGCTAAAGAGATGAAAATAGAGAGTGCAGGCAGAGCTGCAGCCAGTGCAGAGCAGCCTCCAGAGAGAGCAGGCACTGGTGATGGGAACAGAGGCATTGGGAAGCAATTTATGGCAGCCTTGATGCTAAAGAAACCCCTGCCTGGCATGCCTTTGAAAATAAATGAGTGCCTAAACCTCATCACAGCCCGGCCTGATTTGATTTTCGAAACATGAAAAAGTTAAATAATTGGAGCATTTTGCMAATGTTATTAATRGGAGTGAGCAGGAAGMACAGGAGCAGGGAATCATCAAGGTTGGAAAGGCCCTGTAAGATCAAGTGTGACCATCGGCCCAGCAACCCCAACAAGGTCACCACCGGGCTGTGGTCACTACTGAGCTATGGTCACTACAGCCATGGTGACCAGTGAGTTATGGTCACCACAGAGCTATGGTCACTACAGCCATGGTCACCACTGAGTTGTGTTCACCACTGGGCTGTGGTCACCATGGCCATGGTCTCCACTGAGCTATGGTCACTACAGCCATGGCCACCACTGAGTTATGGTCACTACAGCCATGGTCACCACTGAGTCGTGGTCACCCCTGGGCCATGGTCACCACTGAGTCATGGTCATTACAGCCCTGGTCACTGCTGAGCTGTGATCACCACTGGGCCATGGTCACTATAGCCATGGTGACCCCTGAGTCATGGTCACCACTGGACCATGGTCATTACAGTAATGGTCACTGCTGAGCTGTGGTCACCCCTGGGCCATGGTCACCACTGAATCATGGTCACCACTGGGCCATGGTTACCACTGGGCCGTGGTCACCTCTGAGCTGTGGTCACCCCTGAGCTGTGGTCATCCCTGAGCTGTGGTCATCCCTGGACCATGGTCATCCTTGGGCCATGGTCACTGCTGAGCTGTGGTCACCCCTGGGCCATGGTCACCCCTGAGCTGTGGTCACCCCTGAGCTGTGGTCACCCCTGGGCCGTGGTCACCTCTGAGCTGTGGTCACCCCTGGGCCATGGTCACCACTGGGCTGTGGTCATCCCTGGGCTGTGGTCACCCCTGGGCTGTGGTCACCCCATGGCCACGGTCACCCCTGGATCAGCTGGCTCGCTCACCAGGAGCTGCACAGGGATGGTGGAGGGCTCGTGCCCAGAGCTGGGAGGGAATTCCTGGAGGGGAGTTTTTGGGCACCATCCTGGGCACTGCAGTCACAGGAGAGGTGAAATCACCCCTGGTGTTCCTGCAGGGGGGAGCTGTGAGACCCTGGGGGCTCCGGAAGGGTCGGAGGAGTGGGGAGAGGCTGGAAACACATCAGGAACGTGAGAATGGGGAAGAGGAAGTGAAAAAAGAATAGTGGAGGGTTCTCACATGGATAACCTGGTGCCACAGGCTGGCCTGTCGTTAACGTGGGTGACACAAATGAGTTTGAGGTGGCACACACAAATGGTGTGCCAGTTCTCCTGCTCCTGGAGAGGGCTCCCATGCCATGGGTGGGATCCTTCGTGCCGTGGGGCAGACTCATCTCAGCCATGAGCAATCCCTTACCTAACCCATCTGTCAGGGCTGCAGCCCTACTCCCCAGTGTATCCTGTGAGGATGTTGTGGTTTGCACCAGTCAGCTGTGGGGAATTCCAGCCCTGAGAGGCTCTGCAGCCCTCGGAGCTGGGAGGGGTGAAATTCCTTGTGGGATTAAAGTGTGATGTGGTGAATTGGTCAGTGTTTGAGCAAATWACAGCCTGAGTGGAATGTTCTCCTTTCCCAGATCCCTGAGCCAGCTGGTCAGGCAGGAACAGGAGTTCCCTGGGTCTCCTGAGGAGCTGGGRCTCTGGTTCATAAATCAAAATCAAGCCCCTCTTTGTGCTTCATAAGCAGCAAATGTTGCGCTTGATCATTTGGTTGGGCTTTTTAGTGGATTTTTCAGGCTGGTTTGGAAAATGGAGCTTTGTTCTCCTGCTTTTCTGCTCCTCCAGCCAGCTGGGGATCTGGGCAAGGCTGGAGCTTTGGATATCCCAGCTCTAGGCARTGCCTGGTGTGTGGATGTGGTGCCACAGCTCAGTCCTGCTCTTCCTGCTGTGGGAAAAACACAACTGGGTGCAGCAGAAATGGGAAGAGAAGATGACCCATGGATTAGAGTCACTGTGGAATGAGCAGGGATCATTCTTCAGAGCATTTCACAGAATGGTTTGGGTTGTGAGAGACCTCAAATCCCACCCAGTGCCCCATGGCAGGGACACCTCCCACTGTCCCAGGCTACTCCCAACATCCAGCCTCGCCTTGGGCACTGCCAGGGATCCAGGGGCAGCCCCAGCTGCTCTGGGCAAAGCCTTGTTTATCTTCTCTCCTGCCTGTCCCACCAGGGTTATCTGCCCGCATTCCTGCCACATTTTTGCATTCTCCTTTCCCCCTCGGCAGCCCATCCCCATGGAAACTTCCTCATCAGAGCAGCTCATCTCAAAGAAATAATTGGCATGAGGAGGATCTATGGAAAATATATTCCTGTGTAATTAGGCAAAAAGCACCTGTTCTTCCTTCAGTGGGCACCAGGCAGTGGATGAGCTCTAATAGTGCTGTTTGCAAATATCAAATAATAATGGGAAGTGTGACAATAATGAAGTAAGTAATCAGAGGAGCTGTTGAGTACAGGTGCCTCCATTTACAGCTCTTTCATCAAAGAGAAAATTAAGCGCTCTCAGAATATTATGGCAAATTGCTGCTGTTCCATGCCTGCTAATCAGGTGGAGTGTATAAATGCAACAGGAAAAATCTTYGGGAGCAATTATGGCGGAGGGTGATTAACACACGGAGCACATCCTGGGCCAGGAGCGGGTTCCTTTCTGTGCCTGCAGATGGAAGTGCTTGTCTCAAAGAGAAACAGCAAAAGCCCAGAGGCACCAGCACCTCCGGAGTCTGGGTGGTGGTGCAGGGCAGAGAATTCCAGAATTGTTAGGGTTGGAAGGGACCTCTGTGTTCATCATTCCAACCTTTCACCATTCCCATTGAACCATGGCATGAGGTGTGACCTGAGGGAGCAGCTGGAGCTGGGCCAGGGCAGGTTTGGGTTGGATTTCAGGGAAAGGTTCTTCCCCCAGAGGGTTCAGGCACTGCCCAGGCTCCCCAGGGAATGGGCACAGCCCCAGAGCTCCAGGAGCCTTTGGACATCCCAGGGATGCCCAGGCTGGGGTTGTTGGGGGGTCTGTGCAGGGCCAGGGGCTGGGATGGTCCCTGTGGGTCCCTCCCAGCTCAGGACATTCCCTGATTCTCTGACTTTACTCACTTTTCTGACCATTTTCAGGATGCTCACTCCCCCTGCCCTGTCCCAGGGTGCAGCCACACGTCCCTGCTGTGTCCCACTGCCTCTCAGAGCCCGGAGTTCCTGTTCCCAGGGGCTCAGGGCCATCTCTGAGGTCAGTGTTCTCTCAGGGTGGGATCTCCGTGGGGCAGACACAGAAATGCCTGACCATTTTTGGCACCCTTCCATCAAGCTCCACAGGTTGTTCCTGCCAGGGCATGGTGAGTGTCCTGCATTCAGGTGGCACAGGGCATCCTTTCCATTCCCAGAATCATCAGGGCTGGATAAAACCCCACAGCCCATCCAGTCCCAACCCTTCCCCAGCTCTGCCAAAGCCACCCCTAACCCACSTCCCCAAGTGCCACAGACACAAGTTTTTGGGACTCTTCCAGGCACCAGTRGCTGTAAGCATCCTGCCATGGTCTGCCCCAAAGCCTGAGCTTCCTCAGAGGTTTCCTCAGGACCTTGGCTGCCTGAGAGCAGCCTGGAGTCATGGCTGGTGTGATTAAATAGGACTGGGTTTGGCTGTCTCAGGAGAGAGGATCATGTAATCCCGTTATAAACCCGTGGTGTCTCCATCTGTACCTCTCTGCTCCTTTCCACTTCTCTCTGGGCTTCACCAGTCTGTCACATTGCCTTTCATCTTTTTCCTGGGGGCTCTGGGATGGTGAAGCTGTTGCTGTGCTGACACTTGATGGGTAGATGTGCTGATATCTGCCTCTATCCATCTCATCCATGTATCCTCCTAATCCATGCGTGAGGAAGGAACCTGCTGCTGTTCTGTTTGCTGTGTGCTGGCCCTGTGGCACCTCCTGTCATCCCAGGCCCTGCTTCTCACCCAGAGCTCTGGGGGGACAGACCTGAGCCCAGGCAGGGAGCTGAGGGTGATTCCTGTAGGATCCCACACTGCTTTGGGTTGGAGGGRCCTTAAGGCTCATCCCATTCCACCCCTGCCATGGGCAGGGACATCTCCCACCATCCCAKRYTGMTCCAATKCCCATCCAGCCTGGCCTKTATCARCTTTTGGGTTGTGTCTTACAGGRWGWGAAGGGGGCACCCTGAAAAGGGWGGGGGGAGCCTGGAAAAATGCCCAGGTACCTCGTGRGTGTCTGATGGAACAGCCAGCCCTGCAGGTCAGCCCCTCCAGAGCCTGCAAACCCTTTGTGTGAGGAAATCCTTCCTGAAGTCCCTGGAACAGGGATGGATTCACCTGCCCAGTCCCTCACTGTGGTGTGCACCCATTGACGGGGCTGCTTCCCCTGCCTTGGAGACAGAAAACCCAAACCTTCAGAAGCAGCCCCCAAACCCTGCCCCGGGGCTGGGAGCAGCTCTGGC
>CADDXX010000849.1:197544-212000 GCA_902810485.1 Alauda arvensis
TGATCAATCCAGGTTCTGCTCTGCAGGGAAGGAGTCACTCTGGTCCTGCTGACATCACCTCAGGCAGCCCCTGTGCCAGTCCTGCCCCTCATCCTTGCAAAAACGGGGAATTTGCTCACTCATCATGCCCCAGACAGCAGCTCAGGCTGCAAGCAGCCTCCTTCTGCTTTAATCTCTCTTGGAGACCTGTCAGGGTTGGAGYGTCAGCCTCTTCTGTAAAATGAATTCCTAAATCCCAGTATCCCATTGCAGGGGTTTGGTACGGCAGGAAAGGAAATGAAACGTGGTTGTGGATGCCCAGGARCCCTCCCAGAGGGCCTGGATCCAGCCCAGAGTGGGAGCTGTGTCCCCTCAGCTGTGCCAGCTGTGCCATCCCAGTGCTGTGACATTCCCTGGTCCTGCCTGGGACAGCCAAGGAGCTGCTTTGGGTTTGCTTCGTGTTCTTGGGGGTTTTCTCAAAAATCTCAAAAATTACAAATAATCCAGTAAAAAAAACACCCCAAAAGTTCAGCTTGGAGTCTGCCCCTTTCTGTAAATGAGCATTTATTTAGGCTTTGTGGGGATGGACATTGTTTGGTGCTTTTGGCTTGAAACGCCCAGGCTGGATTCTTCAGTGGATTGGGCTGTGCTCTCCAGAGGGACAGGGGCTGCTCCAGCTCTGGGAAATCTGGGGCTGCTGGGGGCTTTGGGCAAAGCTGATTTCCCCAAGAGATCCAGCTCAGTTCTCCTGTCACAGCTCATTCCAGAGGACACAGGGGTTTATCCAAACCCAGGGCAGGGTTTGGCCACGGTGGGATTGTTGGGGTGTCCCTGGAATTGTGGTTCCAGGGTGGGATTGTTGGGGTGTCCCCGGAATTGTGATTACAGGGTGGGATTGTTGGGGTGTCCTGTCCCTCTTTCCCTGGAATTGTGGTTCCAGGCACAGAGCAGCCCCTCAGGAGCTGCTGCTCATCCCAAGCTAAAGCAGAACTGGGAATTCCTTCCAGCACTTTGTTTGGCTGGATCCCCATTTGGCTCCTGGTTCCAGCACCCGGGGGATGAGCAGGAACGCTCTCACAGCCACACCAAGGTTGGTTTTCACAGTCCCAAGGGCTTTGGGACTCCTTCCTGCAGTGCCTGCTGCTCACTGCACAGGACACACGGGGCTGGCAGCGAGCAGTGGCACTGGGAATGCCAGGAGAGGAGCTGGAGACTCGCTCAGGGAATTATTCCCTGGGACTGGCTCTTCCCCCGCCAATCCCCCTTCATCTTCCCGGCACAATTTCCTGCAGAAAACACAGYGATGCTAATGAGTCAGGGCTGAAGTGCTCTGTTCTTTGCAGGTGAGCAGGTTAATTTCCCTGTAATTAGTTAATTGCCAAAGCTGGAGCTATTGATAGCAAGGCAGAGGGAAATCGGTACAACACCTTGTCCGTGTGTCTCAGGGAAATTACGGCAGAGGAGGCTGGCACTGCAAAGATTATGGGAGCTTTGAAGGTCTTTGTAAAATATTTGGTCTTAAGAAATTTGAAAGGAAGAGCTCATSCTTAGCACTGAGCTGATTTATTCCTCAGTGTTCTCCTCCTCTTCTGTCTGCCTTTTTTGAGTCCTGACATTTTCCTACTTTTCCCTTTCTTTTTCCACAATGAATTCCARATTCCCCTCCAGGCTCCGTGTGCCTTTCCCTCAGGGATCTGCTTCCCATGGTTTTAAACCTCAAGTGTTGGAGTTTGAACTCTGCCAACAGCTCAGCTGTGAAGGATTTCTGCTTCGTTTGTCCCAACCTGGTTTCCCACACCTGTGAATTCCAGACAAACATTCCAACGACAAGCAGTGCTTCTAAATGCCTTSATTTAATTAATAAAAAATTAACAACAACCTCCCACAGAGCCACTTCCAGCACCCAAAAAATAAAAGCCGTTACTGATCTGAGGCTCTTCACCAATTCATGTGAGCCATAATTCCACTCATTTTCTYTCCCAACCTGACATGAGGTGACACCCAGCTGGAAAAGGTGCCCAGGAGGTGAATCCCAGCACAGAGGAGATGCTTTTGGCCCCCTCAGGAAGCGCCACCACCTTTGGTGTGGGCAGGAGCTGGGCAATGAGCTCTGCACTGAGCCTCCCGCTGGGGATCACTGCTGTGACAGCACGGACACCCAGAGATCACCRAGCAGCAACTGTGSCCAGTGCTGGGCCCCTCAGTTCAGAAAGGATGTTGAGATGCTTGAGCATGTCCAGAGGAGAAGAGCAAGGCTGGAGAGGGTCTGGGACACAAACCCTGTGAGGGGAACACAAACCCTGTGAGGGGCTGGGACACAAACCCTGTGAGGGGCTGGAACACAAACCCTGTGAGGGGCTGGNGAGGGGCTGGAACACAAACCCTGTGAGGGGAACACAAACCCTGTGAGGGGCTGGAACACAAACCCTGTGAGGGGAACACAAACCCTGTGAGGGGCTGGAACACAAACCCTGTGAGGGGAACACAAACTCTGTGAGGGGAACCCAAACCCTGTGAGGGGCTGGAACCCAAACCCTGTGAGGGGCTGGAACCCAAACCCTGTGAGGGGCTGGGACACAAACCCTGTGAGGGGCTGGGAACAGAAGCCGTATGAAGAACGACTGAGGGAGCTGGGGTTGTTCAGCCTGGAGAAAAGGAGACTCAGAGGTGACCTCATCACTCTCTACAATCCCTGAAGGGTGGCTGTGCTCAGCTGGGGCTGGGCTCTCTCTGGGCACCAACAGACAGAACAAGAGGACACAGCCTCAAGCTGCGCCAAGGGAGATACAGGCTGGATTTAAGGAGGAAGTTTTTCACAGAAAGAGTGGTCAAATACTGGAATGATCTGCCCAGGGAGGTGGTGGAGTCACCATCCCTGGATGTGTTAAACAAAGCCTGGATGTGGCACTGGGTGCCGTGATCTGGTTGAGCTGTGAGAACAGGGGTTGGACTCGATGATCTTGAAGGTCTCTTCCAACCCAGAAATTCTGTGATTCTGTGATCCTGTTTACCTGGGAGCTGGCAGAGGGATCTCTGCTCCTGGCACGAGCTGCCTGCACTGTCAGGAATATCCATTCCACCGTGCCCTCCTGGAACGCTCTCCTGTTCCAGCCATGGCGCCCTGGCAGGGCTCAGCCAAAGCTGCAGCTCTACCAGTCACCTGGTTTGTTCTGGCCACACGCTCCAGCTGCAGAAAGTAAATAAATAAAGGGGTGAAACAATGCGTGACTAAAGGTTTTGGCAGTGCTTCCAGTTATTTGTGTTTAAAGAAGAGGGGAAATGGTGAATTCACCTTGCTGGTAAGAAACCCTTCACTGGAGTGGTTCCCCAAATGAGGGGGGCCTTGGTCTGGGGTGAGATCCCTGCCCACACTCAGGGGAGCCCCATTTGGGGTCTGTCTGTGTCCCCAGCTCAGCCTGGCCCACAGCAGCTCTGTGTGTGGGAAACAGGGCAGGTAAAAGGACCAGGAGCTGCGACAGCAGGCTCAGGAACAGAAAGAGCAGAGAACTCAGAGCCAGCTGCAGCTGCAAAGTCTGAAAGCAGAGAAGTTACAATTGTACAGCCAGCAAGGACATGGAACAGCACTTTGAGTTTTCAGGCTTGGCCGGGATAGACCTTAACACTGCAGGAAAATCTGCTCAGCAAGATGGCAGAAAGTTATGAGCAATATATATATAGGTATATATAAAAAATATAAAATATAAAATAATTTAAGTTTAATAATGGGATATTGTGTGCTGTTAACAGAAAGCACAACAAGCAGGCACTGTTTGRGGCAGGGGTGTGTGTGCTTTTAGTGACTGCCTCTAACAGCTCTCTGTGAGCTTTAGCAATGTGCTGCTGGCTGGGAAACTTTTAAAAAGTGACCAAGAGATCTCTGGCTGCTGCTGCTGCAGATSTGGGCTGCTGCCATCTTTTTMYRCTGCAATAAAGCTCTGGGAACGTCCCCCATTRGTCCTGGATGTACAAATACTCCAACACACGTGGCTCCCAAAGCTTTGGGAGCTGTGAGAGGCCAGAGGTTGCCCCACATTAAAAAGGAATTGTACCAACATTAAAAAGGAATTGTTCCAACAAAGCCCTGCTCTGCCTCAGTTACATTAATAAATCAAAGGACCCCGGGGCCTGGCACAGAATTTTTATTTGAATTTATTTAATTGCATTTGTCACTTTTTTTTTTCCTGAAAATGATCTTTACACAGGGCACTCTCCAATTAAAAGTGATGTATTCCAACTGCTCAGAAGCTGAGYAGAAGGGCACAGGTCAGAGACCTCCTGAGTGGGGACAGCTGTGGGTGCCTCCCTGGGAAGGGGGAATTGTCCTTTTCCTCCTGCACTCAGGCAGGGCTGTGCTTGCAGTCCCACACAGCACTGGCCTCTCCATGGTTCCTCTCCTAAGGGAGGAAATTCCAGCTGCACCCCAGCCCCAGAA
Source organism: Alauda arvensis (assembly GCA_902810485.1). Taxonomy (NCBI): domain Eukaryota; kingdom Metazoa; phylum Chordata; class Aves; order Passeriformes; family Alaudidae; genus Alauda; species Alauda arvensis. The sequence goes on from CADDXX010000849.1 coordinate 201,956, forward strand.
CCTTCCCCTGAGTGCTTCCAGCCCGGGTGTGCCTGTGCTGGAGCTGCCCTGCCTGTGATGAGCACGGAGAAGTGATGGTTTAGTGTTCCCTGTCAGCCTTTCATGCTGCTGTGGATCATCACCCGTGTCCTTCAGTGACGCTCATCTCCCCACACCTCTCCTCAAAGGTGAGATTTTCCAGAGTTCTCTTTTTCCCTTTTCGAGGTGGTTTTTGTTCTCTCTCACAGGCTGTACTTGATCCCCCTGTTCCTCCCTGCAGCTCCAGACCCGAGCCCTGCCCAGAGAGGGGCTGAGCTCCCCGGGGAGGGGCTGGGGCACCCCAGGGTGGGGCTGTGCCCTCCAGAGCCCATTTCTGTACTGCTGCCCCAGCCTGGGACAGGGAAACCCCGGCCCTGGGCTGGGCACAGATGTCAGCTCCTCCTGCTGATGCTCCAATCCCAACCTCTCCAATCCCGCTGCTGTGGCAAAGCTGCTCCCAGCCTGGGCTCTTCCCCGGGATTTGGGAATCCAGAGGAACCCATGGAGCTGCTCCAGGTCCCACGTGCAGGAAATCTCATTTACTCTCCTCCYTGGGAAGGATTGCAGGACACTTCTCCATCCTGGGTATCCCAGAGGTTCCTCCCTGCCCTCCCCAGGTGCAGAGGTGAAACACTGACAGCTCCTGCTGCTCTGAGCAGGGATTCAGGGATCCAGGGATTCAGGGATTCATGGATTCAGGGAGCCTGGCTCAGAGCTCCTGGGATTTAATCCCCGATGTGATGCCTGACATCCCATCCACTTAAAGATTTCCTTCTCCTGCTCCATAGCTCTGCCAGTCCTGCATCATTTGTTAGGTCTTCACCTGCCTTCCCTGAATTCCCCTGTGAGGCTGGAGCTGCTCTGGAGCCAGGCTGGGAGAGCTGGGAATGTTCCCCTGGAGAGGAGAAGGCTCCAGGGAGAGCTCAGAGCCCCTGGCAGGGCCTGAAGGGGCTCCAGGAGAGCTGGAGAGGGACTGGGGACAAGGCATGGAGGGACAGCACACAGGGAATGGCTTTAAGCTGGAAAAGGGGAGATTTGGGTGGGATCTTGGGAACTGGGAATTGCTGGCTGAGAGGATGGGGAGGGGCTGGGCTGGAATTSCCAGAGCAGCTGKGGCTGCCCCTGGATCCCTGGCAGTGCCCAAGGCCAGGTTGGACACTGGGGACACCCTGGCACAGTGGGAGGTGTCCCTGCCATGGCAGGGCTGGGATGGGGATGGTTTTTAAGGTCCCTTCCAGGACCCTGGGACAGGATTGTCCCCTCAGTGCCCTGTCCCCGTCCCCTGGCTCAGTTCCCAGCCCCTGGGCAGGTCTCTGCCAGGTCCTGGCAGGGAAATGAGGGCAGTGCCAGGCTGCCCAGCCAGGCAGCAAATCCATCCCAGGTTACAAAGAGCTCTGACTCTCGAGYGCTGAGGCCAAGGGGGATTTGGCAGCAGGAATTTCATCCGTGGAGCCTCTGATTCACACCCAGATCCYGCCTGATTCTCTCCCAAATAGTCCCTGCACAGCACAGAAAATGTGAATTGTGCCCTGAACAGCTCATTCTTCCAGAACCAGGAGAAAAATTAAGCTCCACAAGTTAATTATGTAGCGAGAAGCTGAGTGGGAAAGGAGCTGAGAGGGAGGAGGAGGAGGAGGGAGGAAGGGCGCCATGAATGACAGAGGGAGAGGGTAAACCAGTATTTATTCATCCAGGAAAACAGATTTTTTAACTCCATGGCTCCTTCCAGCTCCTGTCTGCAAGTTCTAATAACAGATTTTTAATTTACCAGACACATTTTGCATGTCTCCTTGTTGCATTCTGCTCGCTATGAAAAGAAATTCTTATTTTGACACTGCAAAACCAATTCATGTTTTCTTCAGATAATGATTTGTTATTAAGGTTAGGAGCCTTTTTTTTTTTTTTTTTAATAATTAAATTAGAATTGTTTTGGGCACATCAGGATTTGTGCTATTGGGCTTGGATGGCAAATATGTGTATTTTATTTCCTTTCTTGCCATGAAAATATTGGCTGTGTAAGCGATGAGATTATTCCTGGGTTTGCATGAATATATTCATTTATCTTGTGGTTACCCTTGCACTCAGCATGAACCCACAGCGATACCTTGGGAAGGAGCTGAGGAATCCTGAGGAAATGAAGGAAACGGGGGGATCCATGTGGTTTTTTGGACAGCAGTGCTCAGGGTGTCTGGAGCACCCTGGGTTATTCCTGAAGTTCAAGTCCCACTGGAAATAATGACAATTCCCTGGAGTGTTTGGTAAGTGCAGCCACTGAGCTCAAGTGCTGCCTTTGGGTGAGTTCCTGGCACCTCCAGGGACTGTGAATKTGGAATGATGTTCTCCCTCAGCACAGGAAACCCTTGCAAGGCTGTGCATTTCTGTGCACATTGTTCTCTCTGGGACACTGAGACCCATTCCTGCTCCTCCAGAGGTGAAACTCCGGGTAAATTCTCTGCCCCTGACTGGAGGGAAAGTTTTTCCTTTTGCAATGGAAGCCAGAAAATGTTTAAAGAGCGCAGAATGGGGCTGGAATCCCATCCCCAGCCCACTGCTGCACATCCCAGCTCTCTGCAGCTCTGTGAGGAAGGAGATCCAAAGCATTCTCTCTGATCCATATGACCCCAGCCTCATTCCCGAGCCCCCGTGCAGGGTTCATGGCACAGGACGCTGCTCCTCTCTCCTCAGGGGCATTTCCCAGCCCATCCAGGCTCAGAGTGGTTAAGATTGGAAAACACTGCARGGCTCCAGGCCAAGCTTTGACAGCACAGCACCACAGCCCACTGCTGGTCTGCAGGGAGCTGTTCTCCAAGATTAATGACAATTATTAGCAAAAACTGGAGCAATTCCTGGCAGAAATCKGKGACTCCAAGTGCTTGGCAGTCATTCCATGGTGCTCTCTTTTGCAGGGGGGCAGGAATGAGAGGAGCAAAGACTCAGGGAATACTGGAATGGTTTGGGTTAACGGGACCTGAAATCCCACCCATTCCCACCCCTGGGACAGGGAAAGGGACACCTCCCACTGTGCCAGGGTGTCCCCAATGTCCAACCTGGCCTTGGGCACTGCCAGGGATCCAGGGGCAGCCACAGCTGCTCTGGCAATTCCAGCCCAGCCCCTCCCCACCTTAGAGCCAGGAATCCCTTCCCAATATCCCATTTAATCCACCCTCTTCCATCTTAAAGCCATTCCCCCTTGTCCTGTTCACTGCAGCCAGGAATTCCCAATTCCCAATCTCCCATCCATCCCTGTTCTCTGGCAGTGGGAAGCCATTCCCTGTGTCCTGTCCCGTATCCAGCAGTGTCCATGGTCCCCATGGAAATTCCAGCAGATTCTCCTCGGTCATGGAGGGGTTCCCGGGGGCAGAGGCAGCAGCAGGGGCAGAGCAATCCCAATCCCAATCCCAATCCCAATCCCTCCCCGGGAACTAGGGATGCTGCAGGGCCCTGGGAAGAGCAGCCCCGGGGGGTTTTCAGTGTGTGCAGGGATGTTCTCCCACACTTTTACAGCTTTGGCACCTGCTCCAGGTCCTGGCAGGGCTGTGCAGCTCCTTGTGGGATCACAGGGACATAAATCCAAGGGGCTCTGGGAATTCTGGAAGGACAGGAGATAAATGCAGACTGTGTCCCGTGTCTCCAGAGGGCAGATCCTGGGATAAATTAACTCCATTCCACCGTCTGAGCATCCCATTCTCATCCCCTGTGCCAAAACCCAAAACTGCATCCTCTCAGCACCAGAGTTTAGCCAAGGATCTTCTCCATTCTTCTCCATTCTTCAGATCTTCTGATCTTCTCCATTTCCTGAGAGCCCTGAGAGTCCTTTTGTAAAGATCAGGCTGTCAAAAGGAGAGTGGCATTAAAAGGACACTGTCCAAGTACTTTCCCAAGGGCACATTTAGGAAGGTGACAGAAATGGCAAATGAAAAAATCCAACTTGTTCAGCTCCGTGTGTGTGACAAAAGGGTTGGGCTGAGTTTGGGGGTGTTTGGCCTGGGGAGGAGAAGGCTCTGGGCAGAGCTTGGAGCCCTTCCAGACTTATGGAAAAGGGGAGTGACTTTTTAATATGACAGAGAGTGACAGGACAGGGGCTGAGGGCTTCACACTAAAAGAGATTTGGGTTTTAGTGAGAAATTCCTGGCTGGGAGGGTGTGAGCCCCTGGCACAGGTGCCCAGAGCAGCTGTGGCTGCCCCTGGATCCCTGGCAGTGCCCAAGGCCAGGTTGGACAYTGGGGACACCCTGGSACAGTGGGAGGTGTCCCAGGGGTGGCACTGGGTGGGATTTCAGGTCCCTTTAACCCAAAGGTGCTGCTGCACCCACCCTGCAGCACAGGAGTTCTGGGACCCCTCTGGGAGCCTTGAGAACACAGCTGGCTTCCAAGGCACAGGAAATTCAGAGGATTAATCTGTCTGAAGTTTTATAAAGTGTTTAATAAATCACCCCACAGAAAATCAGCCATACGAGTGCAGCAATAGGAGTTATAAATTGAAGAAGGAACTCACTGAAAAGGAATTTTATGGAAAGGGAGGGACAACGTGGGACTCCGGAGCTGGGGGAACACTGTTCCCTCCAATTACCATTGGTTCATGCCTCAGCCTGGCTGAAACTCCTGTATTTTACACATTTCTGTGTGCTGTGTGTGTGTGACTGCCCAGCACAGCCCTGCTCCTCGCAGGGGACAGCAGTGACACCCCTCAGACCAACGGCTGGGGCTGATCTGAGCTTTGCCAGGGTTAAAGCTCCTGGTTTTCCCTGGATATCTGCAGGAATGGGGTTTTCCCTGGATATCTCCATAATGGGGTTTTCCCTGGATATCTCCAGGAATGTGGCTTTCCCTGGATATCTCCAGGAATGGGGTTTTCCCTGGATATCTCCAGGAATGGGTTTTTCCTTGGATATCTCCAGGAATGGGTTTTCCCAGGATATCCCCAGGAATGGGGTTTTCCCTGGGTATCTCCAGGAATGGGGTTTTCCCTGGATATCCCCAGCAATGGGGTTTTCCCTGGAAGGCACAGGGAGGGATCCTTGCCCTGTGCAGTGCAGGGCCAGGAGCTGGATTTGRTGACCCCATGGGCCCTTCCCAGCTCAGGGCATTCTGTGCCCAGGGCAGAGCTGACACGGGCTCATTCAGGCTCAGAACCCCCAAATCACCAGAGGATGTGGCTCTGGAATCACAGGGAAGGTTTGGCTGCTGCTCAGCCCGGGGAACAAGCACCAGGTGCCACCTGGGCCACCCCCCTGGCACCTCCTGCTCCATGCAGGGCCCTCCCCAGTCAGAGCTGTGCCCCCCTTTGCCTCCAGTTTTGGAAACTCTGGACTTGGGAAAAAARGGACCTTTCGGGGTGGAAGCTCCTRCATTCACCTGTSTCTGAGRCAGACTGTGCCCCTCTGCACTCCAAACCAAGCCTCCTTTCCCAGAACAGCCTGGAAGGAGCTCCCTTGGATTTTTGGGAAGGTGTGATGCCAGCTCACTCCCCACAGCGTCCCAGGGAGCTGCACATCCCCAGGCAATCCCGATTTTCACCACTAACACACCCCAGGCAGGCTCTGCTCAAAGCACCTGGCATCTCCCCCTGCCAGGCTGCTCCAACGCTCAGGGAGACATTCCCAGCCTTCTCCCGAGGTGTTTTATATYTAATCCTCAGCTCTGCAGAGATGAAAAGCTCCTGTTTCCTGTGGGATCAWTGTTGCAGTACTTTGACATATGACATTTGACACCTGCCAAAACATTATAATCAAATCTAAGGCTAAACAGCATCAAATTAATATGACAGATCTCGGAGAAATTACACACTGCAAGTAAAGGTAACAAGACATCTTCATTTCAGCGMAACAGAATCCTGTTTGAAAATTAACACAATCAGCACATTGCCAGGAAAACCTTTTATTTTGGTGAAGCTGCTCTGTGAGGATGTTTCAGCTAATGTGTTCCTGAAGTGGCTCCCCCGATGCCTGCAGGAGCTGCTGTGGCCTTTGATGGGAACCCAACACCTCTGAACCTCCTCCTTGRGCTTAATTCTTCACACACTTACACATTGATTGATCTGGGTCCTGTGACACGCAATTTATCAAATTTCTTGCTGCCTGCATGGCCATTATGACAGCCAGAGCCAGCAGCCCATCGTTTAGCAGCCAGAATAAATTAGTKTGGCTCATTGAAATTAAAACAAGGCAGCAGGGAGAGCAAAGGGAGGCTGAAGTTGTGTCTTTGACTTCAAACACGTTGCAGTAAGAAAGGAGAAAAACCTTTGGCAAAGTTTTACCTTGCCATGGGGGACATCTCACAAATAACTGGCAGAAATGGCTGTTTGTACAGATTTCTATTTTTGTATTTATGTTTTTCTACGTGCAAACCATGACTTTTCCCTCTGACAGTGCAGCAGCATYAGGGATTGCTGGARGGRWTGAGGGATCAGARRGCCATGGGATGGTTTGGGAAAGCTYRKCCCATYCYGAGCTCCCTGAGGGTCACCTGGGCTCCTCAGCAGTGTCCGGGTGTCCCCGCCCCCTGGAGAGCACCTGGGGCCCTGCAGGGACCAAAGGGCTGGGGACAAACTGGGGACAGCCCCAGGGTGGTCACGGGCTGTGAAAGCCCTGGGGAAGGAGAGAGAGCTGGGGCTGGGGACAGCAGGGACACAGAGACAGCAGGGACACGGGGACAGCAGGGACACGGGGACAGCAGGGACTGGGGACAGCAGGGACATGGGGACAGCAGGGACTGGGGACAGTGGGGACACGGAGACAGCAGGGACTGGGGACAGCAGGGCCTGGGGATAGCAGGGACCTGGGGACAGCAGGGACACGGGGACACCAGGGATCTGGGGACAGCGGGGACTGGGGACAGCAGGGCCTGGGGACAGCAAGGCCTGGGCACAGCAGGGTCACGGGGACAGCAGGGACACAGGGACAGCAGGGACACGGGAACACCAGGGACACGGGGACAGCAGGGACACCCTCACTGGGGGCACTAGGACAGCACAGCTCTGCTCTGAGGGGCAGGGGATGGCAGGGACAAGGGACAAGTGCTGCAAGGGAAACCCTGCTGGATTCAGGGAAAAACCTGCTGGATCAATGAAAAACCCTGCTGGATCCAGAGAAACCCTGCTGGATTCAGGGAAACACTGCTGGATCCAGGGAAACCCAGCTGGATGTGCTCAGAGGTGCCCTGGGGTCTCACTCCTGGGGCTTCAGGATGTCCCTCCCCCGAGCTGGCTTTGCTTGGAGCAGGAGGGGGACAGCAGAATCCCGAGGCCACTTCCAGCCTGAGACCCAGGAACCACCCCAAATATCCCAGTGATGAAAGATCCCCAAATCCTGCAAACCCCAAATATCCCAGTGATTACAGAGCCCCAAATCCTGCACACCCCAAATATCCCAGTGATTACACAGCCCCCAAATCCTAAACTCCCCAAATATCTCAGTGATTACAGAGCCCCCAAATCCTGCACATCCCAATTATCCCAGTGGTTACCGAGCCCCAAATCCTGCACACCCCAAATATCCCAGTGAGTACACAGCCCCCAAATCCTGCAAACCCCAAATACCCGGTGATTACAGAGACCCTCACCCCCGGTGAAGGAAGGAAAGCTTTATCCGGATTTTAGCAGATGTAAAGGTGCCGCATTAGAGCCRGGGCCGGGCATTGTTTCCTTTCTCTCTCTCGCCTTTCTCTTTCCTGCCGGTGTTAAAAACTGATTAAAGTCACAAAGGAAACCCAAGTTGGGTTTGAATAATCGGGGATGAGCAGTAGCGCTGAGGATAAAAGGTCCCATTTAGAAATTGCTCTGCTCGTGCAGGATAATGTGGTAGAGGTGGTGATACTGTAAATGGGGATACTGTTAATGGGGATATTATTAATGGTGATACTGTTAATGGTGATGTTATTAAATTTGTCCAAACCCTAAATTAGAATTAACCCAAGGAAAAAAAACTCGATCTGTGTGTGTGATCAAAGTGGCACTGACCAACCGGCCTTGGCACTCTGGCTTGAACAACAGTAAAATCAAAACATCCAGAAGAAACCAAAGCCACTTTGTGTTTGTGCCACTGAGGGACAATTCCACAATTTTTAACCCCAGAGGTGTCAGAGACGAGCAGATCTCACTTCATTCAAACCAAATCATCCCAGGTTTGCAGAAAGCCCCAAAGCCTTCTCTGGGTTTCTTTGCCTCCTTCCTCGGGGCCTGGAGGTGAATAAGAATAAAAAATAAAAATAAAAATAAAAATAAAAATAAAAATAAAAATAAAAATAAAAATAAAAATAAAAATAAAAATAAAAATAAAAATGAACAAATGGTAAAAAATAAAAATAAAAAAATAAAACACAAAAAACCCCACAAAACAAAAGCAAAACAAAAAGAAAAACAAAACAAAAACCAACAAACAAAACAAAACAAAATAAAAAACCACAAACAAAAAAACCAAACCAAAAAACCAAAGCAAAACCCAACAAATAAAAAAACAAAAAAGAGAAACAAAACAAAATAAAAACCATCAAATAAACAGAAACACAAACAAAACCAAAACCAAACCAATACAAAACCCAACAAATAAACAAAAAAACACAAACAAAAACAGTCTCCCCTTTAGTTTTTCGTGGGTGCTTTTTTGGGGTGGTTTTTTGAGTTGTTTTTTGGTTCTGTTTTTTTTTTTGGGGGGGGGGGTTTCCCCATAAGAACACCCAAAATACTGACTTTGGAATGTATCACACTGATGAAGGAAAAAACAAAACAAGCCTCTGGAATTCTTTGCCTCTCAAAGCCTCCCTCCTCAAGGACATCAGCCAACTCCACCCTGGGATGGAGGTTGGCAATTTGAGWTTTTTTCCTTGTAGGACAAACGTGGGGGAAGAAAAAAACCCTCCAAACAATAAAAAAACACCTCCAAGAAACAGGAACCTGCGTCTGAATGCAGGAACAGCAAATGAGAGACTTCAAAATGCAAACGGGCAACTCCTCAGGTGATGAAAGGAGCTCTTGTCAGGGCCAGCCTGCTCCGGAGGTGACTGCTGACTTCCCCAAAGGAAAACGCACACAAAGGCTTGGCCTATTTTCTCATCTTCATCTCATTCTTCCCATTAATTTTTCGTTTTTTCATCTTCTTTTTTTCCGCTGTTCTTTGAGCGAGGCAGCCCCTGATTTGCTGAGGAGACACAGGGAGTGGCTGGGACCTTGTGCAGCTCCTTTCCCAAAAATCAGAGTGGCTGCTGAGGRGAGGGCTCAGCTGGCTGCTCCGGGGAAACACAGCTCCAAACTGCCCAGGAGCTGCTCCTGGGATTTTGTCTGGGGTTAGCGAACAGGAAATGGGCCTTGGAAGGCCTGGATTCCAGTGGGACATGTTTATAAATATTATAACATATAGTATCCTGATAGGGTTATCCTGGTGGGGTTATCCTGATGGGATTGTCCTGATGGGGTTATCCCGGTGGGGTTATCCTGATGGACTATCCCGATGGGGTTATTCTGATGGGGTTATCCTGATGGATTATCCCGATGGGGTTATCCTGATGGATTATCCCAATGGGGTTATTCTGATGGGATTATCCCGATGGGGTTATCCTGATGGGGTTATCCTGATGGGATTATCCCGATGGAGTTATCCTGATGGGATTAATGTCATGGGATTACCCCGATGGGGTTATCCTGATGGATTATCCCTCTGGAACCACAGGGTCTCAGAAAGGTTCAGGCTGGGAAGGAGCCTCAAGCCCATCCCATCCCACCCCTGGGCTGGGGCACGCTCCTCCATCCCAGGCTGCTCCARGCGCTGTCCTGGAGCAATTCCAGCAGCCCTGGAGCCACCAGAGCGATTCCCAGCCTTACCGAGCTGCCCGGTCTGTGGGGATCTGTCCCAGCGGGATGGGAGGGGAGCAGAGGCAGGATTGGGAAACTCCATTTCCCGGTTTCCATGGCGATGGGAGCGCAGGGGATGCGGCTCCTCGGACACACAGGGGCTGGCACAGAAAAGYGGCCCCGCATGAACGGAGCAGGACAGAACCCAAAATCCCAGCGCTGGCCACGGAACTCGGAGGGGACA
>CADDXX010000849.1:231549-241880 GCA_902810485.1 Alauda arvensis
TCTGTGTGTTTGTCCTCTCTGCCCGGCCATTCCCCACGGGGCAGCTCAGAGGCTCTGCCAGAGTGATTTGCTCTCAGAAAGCTCAGTGTAAAAAATACAGAGTTGATGAGTTTTTATTTCCCTGATATTTCACTGGGGGTTGGAGGGAAGAATGAAAAATCCTCTGGCCTTGTAGAACAGTCAGTTTAAATCTGACAAGAGCAGTGAGGGGGTTTGGTTGTTCACTTTGAAGAAGCACAGAGGTAAGACTGAAGTGGCTGCCAGGAGAAGACACWGGCTGGACTCCTCCATCCCCAGCTGAGCTCGATGTCCCAGGGGGTTTTGGGCTCACGTTCCCCCTCTCTGGGTTTTCTAGGAAGGGGCTGGGTGCTCCATCCTCCTCCCCACCCTCCCCCAGGGACCATCCTGCTTTTTGCAGCCCTCAGCCTGCTCCTGCAGGCTCCCAGGGCAGCAGGAGTGAGACTCTCCCCTCTCCTCCTGCCCAGTTCACCCAGTCACACCAGCCAGAGTCACTGGGCCCAGGGCAAAGTGCTCAGGCAGGAATACCTTTGGCAAACTGGGAGTGCAGGACTTGGAACAAAGAAATCTTCGGATGCAGCTGCAGTTAGAGAGTGAAGAGCATTCCTTGTTTTCCAGTAAGGATGAACAAATGTGTGGTAACGCTGCACAAAGCTCTGCTCCGGCCAGGTCCCTGCACTGGAGCTGCCCAAGGATTGCAGAATATTTATAAATRTCCCCGAGGCTTTTCAGGAAAATGGTTATAAAAAAGAGATTCAGGTGCTCCAAACTTTAAATTTGAATCTATTCTGGTGAGTGAACTGTTCACACCTGTAAAAACAAAAAGTCTCTGCCATGAGAATCTGCAAAGAAAATATGTAAAAACCTGTGGAAAGAGAGTGTTTTAGCACACACACAGAGCACCTTCTAACCAATGGATTGAGTGGCAAAAAAGTTACTAACCAATTAGATAAAAAGCAAGGTTTTTGAAAATTGTATAGAAATGGGCATTAAAGTAACATTAAAGTGTTACTGTAACATTAAAGTGCAGCTTTTCTGCATGAAGGAACAAGAGACCAGTGTGTTTATTATTGCAATAATAACATTGCACACGTTTGTGTCCATCCCACTGCTGCTCCCAGGCCTGGGGCTGTGTTTGCTGCAAATGGTTCCCCTTACACAAATTTATCCTCCTTACACTTGTGGTTCTCACCATCCCCACTCCCACGGAGCAGGAGGCAGGGATCAGGATGAACCTCTGCTGGCTGGGTGGGCAGCTGCAGCTGCTGGGAAGTGGCTCATGGAAACAGCACTTCCAGCTGCTCGTAGGAGCTTCTCACTCTTTGTTTCTCCTTTGGRTGAAGGRAAGGTGATTCATTCTTGCACCTGGMCWGAGTGGAATGAGCCATGTGCAGATGGATCAGGTTTCTGAGGGTTTCCAGCACCTCACAGAAATGGCTTAAAAATAATTTGTGAGRTGGCTCCTTGGGTGTGTTTTGTAAAGCGAAAGGTTTAATAAAGTGATAAAATAATAAACAATAAASGAACAAAATAGAAATKGAGCACAGGTACTTACAGACATTGTACCCTGCTATGGCACCCCAAGAAGCACCAAGAATCTCTGTGCTCTCCCTTAAATACAGAAGGATTTGGGTGGGTTTTTGGCAAACTGCCCAGCAGAGAACAGCCACATTTCTGAGGGACAGGTGAAGAGCCCTGCCCGTGTTTCTGTCCTGGCCTTGAGCCAGTGGCTGCCAGGGGAGCAAAGAAWCTTCCAGGGCTTTTCCTTTTAAATCTTATGGTAAAGCTGAAACCCTTTTTCCTTTTTGTCCTGTTYGGTTTAAAGCTGCAYTMCTGCAGAAAGGCTGGGAGTGCTCAGAGCTTTCACAAATAAACGGTGTTCTCAGGATGCCAGGGAGCACCCAGAGCTGCTGTGGTGGCTTTTGTGACCTTCCCATCAGTGACAGGGTTATCCCATTGCACATCGTTGTCATTCAGTGCCAGTCACCTTCATTCCCCACGTTCCCTGGGCTCCAGGAAAACGAGCTGTGCTGCAGGGAGGGAAAACAGGAGTCCCCTTTAGGGACACCCCAAACTGCTGTGGGCACTGGGGCTGCCCTGCAGCAGGGCAGGAAGTGCAACAATTCCAGTTCTTCTGGACTGGAAATGGCCACTCCAGACACTGCCAGCACTTTGTGGGTCACAGGGGGAGCCCCAGGTTCCAGCTCAGCACAGGAGGAAATCTCTGCCCTGAGGGTGGCAGAGCCCTGGGACAGGGGGGTTCCCTCTCTGGGGACATCCCAAGCCCAGCTGGATCTGTCCCTGTGTCCCCTGCTCCAGGTGACCCTGCCTGGGCTCTGGGTGCTCTCCAGAGGTCCCTTCCCAGCCCCAGGGCTCTGGGCAGCTCCAAGGAGCTCTGCTGTCCCTGTCCCCATGTTGGGGGACAGTGTTTGCACTCAGTGGCCTTAGGGGGGCTTTACAACCTGATATTTCTGTGATTCCACCACTCAGAGCCTCAAACCTTCCTCAGTCACTTCTCAGAATCCCCAGGTGGGAGGGGTGAAAACAAACAGTGCCAAGTGTTTTAATTAAATTACCTGTAATTTCCCAGAACATTCTAATGGCTTATCAAAATCAGAGTCTAAAAGCACTTTAAAAATAACACAGCACATCCTAAAGGCAAGGTTTCTGTACTTCCTCCTGGATTTCTTTACTTGTCTCCTGCTCTCCAGACTTTTTCTCCCTGTCCTGTATAATTTAGGGGATGATGTGACCCTGCTGTGAGCCAGCTTGGAGTTACTGGTTTTGTTAATGTCTGGGGGTTTTTCCATGGTTTCCTCTGCATATTTTGACACACTTTATTTGCTTGTGGTTGTGCCCTTCCTCTGAAACCTCCTGCAGCCTCAGATTTCTCTGTTGCAGCCTGGAGTGTAATTAGGTTAAGATGTTCTTTAGGTGATTTTAATCCATGTATTATTTTTCTTCACCAGAAAGTCCAGACTATGAACAAACTCTCTGTGTTCAATGCAGAAGTTCCAAATGGCCACTAGAGATTTACATCATGTTGATAAGGAAGACATATTCAAGTGTAATCTGGAAAAAATTAGTATCAAACTGATTTATTTTAATGTTATCTAAGTATTGAAAACCACCCTGGAAATAACAACCTACTCACAATTTTAATTTGTGAAGAAAGCTTGTTTACGTGGCAGCAATTAAAAATATCAGCTGAATATCAGCAGAACAGAGACAAGGCTGAGCTGATTCGTTTGAGGAACTCAGTGAGCAGGTTTGGCTCAGTCTGCAGGGAGAGCTCTCCATCTCCAGCTCAGATAAAGGCTCCTTTGCCTTTGTGTAAGAGGGGTGGCAGTGCGAGGAGGGCAGAGTTACTCTGCAGATGGCTCTGGAATGGAAATCACACAATCCTCAGCAAACTGCTCATGAGAAAATGAACCAAATTCGATTAGCCTCCATTGCCATTAGTCTCCATTTAGTTGTTTCATTTGTGGGAGCTGCCTTCTAGGAATAAATGCATTTTCCTGGCACATGGAGCAGGGATATCGCAGGCAGGCCCCATGGCTCTGTGTGGCTGCAGCCCCCCCTGGGCAGGGCAGGGACAAGGGGACACGGCAGGTCCCCTCCCTGCCACATCCCGGNCTGCAGAAAGGCTGGGAGTGCTCAGAGCTTTCACAAATAAACGGTGTTCTCAGGATGCCAGGGAGCACCCAGAGCTGCTGTGGTGGCTTTTGTGACCTTCCCATCAGTGACAGGGTTATCCCATTGCACATCGTTGTCATTCAGTGCCAGTCACCTTCATTCCCCACGTTCCCTGGGCTCCAGGAAAACGAGCTGTGCTGCAGGGAGGGAAAACAGGAGTCCCCTTTAGGGACACCCCAAACTGCTGTGGGCACTGGGGCTGCCCTGCAGCAGGGCAGGAAGTGCAACAATTCCAGTTCTTCTGGACTGGAAATGGCCACTCCAGACACTGCCAGCACTTTGTGGGTCACAGGGGGAGCCCCAGGTTCCAGCTCAGCACAGGAGGAAATCTCTGCCCTGAGGGTGGCAGAGCCCTGGGACAGGGGGGTTCCCTCTCTGGGGACATCCCAAGCCCAGCTGGATCTGTCCCTGTGTCCCCTGCTCCAGGTGACCCTGCCTGGGCTCTGGGTGCTCTCCAGAGGTCCCTTCCCAGCCCCAGGGCTCTGGGCAGCTCCAAGGAGCTCTGCTGTCCCTGTCCCCATGTTGGGGGACAGTGTTTGCACTCAGTGGCCTTAGGGGGGCTTTACAACCTGATATTTCTGTGATTCCACCACTCAGAGCCTCAAACCTTCCTCAGTCACTTCTCAGAATCCCCAGGTGGGAGGGGTGAAAACAAACAGTGCCAAGTGTTTTAATTAAATTACCTGTAATTTCCCAGAACATTCTAATGGCTTATCAAAATCAGAGTCTAAAAGCACTTTAAAAATAACACAGCACATCCTAAAGGCAAGGTTTCTGTACTTCCTCCTGGATTTCTTTACTTGTCTCCTGCTCTCCAGACTTTTTCTCCCTGTCCTGTATAATTTAGGGGATGATGTGACCCTGCTGTGAGCCAGCTTGGAGTTACTGGTTTTGTTAATGTCTGGGGGTTTTTCCATGGTTTCCTCTGCATATTTTGACACACTTTATTTGCTTGTGGTTGTGCCCTTCCTCTGAAACCTCCTGCAGCCTCAGATTTCTCTGTTGCAGCCTGGAGTGTAATTAGGTTAAGATGTTCTTTAGGTGATTTTAATCCATGTATTATTTTTCTTCACCAGAAAGTCCAGACTATGAACAAACTCTCTGTGTTCAATGCAGAAGTTCCAAATGGCCACTAGAGATTTACATCATGTTGATAAGGAAGACATATTCAAGTGTAATCTGGAAAAAATTAGTATCAAACTGATTTATTTTAATGTTATCTAAGTATTGAAAACCACCCTGGAAATAACAACCTACTCACAATTTTAATTTGTGAAGAAAGCTTGTTTACGTGGCAGCAATTAAAAATATCAGCTGAATATCAGCAGAACAGAGACAAGGCTGAGCTGATTCGTTTGAGGAACTCAGTGAGCAGGTTTGGCTCAGTCTGCAGGGAGAGCTCTCCATCTCCAGCTCAGATAAAGGCTCCTTTGCCTTTGTGTAAGAGGGGTGGCAGTGCGAGGAGGGCAGAGTTACTCTGCAGATGGCTCTGGAATGGAAATCACACAATCCTCAGCAAACTGCTCATGAGAAAATGAACCAAATTCGATTAGCCTCCATTGCCATTAGTCTCCATTTAGTTGTTTCATTTGTGGGAGCTGCCTTCTAGGAATAAATGCATTTTCCTGGCACATGGAGCAGGGATATCGCAGGCAGGCCCCATGGCTCTGTGTGGCTGCAGCCCCCCCTGGGCAGGGCAGGGACAAGGGGACACGGCAGGTCCCCTCCCTGCCACATCCCGGTGTGGCTGTGCTGGGGCTGCCAGCAGCTCTGGGGTCACAGCAGGGACCTGCAGCTCCTGGGTCTGGCCCAGGGGAGGGACGTGAGGATGAGGAAGGGCCGGGAGCAGCTCTGTGCCCAGGAGAGGCTGAGGGAGCTGGGGCTGCTCAGCCTGGAGAGGAGCCCCAGCTGAGAGGGGCCTCAGCCTTGGCTGGCCCTGTGTGTCCCTGTGTGTCGCTGTGTCTGTCCCTGTGTGTCCCTGTGTGTCCCTGTGTGTCCCTGTGTGTCTCTGTCTGTCCTTGTGTGTCCCTGTGTCTGTCCCTGTGTGTCCCTGTTTGTCCCTGTGTGTCTCTGTCTGTCCCTGTGTGTCCCTGTGTGTCTCTGTGTCTGTCCCTGTCTGTCCCTGTGGGTGTCCCTGGGTGTCCCTGGGTGTCCCTGTGTCTGTCCCTGTCTGTCCCTGTGTGTCCCTGTGCCCGTCCCTGTGTGCAGGAGGGCCAGAGCACCCCCAGGCTCAGCTCCAGCCCCAGGCTCTGCCCCAGGCCCAGCAATGGCCCCAGAGCCAGGGCAGGGGCAGATCCCAGGAATTCCCCTGTGCCAGGAGGCAGAACTCGTGCCCTGGGCAGTGCCAGCCCTGAGCAGAGCCCAGAGAGGGGCTGGACTCTCCTCCCTGGGGACATTCCAGAGCCACCTGCACACAGCCCTGTGCCCTGAGCTCTGGCAGTGGCACCAGGGACCCTCTGAGCTCCCTCCCAGCCTGGCCCTGCTGGGATTCTGTGGCTCTGTGCTCTCTGAGGCCTTTTCCCACCCCAGTGGCTCTTTGATCCCACATCCCTCGTGCCAGGGGACACAGGCTGGTGGCTGTGCAGTCCCTGGCAGATGGGAAGCAGAGAGCTTTCCATTCCAATTCTGC
The DNA here is from genome assembly GCA_902810485.1 of Alauda arvensis. Lineage (NCBI taxonomy): Eukaryota > Metazoa > Chordata > Aves > Passeriformes > Alaudidae > Alauda > Alauda arvensis. The sequence goes on from CADDXX010000849.1 coordinate 237,893, forward strand.
ACCCTTGCCCTGGCAGCCGATCCCAGCCCAGATCAGAGCTCTGGGCTCCCCCCTGGCACTGGCTCACAGCCCCCACCCTGCAACAAGGAGGAGTGGGGAACAATCCCTAAAAACAACAACTCATCTGTGCAAACCCCACTGCAGCCCCCAGAGAGGATTTGTTTGTGCTGAGGATCAATAATGCCTGATTTTGCTGTTTCTTCAAGCATCAGGAGCCACGGTGGGTGTGCTGTTATTATTCATGGAGAAAGATTTCCAGAGAAAATGAGAACTTTGTATGGGTACTCTAAGTTAGATATAGAAATGATTAATTTTGTTTAATTCAATAGAGAGATCTAATTTCACTGCTACCTAATATTTAATATTTTCCTCCCTGTCTCGGTTCTTTCTTTAGACTTTCATGGTACTGAAAGAGAAATAAAGTAAAAAAAAAAGAGACAAAGAATGCAAAGTAAAACAAAAATGAGGCTGTTCAATCAGGCGGGGAAAAAAGCTATCTAAAATCCCCTGAATAAGGTCAAGGAAAATGAATCATATCTTTTTCATTCGAGGAGTGAATTTGGCTTCAGGCATTAAAATCTCGAGCTGTGTGAAGATGTTGGAGACACACTTGGTGCTAACCCTGCCCTATTTGTGACAGTGACTGCAGAGCCCACGGGCTGTGAGCAGGGCAGTGACAGTGACTGCAGAGCCCAGGGGCTGTGAGCAGGGCAGTGACAGTGACTGCACAGCCCCCAGGCTGTGAGCAGGGCAGTGACAGTGACTGCAGAGCCTAGAGACTATGAGCAGGGCAGTGATTCCAGAGCCCCCAGGCTGTGAGCAGGGCAGTGACAGTGACTGCACAGCCCCCAGGCTGTGAGCAGGGCAGTGACAGTGACTGCAGAGCCTAGAGACTATGAGCAGGGCAGTGATTCCAGAGCCCCCAGGCTGTGAGCAGGGCAGTGACAGTGACTGCACAGCCCCCAGGCTGTGAGCAGGGCAGTGACAGTGATTCCAGGGGCAAATCATGCCCTGAGCAGCCTGAGGTAACCCAGTGCAGATCCCACTCTGGGCAGGAGCTGAGGCTGTGTCACCCTCATTTTTCTGAGCCTTCTGATGTTTTCATTTTTGTCGTGGAGTTTTCCCAGATCTTCATGGAGACAATGAGTGTTACTGTAACTGTCTCTGTTGGTTTGCGTTCCTTCTCCTGGGAGGAGAAAGTTGATGGGCTGTTGGTTTGACCGGTGTGATTGGAGAGGCGGAAACTTCATCCTCCAGTCCCTGGCTGTGGTTAGGATCCCATATGTATCGAGGTCCTTATTAATATCTGGAAGCTGTTCTGAGGACAGACACCCTGGTGACACCCTGGTGACAGCCCGGGCTCAGTGTCCCTCTCGCTGACCCCCGGGGGCTCCAGCCAGCCCCTGCTCTGGTCAGGAGAGGCTGGGGCTGCTCTGCAATCCCTGCTGGGTCCTCTTGGAACCAGGGGCTTCCCTTTGGCAGTTCCCAATTTCCCCAGGAATTCTCGCCCTGGGGTTCTGCCGTGAGAAGCCCCCTCAGAGCAGATCCATGTTTTCCATTTTTCCCAAATAAAATCCTGCCCCTTCCCACCGGGGCCTCAGCTGCACACGGTGAGCAGGGCACGTCTCCACCCAGGTCATTTGGAATGCAAATTTGCACTTCCAGTGCCTCACCAAAATTTGTCCTTTCTGCAAGGAAGGTAGATRTTTATCCCSATTTGAATCCCAGCATATACTTTATGTAGATTGTTTATAGTGACATATTGAAAATAAAAATCATCCGCATGAACCAGACTGAACCCCCCTGATGCCGGTGAGCAGAGCTGCTGGTGTCATTCTCATGATTTATACCCATTAATTTACTTTCAGAACACACTTACCATGGTAATTTTCTTTGGAGATAAGCGATCTTGGGAGTAAAGAACAGGTGGAGGGGGAGAAATCCTCTGCTCTCGCTCGCTGCCTGCCCCTTCACCCACAGCGAGCCAAGCTGCCCGTCTTTCTGCTCCGRGGAATGCGGCTCAAATGAGCTGGAAAACAGCTCAATCTGGTCAAGTGAGGCTTCCCCGCCACGCCTGAGCTCCCGCCGGGCACCGAGCTGGTTCCCTGCTGCCGGCAGCATCTCCCACTGCCGCGGCYGAGTTCCAGCCCAGCTCGGCTCTGAGCGAGCGCGGCTCTGCCGGGCCCGGGGCGGCGGCACCGGCGGGGACCGGGGTGGGCACGGCACCCACACCCCCGGGGGACAGGGGTATCCACACACCCGGCGTGGGCACGGCATCCACACCCCCGGGGGATCGGCGTATCCATGGAATTAACACCCTGAGGGGATCAGGGCATCCACACCCCCGGGGGATCGTGGTATCCACACCCCCGGGGGATCGGGGTATCCACACCCCCGGGGGATCGGGGTATCCACACCCCTGGGGGATCAGGACATCCACACCCCCTGGAATTCACACTCCAAGGAGATCCCTGTACCCTCACCCCATGGAATTCACACCCTGAGGGGATCAGGGCATCCATGGAACCCACATCCCAAGGGGATCACTGCACCCAAACCCAAGGGGAACAAGGGTCCGCCTGAGCCCCCTTTGCTCCAGGCTCAGCCCTGATCCCCACGGGAGTGAGCAGAGCTCTGRCTTCCCTGCTCCATCCCAAGCCCTGCTCCTGCAGCCTCAGCTCAGCTCCCCTGGAAGGAGGAGTCCAGCTCAGGAATGGAGATGGGAACAAACCTTTCTGAGTCACTGCTGGGGGCTCTGTGTGTGACCCAGGCGTGGGGTGGGGTCGCTCTGAGGTTGCTCCCCCATAGAGACCCTTCTTCAAASAGCTGCATGAATAATTCACACCACACTACTCAGCTACACAGCATTTCCCTCAGCCWTTCCTTGATGGAATTGATTCCGGCATTTATGGCTCCTTTTCCTTCCTTTTAAGCTTAACCTGTTTGCAAATGAAAGCTGGAGAGTTCCCCGCAGCCTGTTCCACKCACGGATCACAGGATGTCAAGAAATCGGGGAAAAAAGAACGAATTCTTGTAGAAAAATAGATCTGAGATATTTTCACGTGAGGCAGTYCCTTTGAAGTGGCCCGTTGTAAACGAGGAAAATGGAAATGTAAAGCTGGGGCAAACCTGTGACATTTTTGGGGTGAGAGGGAGCTGTGGTGCCCAGGAAATGGGAGATCTGTGCTGGCACAGGGCTGGGCTCTGCCACAGCCTGGCTCTGCAGCCAGAGGCCTCTCCACACAGAAAATCCAAGGGGAAAGCTGCTGTGGCTGAGTTTATGGGAACTGCCAGATGAACAGTATTGATGTGGGTTTTATACGGTTCATTTTTAAATTTATTTAGGTACCAGCTAAGCATAGGACAACACCATGAAAGAGAAAAAACAATGCCCTCCTAGTTCATTTAAAGAGACTGTCACTTCTTACCCATCCTTCTGAAAATGGCTCTAAAAATAGCTGCAAAACACAGGAGTCTTAGGTTTTTAATTCCACTCCTTCCCCACCCCCACCCCAAAAGGCAGGAATRTTAAACATTCCGTTCCTTTAGTGCAGCCAGCAAATATACACGAGTTTTGTACCTATTATATGGTATGTGAAACTTTAATGCTTTATAAAAAACATCCAGAACGGGATTTATTTATTTATTTATTCATTTATTTATTCACTTATTAAACCTTTTCAGCCAATCACTTTTTTTTTTGTTTTGTTTTGTTCAATCAACACCTTTGTGTGCTTTCCTCACTCAGCTGCAATCAGTGGCGGCTTTTTTTAGCGATTCCATGGGCGATACAGTGAATTATTCTCCTGAGCTGTGACGAGTCCCCTAAAGAGGGAGAGATTTGCAAGGCTTTTTTCTGTGTGTGGCCACAACAGCCACTGGGATGTTGTTTTCAGCAGTGAAAACACGCCGGGTTCCCCACCGGCAAATTCCGCTCCCTTTGTAGCTGAGCTCTCCCGCTGAACTCCCTCACTCTGCGGGAGCTCCC
>CADDXX010000850.1:0-23872 GCA_902810485.1 Alauda arvensis
TGGACATGGAGCTGATGAAGACAATGAAGTGAAGGTTCCCTCTCCTGTCCTGGTGGATCCAGTAGGCACCACTGTTCTTGTCAGTGTGACACTCCAGCTCCAGSYTCTGCCCCACCYGCAGCTGGCTGATGTCCTTGGGAGTCCTGAGCTTTATCTCAACTGACTGGCCATGGATCCCAGGGCAGCCTGCAGGAGAGAAATCCTTGCTGGAACCACTTGGGAAGAGTCAAAGGGTTCTCTGAGGAAAGCTCCCTCCCTGTCCAGGGCTGGAAGTACAAATGGAAAGATCCCTGCTGTCTGGATGCTGTGAAGGTTTTCTTGGAGTCCTTGCTGGGATGGTGCATGGAGGGWGCTCAGCAATCARACACCCMGGCTTTAARGATGGGTGCTGYCCTTCCAGTGCCTTCTCAGGGCCATTGCACCTTTCCAGTTTCTCTGAAGCGACTCCCCTTGCATTTCTTTCAAAGCCCCCTTTTCCCCACCCTTCTCCCTCCCCTCCAGAACCTCTCATTGGACCCATCTCCCTTCCCAGTGCAGGTGGTGCTGCAGTCAGTCCCTCTGGCTGCCCTTTGCTGGCTGAGGTGATGCCGCCTTCTCTTCCAAACTTACTCAGCACACCTCAAAGTCAGCCTTTTTGGTTTGCTTTTACCCTCTTCATCATTTAACCCAATGTGCTGGATCCAGTGGCAGGGTTTGCTGGTCCCTCCCAGTAAGGGGCTGCCCATACTCACAGAATCCCAGGGTGAGCAGCAGGAGCAGGGCAGGAGACGTGCCCATCTTCTTTCTCCTGGGCTGTCTGTGCCTGGGGCTGGTGCAGCACAGCTGAGCTGATCTCTGTCACTTGGCTTGGGAGGCTGTGCAGCTCTTTGGGGAGGATGTGATGTCATCAGGACCCTCTTGGGTAAGGAGGGGACGCTCGGCATCTGTGGGGGAATGAGGAAAAAAAGATTTCTGAAGAAATTGGTTTCTTGTCCAGAGTTTGGGCTAATATTTCCTTATTACTGGTGCCTCAAGGCTTTTCCTTGGACGACTTCCCTGGAGACCCAGAGTGATGCTGCTCATGGCTGAGGTAGGATCAGCCACCACAGCCTGCTGTCCCCAGCCCTCTGGGGAGCCACAGCAGCTCCAGCTCTGCAGMAGCTATGGACGAGTCCCATRCTTTTGATTCAGGCTGCATTTTGCTTTGCTTGGCAGGGTTTCTGTCTCCTTCTCTYGAGCACACTCAAGGGGTCTCGTGTGGATGGCAGAGCCCACRCTRTTTTGTCACCCAGCAAGTGAGACCCAGGTGTTTGATGGCATAGATTTACATATCACTTATCTCCAAGCGCACGTGCTGCTGGCACACAGCTGGGCTCTTCAAGTGCTTGGTTGTTCCCTTTGCAATTCTTCTTTGTTAAATTATTCTTTGCAATWGCAAGTCTCTTTGTGCAGGGCAGGGTGGTCTGTGAGCAGAAACTTCACATCAGTGCTCAATGTCCAGTGTGTGCTTTGCTTTTTGTTTGTTTCAACAACTTGTGGCCTTCTTCTCTCACCACAGGTGCTTCCTCTCTGCCAAAAAACATCCCCTTCTGTGCCTCAACAGAGAGACCATTGGTGATACCTCCAGCTGACCACTTGCACATGGGGATGGGTGATGCCTCCTGGAGCTTTAAACACACACAGTAACAACAGTTTCACCAGCCTGTGAAGGGCTGGGCTTGTTTTTGAGTTCTTTCTTTCTTCATGGCTTTCCTGTTGATTCTTTTTTTCTCTATGCTTTTTTTTATCCCATTACCCCTCTGCAAAGAAAGCCCCTTTTTCCTGGATCTGTCAGAAAATAGGTGCTGCTGGGGTTGATGTTATTTTTATTGGGGCTCAGAGCTAAATCTCCAAAAATGGTTCAGGAACTGGGTTTATTTCTCTGGGCTTGGTGTATATTGGTGTGTGAAGAAAGCTTCTGTTAGGCCTGCTGAGATAAGTGAAATTCATGCTTTAGTTAGGCTGGGACAACCGTGGATGTCTACCTTAAATAAAGCAAATAAAAGTAAAATGGAAATGAATGTGCTGGCTGATGAGGATGGGACAAAAAAAAATTCATCAGTTCTAGATTCTCACTCTGCTGTGGAGTGAGCTTCCAGTGCATGTCCTCAGAGATGTGGTGGATGTGCTGGGAGAAGCTGTACAATTAAAGGATCATCCAGGAAGGGCTRCTGCCTTTCCTAATATGAATATCTAATTTCTTTCTTCTTTGTCTCTGACAAAGAGTAAATTTTATTATGAATTGGTCCAGGGTACCAAACTGGCACCCAGATATTCCTCTCCTGTGTGGGGAGGTGTCCTTGATCTTGGCCCTCTTTACTCACAGATTGAGTTGATTTCCAGGCAAGGCCACCTTTTCTGCTAATGAATACATCCTTTAAAGGCAAGGCAGAAGCTTATTGTCAGCTGGGAGATACAGCTGCAGGAGGACTCTCACACATCACATTTTACTGACTTCTGTGATAAGGTATTGCATAGTACAAAGCTATTTCTAYTTTGCATAGCAACAAAGAAGAAAAAATAAAGTTGCAGTGACAATGATTTGGTTAGGAAAAGCTCCAGGACACCAGCAGGACCTCCAGGAAAAAGCTCTGATTTAAAATCAACATGTATAAATAATTCAGTTTGGTTAAGGTAAATTTAATGCTGATGACCAACTTCAAAACTGGGGGGAGAAGGTGGGTTAATTAAGGAATCTCTTGATTTTCATATATTCTGGTTTGCCTGTTTGTCCTCTATACAATATTTTAGAACAGGCTGTCATTGTTTGACTGAGGACCTGAGCCAAATCAATGAACACTAGCATTAATAACATGTTTTATTAGTAATTCAGTTAGTAATTTCTGGTGTAGTGTCACTGGTGTGATATGACTTAGGAAGAAGAAAAAATACTCAGAAAACCAGTAGCTTCTGCAGAGCCTCATATAAGAGAAGTCAGGAAACCAGGCAGATGAATTAGAAAGTAGAAATAATTTCACTTTTCTCCCAAATCTACATATAACTTTTATTTTACTCACAGCTAGGGTTACAGGACTCTGATTGCTGTTGAACTCCTACCTAAGTTGCCTATGACTGAGGTTCATCTTTATATACTAGGGTATATAAACCAGCCTAGGTCTGTGTTTAATTAAATGTCAAATAATTAGTAGAAGACAGGAGTAAGGAGATGAGACAAAATCGTGCAGGGATGAGACAGAGTAACAAGGATTCACCTGTTTTTGATCAGGGCTTAGCAGGAAGTGAATTTAGGATTCATTTTCTCTGCTTTCTTACACCCATTTGACAGAGAAGAAATAGGAAAGGAGAGGGAGCTGAGGCACCAGAGCTGGGGAACATGCTGAGTTTGGGATGTGTTTGATTTCTCTGTCATTTTGTGGAAAGCTCTCAGAGATTTTTTTCATGGGGTGAGAACCTCTGCAGTTTCTGTGTCAGTCCCAGCAGACATTGCCTGGATGTCTCACACGTTGCATGGAGCTCCTCTGGGGACATGTGAGTCACGCTGCCGTGGTCAGTGAGCACAAAAGGAGCACCAGGGTGACTGTGCTCTCACAGGGCCATTGCTCTGATGCCCATGGTGTCCAGAAGGACATCCCATTGCCAAGCAGTGATGCCACACTCCTGGGGATGAGCAGGTGCTGTTGGATCCCTGTGAGAGGCCAGTGATGGTAACTTGGGTGGCACCGAACTGTCTTTGCTGACTCTCCCTATTCTCAGCCCTTGAAGGACTGCATTAAAACTTTCCATTCCACTCTCAGAAGGAGGAATGGAAAGTTTCAATGAAGGTTTCAAGATTCAGTCACAAATTACAAGCATTGTTTTTCGAACAGAGGGAAGAACACCATGCTGAGGCTCCAGCACGCAGCTTTTCCGGTGTGAAGCTGTGGTTTGTGAGCCCCTTGCTGCCCCCCTTTTCCTTGCAAAGCTGCAGCCCTTAAAGGGGTTTGCAGAATGCCAAGTGCAAGAGTCATCCACCAGGCACTCACACTACTTTTCCACTGTAGCCACGTGTTTCCAGTTCATTTGCCAGGACTGCCCACCCTGCTGGGTGCTCTCAGTGTGCACGTCACGCACCCCAAAATCCAGAATGCAAATCACAAACACTCCTGTGCTCTCACCTCTGCTTGGTGCAGCCTGACCACAGGGTTGAAGATCTCCATCACCTCCAGGCTTGTTGGTACCTCAGCTGAAAGTTTGATGGGAGGTCTGGATGTGTTGGAAGTTTTCCTGGTTGGGAACTTCCTCTCTTGGTGCTGCAGAGCTCGTTTGTGCTGGCATTCAGTAAATCAGCCATTTGTGGTGGTACCTCTTGGGGACAGGTGACAATGTACTCTGCCAGTGCCCCAGCTGCAGTTAACAGTGGGTAGGCTGGTTTTCTGCCCCTCTAATCTAAATACCACAGATTCAGACCAGAAATTTAAAAAACCCTAATGTTTTTCTCACTCTATATAGACTGAAGAAAAGGTAAATTCTCTGCATGGCTACAACATATATATATATATATATTTGTCTGAACTGTAAGTGAACTGGTCTTGTTATCCCATTTCCAATTCTCAGAATCAGATTTCTGTTGGGTTCAAGGCACTGTTTGATTGTTGTCCTCTGAGTTCAGCTCCCTTCCAGGCTCTCACAGCCCTGGTGTAATCCCCATAGCTGAGTCTTGCTGTGTTTTGTCCCCTTTGCTGCACACTGACCTTGTCCCCAAAGACCTTGGGCAGGAAATCCTGGTGGAGATCCCTCAGGGAGTTCCTGGGTCCATCTGGAGGACTTTCCCAGAGCAGGATATTGCTGTGCACCTTTACAGTTCAAATCTTTGAGAGGGAACTGATTTCCACAGCAGGTCAGAGCTAATGGAATGGAGGAAGGGTTTCCATTTCTGCTCTCCACCTCTCCTGTTGGCAGAGCTGGCAGGATGGAAACYCATGGCTTGCTGGAGACAAYTTGCTTCATCCATTTTGTKGTCCTGTTAATAGTGTYTGCTGGCTWATAYRGYTTATTTYTTCTCAATTTTGCATTTATTTGRAAAAACCCCAAYCCCCTCTGTKGAATTAGAKCCGTAAGATGCAACMCTAAGCCACWATACCCTGATCAAAAGGGACAGAGCAGGAGGGATGGTGGCATCAAAAAGCAGCAGCTGGTTTAATGCTCTCCTGCCATCAACAAAATAAACTAGATTTGGTGTTGAGTTTCACTTTTAACAGCCTGATCCCCCCATTACTGCAGAGAGAARTGTGTGATCACCCTTCCCATGCCTGTTCTCCTGCAGGCTCCACTGCACTCCCTGTTTGTGAGCCTTGGGCTCAGAGGGCAAATGGCAAATCATGTCTAAAACAAACCCTGCAAACTTGATTTTTTATGCACATTAGTTCCCTTAATACAATATGTAAATACATTCATTTCTTTATTGTGAATACAGAACTGCAGAAGGATTTTACAGAGACTGGGCAATACAGGGAAGGTGAAATTTGGAGTGGCTGACCCTGAAGTGTTGTGTGAAAGGAAAACCAGTCCTGGCTTGCCTCTTACATTTGGGCTAAGACAGATACTGCCTTGGGAGCATCAGCTCTGCCCAGCAGGAAAAGCAAATTGGATGTCAGCAGGTAGGAAGGAAATGAGATATAAGCCAGAGAACAGAGCTTTGCCATGGTCCAATGGTCCAGTCCAAGCCAAGCATGGCCCAATGCACTGCCTAAATCCCTAAATCCTGCATGCTGTGTGCTGGTCTCACCCCTCATCTCACAGAGGGGACTCAGACAAGAAGTGGTAGAGCCAGAAAAGGTTCAGAGCAGGRCAAAATGCAGGGTGAGAGGTCTGGGGTGGATTTTGTGTGGCAAGGACTCTTTACCCTGAAAATGTGATTTACATGGATTTACACTAAAGGTCTCCTGGGTAAGGAGTGGCTGGAAAGGAGTGGAGAGGGATGGATTATTCCCTGCCTTTTCCAATAGAGAAAGAAGGGGCACCAGATGATGGTGGGAGGCTGAAAGCAAAAGAAATCCTCCACCCTGGGATGTCCCTGACAAAGGACACTGTGGCTGCAGAGCCTGGACAAAGGCTTGGAGGAGAGGTTCATTGTGGGTTACTCARTAGACAGCAASAGGCTCAGGAAATCKATTTAGTTAAAAATAGACTGATTATTAAGGGAGAGGGTCAGATATGATTTTCTTGTCATTATTMCTTGGCCATCTGCTCACAGCCAGTGTTGGAGGCAGGATGGTTGTCTGGATGAACCTTTGCTTTGAACCAAACCAGTCATTTTTATATTCTTAAATGTGAGATCTCATTACAATGTGTCATTTTAAGGAAGCCATTTGTTACAAAACTCCACATCCATTTCCTCTGAAAAACTATTAATTTTCCAATTATCTCATTTTTTAATGTTGGACACTTTTATCTTCCTTAGCTGTTCACCCTGCACAAGGACATTTATCCCAACAACAGATCCTGTGATTTTTCACAGGAGAACATTTATCCCTCTTGGAAAATGGACAATGGCCAGGAAAGGTGTTTGACCCTGGGCAACCATCTCAGTTTGTGTTCCAGCTTTAGGAAAGCAGGGAGTGATCCAGGTTTGGGGACCAGGAGAATTTGCAGAGAGGCAGCTYCCTTCCTCTGGCATCTCCTTGGGGGTGTCACCTTGGGCTCTGCACAGTGGGATGTGACCCCTGTTTTTAATTGTATCAAAATTACCCTGGCTATTGCAGTGATGGTGCCAGATAAAAATGAAAGGACCTGAAGGAAAGGCACCTATTTTAGTAATGGCTGTTCCACCACTGCTCTGACTCACTTCCCCCTGCATCCAGATGACTTGAGACATGTATTTTAATAACAGGAATGTCATTTGCAGCCCATTTCTCAGGGCAGGAATATACAATCCTAGCCCCCAGGAATATTTTGTGTAAATTTTTTTTGTTGTTGTTTTTAAAGTGACTGATAGGAAATATCCCAACTTGAAATTTGTGTTAAGGCTGATGATGTTTTTAAGCCATGTAGCTGGGGATCAGTGCAGCCCAGCACCTCTGCCCAAGACATCAATTAGTGAGTTTACCTCGTGCTTGTGCTGGATGATTGCACTTGGGCTTTGCTGAAGGATGGCAGCAGCTCTTCTGTGAGCCTGCCTGTAAACCTGGAGCCCCCAGAGCTCAGCATCTCATCCCTGGTGTGCCTTGGAGAGGGGTCCTCCTGATAGGACAAGGGGAAGTGGCCTCAGGTTGAGCCAAGGGAAGTCCAGTCGGATATTAGGAAAAATTTCCTCACTGCAGGAGTAGCTAAGAACTGGAACAAGCTGCCCAGGGCAGTGGTGGAGTCACCACCAATGGTCGTGCTCAAAAAACAAGCAGATATTGCTCTTTGGCATTGAGGTATTTGGGTGAAAGGTTGGACTTGATGATCATTTCCACCCCAAATGATTCTCTGCTCCTGTGCCGTGGTGGCACTCAGCTGTGATGGCACTCAGCAGTGGTGGCACTCAGCTGTGGTGGCACTCAGCAGTGGTGGCACTCAGCTGTGGTGGCACTCAGCTGTGCTGGCACTCAGCTGTGGTGCTGCCACGTGGCACAGCAGCGTGCACCCAGCTCCTCTGGGGATGCTGTGCCTGTCCCAGAGGCAGCTGCCCAGCAGGATGGCTTTGTGCTGCATTTCATACTGCCTGCAGAGCCCACAGCCCCAGCTCTCCGGGGCACAGCAGGATGTGAGGTGGGTGAGGTCACACGTTCTGCAGCTCTGGGACTGAGACGTCTCTGAAGCCACAGCTCTCTGTGGCTGAGCCATGTGGGGAGGGAGGGTGGTTGCACACCAGATTTTGGTGCCCAGCCTCGTGGCTGGATGCTCTAACCACCAACAGAAAGCCCAGCATGGCTTGCAGCTGGGGCAGGGTAAGGCTGATCTGAGCTCACAGCGTGGAGCAAGGCTGGCGTGGGACAGGGGCTGGCCTGGCAGGGTGCCCGTGGTGGTGGCACCAGCCTGTGGGCTCAGCACAGAAACACTGAGGTGTTTGGGTTGGAGAAGAGCTTTCAGATCATCAGGTCCAACTCTTCACCCAGCACTGCCCAGGCCACCACCAGAGCACGTCCCCAGGTGACACATCCACGTGTCTTTTAAACCCCTGCAGGGATGGTGACGCCAGCACTGCCCTGGATGGCCTGTGCACAGGGCCTGACAACCCCTTCAGTGAAGACATTTTTCCTAATATCCAATCTAAAGCTCCCCTGGCACAACTTCAGGTCTTGCCCTCTTGTCCTGACTTTTCTCTGGAGAATTGCTCCCAATGCTCTGCAGAAGGAATTCCAGAATTTTTCGGTGTTTCCCAGCAAAGCTCAAGCTCTTGGAAAAAATCACTATTGCAAAACTTCTCCAGATTTCTCCAGGATCAAGTTTTTTACTGCCTGTGCAGAGGTTTTGTCCAGGGCAAGAAAGAACTTAGCCCTGACTCATTGCTGGGGCCAAAAAAAGCCAAGGAGACAAACTCAGAGGTGCCTGTGTCAATGTGGCTGCCTGCAACCCAAGGAGCTTTTGGGAGAGGATGGAGAGGGCTTTGCCATCTGAACAACTTTCCTTTGTTTGTTGACTTCCAGCTGAGCTTCCAGCTGATTAATCTTAGAGGTTTGAGGGTTTTATATTAAATGTACTAAAACAGTTTTGCTGTGTGAGATCCCTGTTGCAGCAGCACTTACACAAGTTGTACCTGGCAGAGAAAAGGTTCTGTGCTGATGTCATCACTGGGATTTTTTTTTTTTATTTTTTTTTTTTTTTTTGTGAGTTTCATATCTGGTGCAGGAGAAACAGATCTCTTTACAGCAAACCAATATGGTTATCCAGAAGCCACTTTATTGTTTACAATAAGCAACAGTTATAGAGTCTAGCAAGCATATTCACGTGATTATGCATTATTTGACTGGATCCTCAGCTTTGTCCACGAGACTGGCACGCACCCATCAGGGCACCTAACTGGTCAAAGTCCATCATCACGTTTAGCCCACTTTTATCTGATTTTTGCATTCTTGATGGTCATTTTCTCAGGCTCTTCATTCTTATTTTAGTCCTGCTTTTGCCTCAGCGGCCTTGGTGAATTCCTGAGAGTTTGAATAACAAAACTACAGGTGTTCTGATAAGATTACAAGGAGTTTGGATACACAGAATGACCTACCTCATGCAAACACATTGCTACTATTCCCCCTTCTTTTTCTTGCACCAGCCAAATTCTCTTCACTGCTTTCTCGACTAGATGAATCACCAACCTTATAATGCACGGAATAATACAAAGCAAAAAGACAATAACAACAATAACAGTGCTCCCTTTGCAATATCCTTAAACCACCCAGCGATTCTCCATCCCTCTAACCATTCATCCAAACCCCAATCACTAACAGTCAGTTTCTTCATGTTGTCTTGCAGCTATTTGAGTTTCCTGTGAATGGATGATACTGATGATACATCAGTGAGCATCTGATTTATAATAGCTGAAGTGATATTTAATTGTTTAGCTGTCCAACATCTTTACTTATTAAACATAGTTAAAGCTTGAGCTGCAGCAATACCAGGAGCAAGAACTGATGCTACTGTCCGGGCTGGTCTGTCCCAAAACTCTACATTATCCTTACAATCAGGCCCCAAGCTCGTGATTGCTCTTTTAACTCTTTTGTTATGTTTTGTTCTCCAAACTGTCTGATTCGGCATATCACACATGCTGGGGGCAAACACGGTCAACTCCCTAAGTAACAAGGTCCACCAAAGGCATTTCCCGGGATTGCAGGCCAAGCTCTATCTCTACAAATCAAAAAGATCACTGGTGGAAGCATTCTCACAGTTGCATTTTCACCAGTGCTTCCGGGATATTTTGTTCTACCTTCAGTTATGTTGCACCAGTGATTCTCTGAACTAGATCTACTTGCTTCTATATATAGCTCTCCTTCGACTCCAACCCATTTAGTGAACTCTGTAAAGTTACTTATGGGAATACCAATTAGGCATGTACAAAAAGGATCTCTGGGCATGGCCAAGGATAAACAAAAGGAGTCCATCCCAGTAGCATTGGCCCAAGCAAGCCACATATTCTGTTGATGCCATGCTGGCGGGCTAATTTCTCCTGCACTACGGATGTTGCTACATTGCATAAGTAACAAAGGAAAAATTACAAAAGCTTGCATTGCTAATTCAAAACTATTCTTTATCCTTGTTTTTAGCAAAAACCCTTCCCCTATGAGATTAGGGAAAGAATGCAAACTAAATGTGCCTATTGCCTTTGAGGCCTTCTCCTCTCTTTACTACACTTAGTCTGCTCCCACTGGTCAGGCTTAACACCCCAATCCAAGAAGCAAGCTCACACTGCTCAAGTCTATCACCTAGGATCCAAGGAAGAATCACTTCCTTTCCACACTTAAAAAGCTTTGACCTTATGTTCCCTTTTTTGTTCCCAATCTCAGGTCATTGATGTTCTCAGGTTATGCTGGTTGCTGTCTCATTGGTGAGATTAGGAGTCAGAGCATCCTTCTCCAGCCAGGAGCAAACCCATTTTGCTGGCATCCAAGTCCTTTGCCTGTAATGACACAAGCATAAACTCCCCCCCACATTAATAATTCTGCAGGTCCTTCCCATAACCCTGTCATAGGATTCTTAAAATGAACTTTTGGTCAGTGCTGTGTCAATTCAAAATCCTGCTGTGAACTTGAGCAATGTGTTAAGGCAGGTGGTTCAGTACGATTACCTACTAACTGTAAATGATTCATTACACAAACTGCTTTCAACACTGTCCTGTGGGCTGAGCCCATCTTTCTCTGTTTTTTGTTTATCAGGCAAGCCTTTCAATACCTGATGTGTCCTTTCAATGATTGCTTGACCTGTGGGAGAGTGCAGGATGCTAAAGATATGATTGACACCCCACTTTTTAAAGAATTTGTCAAGCACCTTTTCTTAAGTAAGTGGGGTAGTTATCTGTTGGGTGGTTGTTTTTTTTTTTTCTTTTTTTTTGTGGCATGCCTGGTGATACAAATGTTTGTAAAAAATGTGGACAGGCATGCTGTGCAGTTTCATCTGCATGCAACGATGCAAAAACTGTTTTTGAAAATGTGTCAACTGAGACATGAATGTTTTTGAGCTTTTCAAATGATGCATTTTTTGTGACATCAGCTAGTCACAGCTGCAGATTTTACAAACTCCTTGGATTGACTGCTCCTGTGGTTGCACAAGCTGAAAATCTGATCAAGCATGAATACTTTCTTTTGCTTGACTTGCTTGTCTGTTTGCTAAGACAAACTAAATATAATATAAACACAATATTTAATTTTTTGATTTGAGATACTTTCTTTTCCCATTCTTGATTTCCAAGCAAATTTTTTAACACAGTCTTTTTGTTTTTTCTCCAAATCTGTTTTGGAACTGGCCAAATATAAGGCACTAGATTGTTTTGTTTGCATTCAACTTTACAAATTTGAATTTCTTTCAATTATTTCACAAATTCTTTTCTGCGTTCTTCCTTAAGGATAGGAAGATGAGGATTATTTTCCTCCTCATGGCCTACTGTAATTAAAATTTCAATAGGTTTATATTTTGTTTGAGATCCTAAATCACAAATTATATACACCATGCTTTTACCAATAGAATTCTCCAATACAAATTTCCACACTTTTCTCATTGACACAAAACTTAAAGTTCATAGTTTTTTCATGTGGGACAAACAATGTTTTCCATTCAGGTACAGTTCTTGTGCAGTTCACACCTGTGTGTGTTTGCTTCTCTGCTCTTGAAGATGTCAGTGTTTCTGTGCTCGATATGATTTCCTGGTGGAAATTACTTTTGACTTGAGCCTGTCGAACCTGTTGATATACAAGTATATCTTTTTCCCAGGTTAACAGAGGAATTGTGTCTTTGACAAAAAATACATAACTCTTATTAAAAACTTGACAACAAACAGGAAAAAGTTATTGATACAACAATTAAGAATATTTAAAATGACAATCACAATCAATGACTATTAATAACAGCACATGTGAGACTGAATGTCTATTAATTACTAAATCACTATATCATCATTCCAGAGTCTGCAAACAGCTGATAAACTTTGAAGCAATGAGAAATTGGATATCATCTCCGGTATGATTTCCAAGTTCCCTTCAAAATTCAACGCAGGTGCTGTATTTATAAGGTCAAATTGTCAAGTCTAAATGACTTGAATATTTTATTTTGTGTTGCAGAAATTCTCTGGATTCATTCTCTCCATCCAGAGTCAAAAAGGCTGGCCAGATCCCCAAACTCTGAATTGAGTGACGTTTTTTAATATATATATTTTTAAAACAAGATTTTTAAGAATAACTATTATGAAATACTTAAGTAATTAGAAATAAAAAGAAGAATCTTGAAATGACATATCTTTTAGATAATTATAAAATGAGATAGTAAAACACATAAGAAGCTGGCTATAAATACATTACTAATATTTTACAAATAATACTTATAATAAAAACTTCTAAATTTCTATCATGTAATAAATATATCAACACTAATTATCTTATGAACTTAGCATCTTTCTAAATCATTATATACTCATAACTTTCAGATAAAGTATTAAAACACCTTACAACCAATATTGTCACAATTTTCACAAAAATTTTCACTGATTCTTTTGTTCTTTCAACCACAAAATTGTGCTTTTCAATGCTCCATCACTGTTTTCCCTGTCAAAGCTGTCTTATTTCTAAGAAAAATAACTGAATTTGCAAATTAGATAACTATATTTTCAGTTATACAAATCCTAGAATTACTTTTAAATAGAACTTAAACTTTGTATGAATAACATTTGACATAAATAAATCTTAAACTTAACATTGTGGCTGCCCAGTGGCAGCGTGGGCTCTGTTCTCACTGGGAGCGGGAAAGTTTTAATGAGGATATGAATATGCATGGATGCCCAGAAAACTATTGGTTGCTGTTATGCTGTCACTCCCCAAACCCTCTGTATCTGATTGGACAGTCCTGTGTTTTCCACGCCCAGGACAAAGGTTATAAGAATGCTTCCCCAGCTGGACTCAGGGCTTTTGGGGACAGCAGCTGAAATAAACTGCATGCTCTCTGGAAGCCAGTGTCCCTTTATCCTTTCTCCTGAGAAATCCTACTTATGTTAGAAATCTCCCCCTCCCCTCCTTCCTCCAGGCATACATGCACGCACGGGACCGCCGGCTCTTCCCCGAGAAGAGGAAGCTGGCTGGACCTACACACACACTGTAGACGGGACCAAGCAGCTGCTGGGGAGGGAAAGGAGGATTTTTTCTAATATAACTTGAATAAATTTTCACATAAACCTTAAACTACATTAACTCAATAAAACTTACATATAACAAAATTTTAAATCAACAGAATAAAGATGTGATATAATTTAAACTTTAAAAATTGACTTATCAAAACTCAAAAATAACTTAACAAACTTAAAATAACATAATTTAAACTTAAACTGAGCCATACAGAAATTAATCTTAATATTAATATAACATCAAAATACAGCTTAACTTAAACTCAAATATAGTAACTTATTCTAATTAAAAATTCACTTATGTTTATTTTTTATTGTGCTAGTAAAATCTTTTCACAATGTGATCAGCTTTTTTGTATAACAACATCATGATGAGTGACAGCTACTACTTTTTTTTTTTTCTCTTCCTTTTTGCTTCTCTGTCATGTTCATTTACTTTTTTTCTCCTCTCCTGTCTGGAGGATAAATTGAACATGCTCAGCTTGCACTTTTGCTGATCTCAGGTCACGGGGCATGGCAAATCTTGCCTGGTTGTGGGTTGGGCCCCGCCTCCTGCAATTCAGGGTGTTCCCTGTCCACAGGGACCAGCTTCACATGTCCCAGTGTGGCAGTGACACTCCCGCACCGCGACCAAAACCTGCGCTGTTTTGAGCCCTGCCCCAGGGTTCCTGCTGCCTCTGCTGCCGTGCATGTGTCTCACAAGTTCATGCCACTCATCCCCGTGGCTCCAAGCTGCCCTGTTGCTCTGTGCAATTCCAGAGGCTATCTCCCATTTCCACGGTTACTGCTTTTGTTTCCCTGCTTTGCAGTCCCCGCTTGCTCCAAGGTCCCACCCATTTTTGTCAGGAATGGCTTTTGCATGCCATTCTCCTGTGTTATTTCTTCCTGTTCAGGGCTGAGAGACCATGGCTGGCTTTGTTGGAGTTGCTGCTGCCACTAACCTGTCCCTGTTTGTGTAAACACAGGAGGGGATGGAAAAACATTTGCCTTGCCTTTGGTCTGCTTCAAGCCCTGCCTTGCCTTGCTCAGGCATACATCCCTTTTTTGTGGCATCTCTGCCAGCCAGCCCTATCACTTTGGTTCTAGCTGGCACGGTGACACAAGGCGCCGGTCTGAATCCCACTGCCTCTCGTAATGCTTGCATGACCTGTACTGAGTTCTCTGCCCGTCCAATTGTGGCAAAATACGGCATTCCAGACCCAAAGCTATGCCCCCAGAAACGCCTGTGTCTGTCCTCTCCGAGGTCCCTGCTTGGTCTTGTGCAGTGACACCTTCTGCTGTTCCTCAGCCCCCTGCATCCGACAGCCCCCGCATGTCCCATTCTGGGACTCCTGCGGTTCCTGGAGTGGCCGCCGGGAACAGGATCTCTGCATCTGAGGCCACACCCACCTGAACGTCACCCTCCGCATCCTGCTCGGGACTCGTGCGGACCTGCACACGTTTGAGCTGTTCCTGATTCAAATCGCTGCCTGAGATCACTACTTCCTCCTTTATTCTCTTGCCCAATTTTGATGCAGGCTGCGGCTGCTTCAAAAAGATGTTTTTTACATCTTTAGAATGAGAAATTTGACCTGCTCTTACTTCCAGGATTGGCGTCACCGTGTGACACATTTGGTCGTGCCTGCTTTGCATTCTGGGGACTGTAGTTTCCGTTTCAATGATGGCGTCTTTCTGGTCAGCTGCCAGGAGCAGTCCCAGCCCTGCAGCTTGGTTTCACTGCTGAGAACCTAGCTCATGGCTTGGCCAGGGCTTCCGAGCTCTGACCACTCATTTCACCAAAGTGAATGCCCTGCATGTCCATGTCTCCTGTCCGCGACTGCTTGTCCCTGTTTGCTGCAACCTCCCTGCTCTGCACAGAAACCACCAGAACTGAGTTGCCTAGCCTGGCTTTACCCTCTCCCCGCTGCGAATCCTGTGCTATTTCTTCCTCTGTGTTGAAATTTGAGCCCAGTATTTTCGTTCCCCCTCAGAAGTGTTGTCTTCCGAACTTAAGGGTACAGTGTCTCCCCATAACTTTGAAGTGGGGTTTGTTTCACAAATTGTATTAAAGTCCTCAGATGCCCGAGGGTAAATACTGAACTGCTTCTGCCTCCTCTGAGAAGAGGAAGGGCTATCTGAGATATCCCTGCCCTCCTGTTGATAACAGTGGACTCTTCCCCGTCCCTCTCCTCCGGGAGCGGAGTCTGTCTTGGAAACAATGAAGCATACTTTTTCCATGGTATTTTTAAAAATTGTCTGTAAAATAATTTCTGATGTCTCTGAGAAATGTTCTAGGTATTTTGCAATCAGCCTTCATAGAGAAGGTATTATAAGTGTCTTATCTTTAGAAGACTGGCCTCCCATGTGTTCTTTTTTCTTGACATTTCTTACCAAAACAGTCCCTCAGAAACGTCCTGATGTGTCCTTTTCTTCGTGCTGCTACTTCAAGGTGAGGCCCGATGTTTCTCTGTATCTCTCTCTCTTTGCAGAGGATCAGATCTCTTCTCTGAGCTGTTCTTGAGCCAGATTTTTGTTATTTTTGCCATTCAGGCTGTCCCTGGGATTTTTGCCCACCCAGATGGACACCAGATATCAGGGTTATCAGGTCTGAGATTAACCCCAGTAGTGTAAAAAGTCTTTCTTCTCACCAGCCCGTGCTCCGGTTCCGACCCGGTACGAGTAGCACCGCGCGGGACTGGGGCGATCCCGCGGGGTCTGGCAGCATGCGGCGCTGTGTTCAGGCGCCCCGGCTCGGCGGTCTCCGCGGGCAGCCGCGGCTGCTCCCTACCAGGGGGGAGCGAGATGGTGGAAAACACAGGCGGCGAGGGAGAAAAGGTAGCGAGGCGGTTTCCTTGGCAGAGATCTCTTTTATTGCTGATGATCTCTAGATCCAAAGGAACCCAGAGCGCGGGAAACAGGGGCTTATATGTGTTTTGCCGGGGAGAGGGATTTCCAACTTGGATCCAATAACAGGGGGTTACAGCATAACTGGCAACTGGGGTGACCAACTGGGGGTGGGATATTAATATTCAGTAACTGGCCAGTCCCCTGGAAAGCGAACCTTCCCGAACCTTCGGGGTTTCAGCTCACCAGAGCTGGTTGCCTAGCAACACGCTCACGGGGGGAGGAGAGGCACAGCGCGGCAGCTTTGACGCCGCCTGCCCTCACACAGGTTCGCTTCTGCTTCTCCAAGGAAGAGCAGTCTGATTTTGGGCTGCTACAGGCCCGTGCTTGGAAGAAGGAGTCGGAGAATGTCTGGGTTGCAGTCTGAAGATGTTTATTTAAAAGCTTATCTCAAAAGCTTTCTTTGTCCAGCATGAGGTTCACAGGCAGCTGGAAAAGCATAACCTTCTCCTCCCACAATGACACCTGGTAAACTACGTTAACAATGTTTTTCTCTAAACACCAATAACATGCCCATGTCATGCAGTGAAATTGCACCTTCACCTAATCCTAAAAAACCATCACCCTTTGCAAAAGATGGTTGGGAAGAAGAACCAGGAAAACATGTTTTTAACACACTGACCTGCCTTCATCTTGGCCCCATTTTACCTATATAGCAAAATTTAAAAATCCTACTTTTTCACCCTGTGACATAACAAAAATCACACCAATCAAATTATCATGGCTTGCAAATCCTCATAAAAAGTTTGCAGTGGTTTTCATGGGCTGAAATGAAAAGCATTGGCATTTTTGACTCTGCTAAAACCTCAGACACCTTGCCAGGGTCTCAGCCCACCTAGGACAGCCAGAGGAACATTCTGGCTTCCAGCAAAGCCCCAGGGTGTGCAAGGCTTGCAGAAGTGCAGAATTGGTTTCCTGCAGAGCAGGAGAGGTGAGCAAAGCAGCTGCAGGGAGGTCCATTTACAGAGGCAAAATGTGTGTGGCCAAAAATAGCATTTCCTCCTCCAAACCAGAAAATTGCACTTCTCATTCTGTGTTTTCCTGGTGACTCAGGGTGAGGTGTGGGTTGGGGAGGTGTTGTGTTCTGTAGTTTCCGTCATGAAGCATCCCCATTCTGAAGTCTTCCTCTCTCCCCAAGATGAGCAAGATGAGGGGATACCTCCTCCCCCTCCCTCCCCCTGACCCCAGTCCTTGTCCATCTAATGTCTGGATTTAAATATATAAGGGGTTTCCTGCTACCCCTGCAAGAAATCATCGAGGACATAGGTCAAGTCAGGTAACACCCACCTATCCCTGGCAGGGGTTTGTCCTTCTACCTGTTCGTTAAACCTGGGGCCACTCCCTGAGCAGCTAGGATTAGTGGGATTCTTCCCCTCCTTCCTTCCTCCTACCCCGGTTAAAAACAGGGCCCAGTGGCGTGGTGCGGGGTCTGACCTGAGGTGTTCTGAGTCCACGCTACTGAGCAATAAACATCTGGACTAAACTAGCCCTCGAGTCAGAAAGGTTTCTCCCTGCACTGTTCGTTCCAGCACTGGAGTGGTTGCGTAATGCATTTCACCCTGCTGTACCCCTTGTCCGTCGTGACCAGAGGTCTGAGAGCCCACTAAGCCTGTCTCGGAGCAGAACTGTCTGTCTGCCCACTGTGCAGGGGAGAATATCTCTGCAAGACAAACTGCAGTAGCTGGTTTCCCAGCACGGGCAAGCTTGGGACACCGTGCCCCTGCTGAGGACACCGCACCAGGCAATAGGGAAGCAGGAGGGAGAGCATAAGGAAAAAGTTCCTGTGTGCCCTAGTGTTGGGGGTTAGATTTGGTTTTTCTTTTGTTTTGTTTTGCCTTTGGAATTTTTTCCCTCAAGTTGCTAAGACACTAACGACTGAGTGATTGTCAGTACTTAACGARAGACAAAAAAAACCAGGGAAGGAAAGACCGAAGGGACAGGGGAGCTTGGGGCTGGGCACTTCTTCCCCTTGGCACTGGAGGAGAGAGGTCACCCAGGCTTTTTGGCTTGCTGCGAGAGGAGTTTCACTGTCACCATCGACTCTGCTCCTGGGAAAACCTCCCACCATCTGCTCGTGTGCCCGGGGATTTCTGAGCTCTCCTCCTGCCCTGCTGGAGTGGGCCCAACCCTGATCCCGCCCTCGCTTTGAGGATTTTGCCTACGCTGACCTCACACCCCTGTCCTGCCAGGACATCTCTGCTGCTCCAGCCACCACTGCAGGAACTGCCCATCTGCCTCATCACCAGCCCGGGATCTCCCACCGTTCCAGCTTGGTGTCTCAGAGCCAGAGATCAGACTGCCCTGGGTTTTGTGGTCCCTCGAGGTTTCCTGGTTCTGTCTTACTATTAATGCTGTAGTTGTTTGTTTGCTCGTTTGCTTGTTTTGTTAGATATATATATATTAGTAAAAAAACCCCTGTTATTTCCATTCCCACATCTTTTTGCCTGAGAGCCCCTTAATTTCAAATTTATAATAATTTGGTGGGAGGGGGTTTGCAGTCTCCATTGCAAGGAAAGAGAACACCGGCTTTCTCTAGCAGATACCTGTCTTTCAAACCAAGACACCTAGAAAATGGGTTACCCCTCAATCTATTCCTGTCTGCACTGGTGTTTGTCAGGAGAGCCAGGTGAGGCTGCAGCAGCCTCTCTGCTCCTGCTCCTTAGTGCTGCTGGGGAAACAGGCAGGAACCTGATAGTGCTGATGGTCCAACATGGTGCAGAGGGGAATCTGGGATGCAGGAACTCGCATGTAATCCATGGGGACATCTGAATATGCAGTAATGAAATCAGATGAATGGTTTGGGGAGGGGAAGAGATGAAATATGGTCACCCCCAAGCTCAAGTTAGGAATGGTGCATTGGAAGCACAGAGATGTGTGGTTAATTATGAGCACTGGATGATCCACAAAGTTTTTGAGCTGCCACAAACACCTCCTGTCTTTTGTATCTGCTGCAGGGTCAGAGCTCCATGGTTTGAATTACTTAAGAGTTGAAAAAAACAAACAAAAAGCCCAAACAGACAAAAATGCCCAAACAAATCAAAAAATAGAGGACAGGAGAACCTTGTGTTCAGTTTGTGTCCTTAAAGTCATTGCTCAGGCTTCTCCCAACCATCCTCTATCAGATGAAGAATTTTTAGGTTGCATTTTGGCACCTGCCTCCTTTATCTCTTGAGAGTGAGATGTTGCCAAGTTGAAGAGGAAAATGCCAATGCCTCTCACCTCTTACACCTGCATCTTCATCTTCTGGTCCCTAAGAGAAGAGAGAAAATGTTTTAGTTCAAAGGTACCAAGTGACAGCTCAGGAAACAAACACTCCAGAGAGTTAGGGCTGGTGTTCCCCTGCAGCTGATATCTTTAGTAACAGATAAACCAACCCTATGTTTGAGGATATCCCTGCCAGGGAGCAGTGCTGCAGCTCATGTTACCCCAGTAATCCACTTCAGTATTTTAATAAATTAACCTTTAAGGTGAGTAGCAGCAACAGGGTCAGCCTGGGAGCACTGAGGGTGAATTATTTCTGTTTGCTGTTCCCAGTGACTTTGGCACGTTACTGAAAATCCCTCAGCAGCAATTATTTCTGCAGCAGGTGAGTGGCAGTGATGCCAGATCCATGCACCCAAGGTAATGATGCTTTTCCCCATTTTAGCTTCTGTCTTGTTACTTTTGGGGTCAATTCTGCAAAATAAAACACCCAGCCATTAATTTTAGACTAAGGTAAAAATCCATCCTGAAGGGCTTGGAAATTGCTCCAGGAATTAACTGCAGCTGAGGGCTTTTCACTGWCCAGAATGTAATGAAGTTTCTCATCTGGTTCCAGCTCGAGCTGCTAATGGAACTCTCAGCATTTCTGTCAGGTCAGAATGTTTCAGGCTCTGGGACTTTAACCACTGACACACTCATTTATGAGCCAAGTCAGTTGACAGGATAAATATTGTCTCTTTCTAATCTATTTTTCTTCCTTGAAAGTCTTTTCCAACATGAATAATTTTTAGACTGTGTGATTCTAAACTGATAATTCTTTCTCATCCTCACCCTACTGATGAGGATTAAAACACACTGATTTTAACAGCGGTCCTTGTCTTGCATTGACTGTGTTCTGATTATTGGCTGCCTCCCAAAGCAGCCAGAACATCCCAGTCCCTGAGGGGCAGGGCTGTGGCCTCAGGCCAGGGGTGCATCTAGAGAGGGTTGTGGTGAGCCTTACGTTGACACAGCACRATGGTGATCACCAGGGCRAKGARGAGCAGGAGGCAGGCAGCTGCCAAGGGCACCCAGATAAAGATGTAAAAGGAGAAGTTCGGATCTTCCT
Source organism: Alauda arvensis (assembly GCA_902810485.1). Classification (NCBI taxonomy): domain Eukaryota; kingdom Metazoa; phylum Chordata; class Aves; order Passeriformes; family Alaudidae; genus Alauda; species Alauda arvensis. The sequence goes on from CADDXX010000850.1 coordinate 20,448, forward strand.
GCATTCTTCTCTCTGCAGGAATAGAGAAGATGGAATGTCCACCAGGTGCTCTTGGCTGGTGTTACAGGCAGTGCTGATGTAACCATTTCCCTGGGGACTCCAGGGAGGATATGTGGGCAGAAGTTTTCTCCTGTCTCCTGCTGAGGCTAAAGGCTGTACCCTCCCTCCCCATGTTCCTGGTGTGCCCAAGCATGCTCATGCTCTACATTATATTTAGCCTTTCTTAGGCTGAGTGAGATATTGGCATTTAATCCTTGCAGCTGTGATAAAGAAGCTCTGTGGATCTTCTCTCTCCCCCTTGGTGTCAGTGGACCAGAATCCAACCCTCCCCTGTCCCTCCCTCCCTTCAGGGTACCTGGATCTGGAGTCTGGAGGTCGGGCTCCTCAGTTGTGCCACGCTTGGGGGTGGATCCACGTGTGGTGGGTGCCACTGTGGTGGTGACTGTGGGTGAAATGGATGAATTCAGCACGTAGGGAAATACAATAAAGCAGATCTCTCCCACCCTTCTGCTTTCTGTTACCCAAGGCACACACATGTGCTCCTGATTTCAGCTCCAGGAGAATTCACAGAGCCCATTTTGGAGGGGACTCCCTAAAGAGGGTCTCCCAAGAGGCAAGAGGGAGCTGCAGCCTCCGTATTTCTCACCTTCTGACACCATCCCCACAAAGCCTGAGCCCCCTGAGCTTGGCTGGACTTTTGGGACCTGCATGTGCTGAGGAAGGAGGTGGTGGTGGTGGATTTGCCATGGGTGGGAGGGAGCAGTGGGGATGGGGAGATGATGCTGGACCTGCCCAATCATGTTTGCTATGGGCAGGAGCAGTCCCAGGAGGAGAGGTGGGAAGCAGGGAGGGCTGTCACAGGGTGGTCACAGGATACCTTGGGCAAGCAAGCAGGGAAATGGGATTTGTGGGAGAGATGGCTGGATAGAGGGGGCACAGGCAGGAGGTGCTGGGCATTTTGGCAGGGCTGGGTGAGGTTGGTATTGCTGACCTGGAAGGTTTGCAGGCTGGCCAGGACTGAAGTACAGCATGTGGTTGTAAAGCATCATGCAGAAATAGATCCCCTCGTCCTGTGGTGTGAAAGATTTCACTGCCAAAAAATAGAGCACGCCGTCTATCTTGGCCTCAAAGCGTGTGGATGTTCTCTGGTTCCCCTCAAACGTGGCTCTGGACATGGAGCTGATGAAGACAATGAAGTGAAGGTTCCCTCTCCTGTCCTGGAGGATCCAGAAGGCACCACTGTTCTTGTCAGTGTGACACTCCAGCTCCAGSYTCTGCCCCACCYGCAGCTGGCTGATGTCCTTGGGAGTCCTGAGCTTTATCTCAACTGACTGGCCATGGATCCCAGGGCAGCCTGCAGGAGAGAAATCCTTGCTGGAACCACTTGGGAAGAGTCAAAGGGTTCTCTGAGGAAACCTCCCTCCCTGTCCAGGGCTGGAAGTACAAATGGAAAGATCCCTGCTGTCTGGATGCTGTGAAGGTTTTCTTGGAGTCCTTGCTGGGATGGTGCATGGAGGGWGCTCAGCAATCARACACCCMGGCTTTAARGATGGGTGCTGYCCTTCCAGTGCCTTCTCAGGGCCATTGCACCTTTCCAGTTTCTCTGAAGCGACTCCCCTTGCATTTCTTTCAAAGCCCCCTTTTCCCCACCCTTCTCCCTCCCCTCCAGAACCTCTCATTGGACCCATCTCCCTTCCCAGTGCAGGTGGTGCTGCAGTCAGTCCCTCTGGCTGCCCTTTGCTGGCTGAGGTGATGCCGCCTTCTCTTCCAAACTTACTCAGCACACCTCAAAGTCAGCCTTTTTGGTTTGCTTTTACCCTCTTCATCATTTAACCCAATGTGCTGGATCCAGTGGCAGGGTTTGCTGGTCCCTCCCAGTAAGGGGCTGCCCATACTCACAGAATCCCAGGGTGAGCAGCAGGAGCAGGGCAGGAGACGTGCCCATCTTCTTTCTCCTGGGCTGTCTGTGCCTGGGGCTGGTGCAGCACAGCTGAGCTGATCTCTGTCACTTGGCTTGGGAGGCTGTGCAGCTCTTTGGGGAGGATGTGATGTCATCAGGACCCTCTTGGGTAAGGAGGGGACACTCGGCATCTGTGGAGGAATGAGGAAAAAAAGATTTCTGAAGGAATTGGTTTCTTGTCCAGAGTCTGGGCTAATATTTCCTCATTAATGGTGCCTCAAGGCATTTCCTTAGACGACTTCCCTGGAGACCCAGAGTGATGCTGCTCATGGCTGAGGTAGGATCAGCCTCCACAGCCTGCTGTCCCCAGCCCTCTGGGGAGCCACAGCAGCTCCAGCTCTGCAGAAGCTATGGACAAGTCCCATGCTTTTGACTCAGGCTGCATTTTGCTTTGTTTGGCAGGGTTTCTATGTCCTTCTCTTGAACACACTCAAGGGGTCTCGTGTGGATGGCAGAGCCCACACTATTTTGTCACCCAGCAAGTGAGACCTAGGTGTTTGATGGCATAGATTTACATATCACTTATCTCCAAGCACACATGCTGCTGCCACACAGCAGTGCTTGGTTGTTCTCTTTGCAATTCTTCTTTGTTAAATTATTCTTTGCAATTGCAAGTCTCTTTGTGCAGGGCAGGGTGGTCTGTGAGTAGAAACTTCACATCAGTGCTCAATGTCCAGTGTGTGCTTTGCTTTTTCTTTGTTTCAACAACTCGTGGCCTTCTTCTCTCACCACAGGTGCTTCCTCTCTGCCAAAAAACATCCCCTTCTGTGCCTCAACAGAGAGACCCTTGGTGATACCTCCAGCTGACCACTTGCACATGGGGATGGGTGATGCCTCCTGGAGCTTTAAACACACGCAGTAACAACAGTTCCACCAGCCCGTGTGGGGCTGGGCTTGTGTTTGAGCTCTTTCTTTCTTCATGGCTTTCCCATTGATTCTTTTTTTCTCTATGCTTTTCTTTATCCCATTACTCCTCTGCAAAGAAAGCCCCTTTTTCCTGGATGTGTCAGAAAACAGGGGCTGCTGAGGTTGATGTTATTTTTATTGGGGCTCAGAGCTAAACCACCGAAAATGGTTCAGGAACTGGGTTTGTTTCTCTGGGCTTGGTGTATATTGGTGTGTGAAGAAAGCTTCTGTTCGGCCTGCTGAGATATGTGAAATTCATGCTTTTGTTAGGCTGGGACACTCGTGGATGGCTACCTTAAATAAAGCAAATGAAAGTAAAATGGAAATGAATGTGCTGGCTGATGAGGATGGGACAGAAAAAATTCATCAGTTCTAGATTCTCACTCTGCTGTGGAGTGAGCTTCCAGTGCATGTCCTCACAGATGTGTGGTGGATGTGCTGGGAGAAGCTGTACAATTAAAGGATCATCCAGGAAGGGCTGCTGCCTTTCTTAATATGAATATCTAATTTCTTTCTTCTTTGTCTCTGACAAAGAGTAAATTTTATTATGAATTGGTCC
>CADDXX010000850.1:23957-78347 GCA_902810485.1 Alauda arvensis
GAATGTGCTGGCTGATGAGGATGGGACAAAAAATCCATCAGTTCTAGAGTCTCACTCTGCTGTGGAGTGAGCTTGCAGTGCATGTCCTCAGAGATGTGTGGTGAACGTGCTGGGAGAAGCTGTACAATTAAAGGATCATCCAGGAAGGGCTGCTGCCTTTCCTAATATGAATATCTAATTTCTTTCTTCTTTGTCTCTGACAAAGAGTAAATTTTATTATGAATTGGTCCAGGGTACCAAACTGGCACCCAGATATTCCTCTCCTGTGTGTGGAGGTGTCCTTGATCTTGGCCCTCTTTGCTCACAGACTTGAGGTTGATTTCCAGGCAAGGCCTTTTTTCCTCTGCTAGTGAATACATCCTTTAAAGGCAAGGCAGAAGTTTATTGTCAGCTGGGAGATACAGCTGCAGGAGGACTCTCACACATCACATTTTACTGACTTCTGTGATAAGGTATTGCATAGTACAAAGCTATTTCTATTTTGCATAGCAACAAAGAAGAAAAAATAAAGTTGCAGTGACAATGATGTGGTTAGGAAAAGCTCCAGGACACCAGCAGGACCTCCAGGGAAAAGCTCTGATTTAAGATCAACATGTATAAATAATTCAGTTTGGTTAAGATAAATTTAATGCTGATGACCAACTCCAAAACTGGGGGGAGAAGGTGGGTAATCAGATTAATTAAGGAATCTCCTTGATTTTCACAGAATCACAGAATCACAGAAACACAGAATTTTTTGGTTGGAAGAGACCTTCAAGATCATCGAGTCCAACACATGTTCCAACATCTCAACCAGATCATGGCACCCAGTGCCACATCCAGTCTTTTTTTAAACACATCCAGGGTTGGTGACTCTACCACCTCCCTGGGCAGATGATTCCAGTATTTCACCACTCTTTCTGTGAAAAACTTCCTCCTTAAATCCAGCCTGAATCTCCCTTGGCACAGCTTGAGACTGTGTCCTCTTGTTCTGTCTGTTGTTGCCCGGAGAAAGAGACCAACCCCCAGCTGAGCACAGCCACCCTTCAGGAAGTTGTAGAGAGTGATAAGGTCACCTCTGAGTCTCCTTTTCTCCAGGCTAAACAACCCCAGCTCCCTCAGTCGTTCTTCATATGGCTTGTGTTGTAAGCCCCTCACCAGTCTCGTTGCTCTCGTCTGGACACGCTCAAGCATCTCAACGTCCTTCCTAAACTGAGGGGCCCAGAACTGGACACAGCACTTGAGGTGTGGCTTCACCAGTGCCGAGTACAGGGGAAGAATGAGCTCCCTGCTCCTGCTGGCCACACCATTCCTGATCCTGGCCAGGATACTATTGGCTTTCTTGGCCACCTGGGCACACTGCTGGCTCATGTTCAGCTGCTGTCACCAGCACCCCCAGGTCCTTTCACCTGAGCACTGTCCAGCCACACCATCCCCAGCCTATAACGCTGCAGGGGTTATTGTGGCCAAAGTGCAGGACTCGGCACTTGGACTTACTGAACATCATCTCATTGGACTCTGCCCATCCATCCAAACGTTCCAAGTCCCTCTGCAAAGCCCTCCATCCCTCCAACAGATCGACACAAGCTCCCAGCTTAGTGTCATCTGCAAATTTACTAATGAAAGACTCTAAACCCTCATTGTTGGGCTTTAGATTTGGTTTTGTTTCGTTTTGTTTTGCCCTTGGAATTTTTTTCCCTCGAGTTGCTGAGACACTGACGACTGTGATTATCGGTACTTAACAAAGACAAAAGAAACCAGGGAAGGAAAGACCTGAAGGGACAGGGGAGCTGGGGGGCTGGGCACTCTTGGCCTTGGCACTCGAGGAGAGAGGTCACCCAGGCTGTTTGCTTGCTTCGAGAGGAGTTTTTTTTCACTGTCACCATGGACTCCGCTCCTGGAAAAAAATCTACCATCCACTCGTGTGTCGGGGGATTTTCTGAGCTCTCCTCCTGCCCTGCTGGAGTGGGCCCGACCTTGACCTCGCCGTCGCTTTTGTGGCTTTTGCCTACGCTGACCTCACACCGTCTGCTCAGCCAGGACATCCCTGCTGCTCCAACCACAGACTGCTCATTCTGCTTCATCACCAGCCCAGGATCTTCCACTGCTACATCTTGGTGCCTCAGAGCCAGAGATCGGACTGCCCTGGGATTTGTGGTCCCTCGAGGTTTCCTGGGTCTGTCTTACTATTAATGCTGTAGTTGTTTGTTTGTTTGTTTGCTTGTTTTGTTAGATATAGATATATACATATATATATATATATATATTAGTAAAAAACCCCTGTTATTCCCATTCCCACATCTTTTTGCCTGAGAGCCCCTTAATTTCAAATTTAAAATAATTTGGAGGGAGGGGGTTTGCAGTCTCCATTGCAAGGGAAGAGCACCGGTCTTCCCCTAGCAGATACCTGTCTTTCAAACCAAGACACTCATCCATGTCATCAATAAAAATATTAAACAGTACTGGCCCCAGCACAGACCCCTGAGGGACACCACTGGTGACTGGCCGCCAGCTGGATGCAGCACCATTCACCACCACTCTCTGGGCCCGGCCATGCAGCCAGTTCCTAACCCAGCACAGAGTGCTCCTGTCCAAGCCATGGGCTGCCAGCTTATCTAGGAGTATGCTGTGGGAGACTGTCAAAAGCCTTGCTGAAATCCAAATAAACAACATCCACAGCCTTCCTTGCATCCACTAGGCGGGTTACCTGGTCATAAAAGGTGACCAGGTTAGTCAAACATGACCTACCCCTCCTAAACCCATGCTGACTGGGTCTGATACCCTGGCCATCCTGTAAATTCTGTGTGATGGCACTTAATATAAACTGTTCCATTATTTCGCCAGGTACTGAGGTCAGGCTGACTGGTCTATAATTAACAGGATCCTCCTTTGCACCCTTTTTGTGAATGGGTGACACATTGGCCAGTTTCCAGGCATCTGGAACCTCACCAGATTTTCACATTTTCACATGTTCTGGTTTGCCTGTTTGTCCTCTATACAGTATTTTAGAATAGACTGTCATTGTTTGACTGAGGACCTAAGCCAAATCAATGAACACTAGCATTAATAACATGTTTTATTAGTAATTCAGTTAGTAATTTCTGGTGTAGTGTCATTGGTGTGATATGACTTAGGAAGAAGAAAAAATACTCAGAAAACCAGTTACTTCAGCAGAGCCTCATATAAGAGAAGCCAGGAGACCAGGCAGATGAATTAGAAAGCAGAATTAATTTGATTTTTTCTCCCAAATCTACATATAACTTTTATTTTACTCACAGCTAGGGTTACAGGACTTTGATTGCTGTTGAACTCCTACCTAAGTTGCCTATGACTGAAGTTCATCTTTATATACTAGGGCCAGCCTAGGTCTGTGTTTAATTAAATGTCACATAATTAGTAGAAGACAGGAGCAAGGAGACAAGAGGCAAAATCATGCAGGGATGAGACAGAATAACAAGGATTCACCAGTTTTTGATCAGGGCTTAGCAGGAAGTGAATTTAGGATTCATTTTCTCTGCTTTCTTACACCCATTTGACAGAGAAGGAATAGGAAACGAGAGGGAGCTGAGGCACCAGAGCTGGGGAACATGCTGAGTTTGGGATAAGTTTGATTTCTCTGTCATTTTGTGGAAAGCTCTCAGAGATTTTTTCATGGGGTGAGAGAACCTCTGCAGTTTCTATGTCAGTCCCAGCAGACATTGCCTGGATGTCTCACATGCTGCATGGAGCTCCTCTGGGGGCATGCGAGTCACGCTGCGGTGGTCAGCGAGCACAAAAGGAGCACCAGGGTGACTGTGCTCTCACAGGGCCATTGCTCTGATGCCCATGGTGTCTTCTGGTGCTACAGAAGGACATCCCATTGCCAAGCAGGGATGCCACACTCCTGGGGATGAGCAGGTGCTGTTGGATCCCTGTGAAGGGCCAGTGATGATATTTTGGGTGGCACTGGACTGTCTTTGCCACAGCACTGCTGACTCTCCCTGTTCTCAACCCTGGAAGGACTGCATGAAGACTTTCCATTCCACTCTAAGAAGGAGGAATGGAAAGTTTCAATGAAGGTTTCAAACTTTAGTCGCAAATTGCAAGCATTGTTTTTCGAACAGAGGGAAAAACACCATGTTGAGGCTCCAGCACGCATCTTTTCCGGTGTGAAGCTGTGGTTTGTGAGCCCCTTGCTGCCCCCCTTTTCCTTGCAAGACTTCAGCCCTTAAAGGGGTTTGCAGAATGCAAAGTGCAAGAGTCATCCACCAGGCACTCACACTACTTCTCCACTGTAGCCACGTGTTTCCAGTTCATTTGCCAGTACTGCCCACCCTTCTGGGTGCTCTCAGTGTGCACGTCACGCACCCCAAAATCCAGAATGCAAATCACAAACACTCCTGTGCTCTCACCTCTGCTTGGTGCAGCCTGACCACAGGGTTGAAAATCTCCATGACCTCCAGGCTTGTTGGTACCTCAGCTGAAAGTTTGATGGGAGGTCTGGATGTGTTGGGAGTTTTCCTGGTTGGGAACTTCCCCTCTTGGTGCTGCAGAGCTCGTTTGTGCTGGCATTCAGTAAATCAGCAATTTGTGATGGTACCTCTTGGGGACAGGTGACAATGTACTCTGCCAGTGCCCCAGCTGCAGTTAACAGTGGGTAGGCTGGTTTTCTGCCCCTCTAATCTAAATACCACAGGTTCAGACTRGAAATTTAAAAAACCCTAATGTTTTTCTCACTCTATATAGACTGAAGAAAAGGTAAATTCTCTGCATGGCTACAACATATTTTTTTTTTTGTCTGAACTGTTCAAGTGGGTGAACTGGTCTTGTTATCCCATTTCCAATTCTCAAAATCAGATTTCTGTTGGGTTCAAGGCACTGTTTGATTGTTGTCCTCTGAGTTCAGCTCCCTTCCAGGCTCTCACAGCCCTGGTGTCATCCCCATAGCTGAGTCTTGCTGTGTTTTGTCCCCTTTGCTGCACACTGACCTTGTCCCCAAAGACCTTGGGCAGGAAATCCTGGTGGAGATCCCTCAGGGAGTTCCTGGGTCCATCTGGAGGACTTTCCCAGAGYAGGRTRYTGCTGTGCAYCTTTACARTTCAAATCTTTGAGAGGGRACTRATTTCCASAGCAGGTCAGAGCTAATGGRRTGGARGAAGGGTTCCCATTTGTGCTCTCCACCTCTCCTGCTGGCAGAGCTGGGCAAATGGCAAATCTTGTCTAAAACAAACCCTGCAAACTTCATTTTTTATGCACATTAATTCCCTTTATGCAATACGTAAATACATTCATTTAYTTATTGTGAATACAGAACTGCAGAAGGATTTTACAGAGACTGGGCAATGCAGGGGAAGGTGAAATTTGGAGAGGGTGACCCTGAAGTGTTGTGTGAAAGGAAAACCAGTCCTGGCTTGCCTCTTACATTTGGGCTAAGACAGGTACTGCCTTGGGAGCATCAGCTCTGCCCAGCAGGAAAAGCAAATTGGATGTCAGCAGGTAGGAARGAAATGAGATATAAACCAGAGAACAGAGCTTTGCCATGGTCCAATGGTCCAGTCCAAGCCAAGGCATGGCCCAATGCACTGCCTAAATCCCTAAATCCTGCATGCTGTGTGCTGGTCTCACCCCTCATCTCACAGAGGGGACTCAGACAAGAAGTGGTAGAGCCAGAAAAGGTTCAGAGCAGGACAAAATGCAGGATGAGAGGTCTGGGGTGGATTTTGTGTGGCAAGGACTCTTTACCCTGAAAATGTGATTTACATGGATTTACAGTGAAGGTCTCCTGGGTAAGGAGTGGCTGGAAAGGAGTGGAGAGGGATGGATTATTCCCTGCCTTCTCCAATAGAGAAAGCAAGGGGCAGCAGATGATGGTGGGAGGCTGAAAGCAAAAGAAATCCTCCACCCTGGGATGTCCCTGACAAAGGACACTGTGGCTGCAGAGCCTGGACAAAGGCTTGGAGGAGAGGTTCATTGTGGGTTACTCARTAGACAGCAASAGGCTCAGGAAATCGATTTAGTTAAAAATAGACTGATTATTAAGGGAGAGGGTCAGATATGATTTTCTTGTCATTATTCCTTGGCCATCTGCTCACAGCCAGTGTTGGAGGCAGGATGGTTGTCTGGATGAACCTTTGCTTTGAACCAAACCAGTCATTTTTATATTCTTAAATGTGAGATCTCATTACAATGTGTCATTKTAAGGAAGCCATTTGTTACAAAACTCCACATCCATTTCCTCTGAAAAACTATTAATTTTCCAATTATCTCATTTTTTAATGTTGGACACTTTTATCTTCCTTAGCTGTTCACCCTGCACAAGGACATTTATCCCAACAACAGATCCTGTGGTTTTTCACAGGAGAACATTTATCCCTCTTGGAAAAGGGATAATGGCCAGGAAAGGTGTTTGACTCTTGGCAACCATCTCAGTTTGTGTTCCAGCTTTAGGAAAGCAAGGTGTGATCCAGGTTTGGGGACCAGGAGAATTTGCAGAGAGGCAGCTCCCTTCCTCTGGCATCTCCTTGGGGGTGTCACCTTGGGCTCTGCACTGTGGGATGTGACCCCTGTTTTTAATTGTATCAAAATTACCCTGGCTATTGCAGTGATGGGTGTCTGAAAGGACCTGAAGGAAAGGCATCTATTTTAGTAATGGCTGTTCCACCACTGCTCTGACTCACTTCCCCCTGCATCCAGATGACTTGAGACATGTATTTTAATAACAGGAATGTCATTTGCAGCCCATTTCTCAGGGCAGGAATATACAATCCTAGCCCCCAGGAATATTTTGTGTAAATTTTTTTTGTTGTTGTTTTTAAAGTGACTGATARGAAATATCCCAACTTGAAATTTGCATTCAGTGTTGATGTTAAGGCATAATGTTTTTAAGCCATGTAGCTGGGGATCAGTGCAGCCCAGCACTTCTGTCCAAGACATCAATCAGTGAGTTTACCTCGTGCTTGTGCTGGATGATTGCATTTGGGCTTTGCTGAAGAATGGCAGCAGCTCTTCTGTGAGCCTGCCTGTAAGCCTGGAGCCCCCAGAGCTCAGCATCTCATCCCTGCTGTGCCTTGAAGAGGGGTCCTCCTGATAGGACAAGGGGAAGTGGCCTCAGGTTGAGCCAAGGGAAGTTCAGTTGGATATTAGGAAAAATTTCTTCACTGCAGGAGCAGCTAAGAACTGGAACAGGCTGCCCAGGGCTGTGGTGGAGTCACCGTCAATGGTCGTGCTCAAAAAACAAGCAGATATTGCTCTTTGGCATTGAGGTATTTGGGTGAAAGGTTGGACTTGATGATCATTTCCACCTCAAATGTTTCTCTGCTCCTGTGCTGTGGTGGCACTCAGCTGTGGTGGCACTCAGTTGTAGTGGCACTCAGCAGTGGTGGCACTCATCTGTGGTGGCACTCAGCTATGGTGGCACTCGGCTGTGATGGCACTCAGCAGTGGTGGCACTCAGCTGTGGTGCTGCCATGTGGCACAGCAGCGTGCACCCAGCTCCTCTGGGGATGCTGTGCCTGTCCCAGAGGCAGCTGCCCAGCAGGATGGCTTTGTGCTGCATTTCATACTGCCTGCAGAGCCCACAGCCCCAGCTCTCYGGGGCACAKCAGGATGTGAGGTGGGTGAGGTCACACGTTCTGCAGCTCTGGGACTGAGACGTCTCTGAAGCCACAGCTCTCTGTGGCTGAGCCATGTGGGGAGGGAGGGTGGTTGCTCACCAGATTTTGGTACCCAGCCTGGTGGCTGGATGCTCTAACCAGCAGCAGAGAGGAGGAGCAGAAAGCCCAGCATGGGTAAGGCTGCTCTGAGCTCACAGCGTGGAGCAAGGCTGGCATGGGACAGGGGCTGGCCTGCCAGGGTGCCCGTGGTGGTGGCACCAGCCTGTGGGCTCAGCACAGAAACACAGAGGAGTTTGGGTTGGAGAAGAGCTTTCAGATCACCAGGTCCAGCCCTTCACCCAGCACTGCCCAGGCCACCACCAGAGCACGTCCCCAGGTGACACATCCACGTGTCTTTTAAACCCCAGCAGGGATGGTGGCTCCAGCACTGCCCTGGATGGCCTGTGCCAGGGCCTGACAACCCCTTCAGTGAAGACATTTTTCCTAATATCCAATCTAAAACTCCCCTGGCACAACTTCAGGCCATGTGCTCTTGTCCTGACTGTTCTCTGGAGGTGTCCATTGCTCCCAATGCTCTGCAGAGGGAATTCCAGAATTTTTTGGTGTTTTCCAGCAAAGCTCAAGCTCTTGAAAAAATCACTATTGCAAAACTTCTCCAAATTTCTCCAGGATCAAATTTTTTGCTGCCTGATGCAGAGGTTTTGTCCAGGGCAAGAAAGAACTTAGCCCTGACTCATTGCTGGGGCCAAAAAAAGCCAAGGAGACAAACTCAGAGGTGCCTGTGTCAACGTGGCTGCCTCCAACCCAAGGAGCTTTTAGGGGAGGATGGAGAGGGCTTTGCCATCTGAACAACTTTCCTTTGTTTATTGACTTTCAGCTGAACTTCCAGCTGATTTATGTTAGAGGTTTGAGGGTTTTATATTAAATGGACTAAAAAATGTGTGAGATCCCTGTTGCAGCAGCACTTACAGAAGTTGTACCTGGCAGARAAAAGGTTCTGTGCTGATGTCATCACTGGGATTTTTTACTTTTATGATGTGTTTCATATCTGGTTTTTATTTATTCCCTAGATCAGAAAGTGTAAATAGCAATAATTGCACTCTCTCTCTTAAAAGTGTGATGCAGCTCCCTTTCATGCACATTGTRTCTTAAAGACTAAATGAGAAGCTGAACTTGAGTAGAAAACCACAAATGCCTAAGGGAGAAATGTTAAGGCTTCTGTCATCATCTTGCAAACATTTAAAGCATGGCTGAGTTTTGCTTCATGTGAAAGAACCACTGGGGTATGAACTGGAATTACCCTTTCTCATAGCAAGGCAGTAGAGGAGCAAAATACAAACCTTACAGAAATTTATTTTTGGCTTGGTCCAGTACGTGYTCCACTGAAATGGATGCTGGAATAACAAATATTTGTTTACAATCCCACAGAAGCTGCAGATCTCACCCTGAGTGCACTCATTACAGGTGTATTGATATGCACAAGTTCTTGTTGTTTCAGCAAATATTGTATACCTTAATATCCAGAAATTCTATTAAACAATAATTAGAATAATAGATATAAAACCCCAATTTCTTGTTTATATAAACCAGAAATTTAACATACTGCTATTTTGGCTTATTGAATGAAATGCAATGAAGTCCAGAGAAACAGGGACAAGAAGTACTTCTGCTACCTGGAGGTAATTTTTTTTTAATCCCAGAGGGTTTTTTGGGATTTCCTTGCAGTTTCTGGGACACATCTGATTTCATACAGTGACAGGAAAAACCATTTAGAAATTCCCTTTTAACAGATCTGACCTGAATGCTTGGAACTCCTGCTGTGAATSCATTTCTCCTGCCAGGACAGCACATTTAATAAACAGCCACAGTGCACAGAACTGTTCTGGGCAAGGATAAATCTGAAGGAGTTTAAACAGCACCCATGGATCATGTATCTCCTTTCTTTTTGCATAGATTTCAAGTTGAATAATTTAAAAGAGGCATTACTCAACCCTTCTCCATTATTGTGCCTTACTCAGCAGTTTATGACTGAACAATTATTTTTTTATATATTAGGAGCTTTAAACTCAGAGATAACTTTCCTCTCATGTCAAAAATTTGCTTTCAGTTGAATGTTTCCAGCTGCACCTGATTTGATTTACATTTTTGTATCATAAAAACACACAACATCCACAGAAAAATGACTCAGCAGCTTAAAACAATAAAGGAAAATTGAGCACTTCCAACATTAGGTTAACAACTGAGATATTCTGTAATGACTGGCATTTTATAAAAAATGCATTTACAGAACTGCAGCAAAACCATGAAGGTTATTTACTGCAATGCCTGAAGTACCTGTGTTTCTGTATCTACATCCTTTGAATATTTTAATGGTGTGGGTGAGCAGGGRGCAGAGGGGGAAATCCCTGYCCTTTGTGCTGGTGTTACTGGAGCTGGGAAAAGGGCCTGAAGTCCATCAAGACACGATGGTGCTGTCTCAGGGAGGGGTTTCAGTGAAGGTCAGGCACTGTGAGCATGTCCTGAGTGTGGAGAAGAAGGAAGAGGAGTGGGCTGGGCAGGGTTATCCCTGAGGCTGCTCACCTTGCTGTGGGAGAGGAGGATTGGGCTGGGCAGGTCCCAGTGACCACGGGAGGTCATCTGGGAGGTGGGAGAGCTGAACAAGGGATGGACATTAAAATCAGGAAACCTCAAGTGTGAGAAGAAAGGGAGCTGGGATTTCAAAAGCAGCTGCAGGCAGAAAAAGCCCCCGTTTTGTTAAAGAATAAACCTTTGCCCATGGGAAGTTGCAGAAGGGTTTTATTACAGCTGTCCTGAAAAATTTTAGAAATTATGAAAACCATCTGCTTCTGGGGCAAAGGTCTGCTCACCACTTGCCAGGTAGGAAAAGGATGGCTTTAGTTAATCTGGGCTCTCCCAGAGGATAAATTGTGATGTGTGGGGATCAGAGATGCTCAGAGTCCCCTCCCTGCTGCACCTGTGGTGGGAGGGGGTCTTAGCTGGTGTCCCCACAGTCACCAGCTGGGTGGCCTGAGAGCTTGGTGAGTGTCACAGCCTGGGAAAGCTGGCTCAGTGTGACCCACTGCCAGATTGTCACTGCTTCAGGTAGGGGAAGCACCAACTGCTGGGCTTGAGACMAAGCTCTACAGAAAAATCAGTATAAAAATGGAAAGCAGCAGCACACTGCTGGAGGGGAGGGAGGGGAAGGCCAGAGTGATGCTGCTCTGCCACTGTGATGCTTTGCACCCACAAGCYCATCCCAAAACTGGGTTAGCCCCAACCCTGGGGACTCTGGACCACCYTCCCCTTGCCCTCAGTGTGGCTGACACAGTGCTGGTGCCTGTGTGTGAGCAGATGTGGGGCTGGGGGTGCATCTGAGAGCCAGTGCTCGCTGCCTTGTGCTCTGCAGGATGCCAAATTTCCAGCCCCAGCTCTGCCTTGGCGCCCTGGGCAGCAGCTGGGCCTTGTCACCATCCCTGGGGAGACCTTCCCTGCTTSTGGCATCACCCAAGGCTCAGCACASAGGGGCATGGCTCGGGGCTCAGCATGCAGGGGTGTCACACAGGGCTCAGGACACACGTGTCCCTTGGGGCTCAGCACATGGGGGTGTCCCTTGGGGCTCAGCACACCCAGGCATCACTCAGGGCACTTCCCACTGGCCATGCTGGGCTCAGGGCCAGCCCCTGGTGCCTCTGTTTGCTCTCAGAGGTGGTGTTGACCTTCAGGCTGTGCCAAGTGCTTGGCCTTGTGTGCGTGGCTTTGTCTGGTTTTCCTCTCCCACTCCTGGCAGTCTCCCATGGGAGAAGATTCCCTCCCAGATCTGCTCACCCCTGCAGCTTTAACCCTTYCTTGGCTGGAGGCCATGGTTTCTTGCTGGCCACACAACCATATCCCTCACAGGACCAAAAAACACCAGACTACCGAACAAAATAACTGAGTCATATATTCACTTTTGGTGTTGAAGAAACCTGCACAGGGTCTTTACAAGTTTCCTCTTCCCATCCCTGCTGGTTGCTCTCAAAGTGTTTGTTACCAAATTTTTATCAAGCAGTATTAACAGGAGCAAAAAAAAGCACCTTTGTGCTGCCCTACAGATGCACACAGAGGAGAGCCAGGGAGCTCCCAGCTTCCCAGCCCATCTGAATCCCCTTGGTACAGCAGCCCCTTTCCCCCTGTGCAGAGCCAGCCGTGCCATTTGTCCTGCTCACTGTCCTTTGAGAAGTGCTCAGGATGCTGCAGGATCCAGCCTGCTCCTTTTGCCAGGAAAACATTGAAGCCATGGTTTCTTGCAGGAAAGAAATGTTTCTTTTGTGGTACCAGCCCACATCTGTCCTCTGCCAGGTCTTCCTGGGTCACGTCCAGGCAGTGCTCAGCTTTGTGCAGGGGAGGYTCTGTGACTTCTACCTGCTTGTCCGAGGCAGGGGGCCAGTGGGATTCACTGGGATTTACTGGGATTCACTGAGATTTACTGGGATTTACTGGAATTCCCTGGGATTCACTGGGATTCACTGCCCGTGGATGCGAAGCCACAACCTCCGCCGCAGACCTGGGAAGAGACAGTGTCCATCAGTCCCAGGAGCCCTCCCAGCTCAGCACCCTGCTCCTGAGCTGCACCAGGAACCCTCCCAGCTCAGCACCCTGCTCCTGAGCTGTACCAGGAACCCCTCCCAGCTCAGCACCCTGCTCCTGGGCTGTGCCAGGAACCCCTCCCAGCTCAGCACCCTGCTCCTGGGCTGTGCCAGGAACCTTTCCCAGCTCAGCACCCTGCTCCTGAGCTGCACCAGGAACCCCTCCCAGCTCACACCCTGCTCCTGGGCTGTGCAGGAACCTTTCCCAGCTCAGCACCCTGCTCCTGGGCTGTACCATGAACCCCTCCCAGCTCAGCACCCTGCTCCTGGCACCCAGCTCAGCACCCTGCTCCTGGCACCCAGCTCAGCACCCTGCTCCTGGGCTGTACCAGGAACCCCTCCCAGCTCACACCCTGCTCCTGGGCTGTGCCAGGAACCCCTCCCAGCTCAGCACCCTGCTCCTGGGCTGTACGAGGAACCTTTCCCAGCTCAGCACCCTGCTCCTGGGCTGTGCCAGGAACCCCTCCCAGCTCAGCACCCTGCTCCTGGGCTGTTCCAGGGCCTGTCCCCCCCAGGATGCTGGCAGGACTCACGGTACAGGCGGTGGGCAGTGGGGACCAGGGCCAGCAGGAGGAGCAGGACACCAGCGGCCAGTGGGACCCAGACCAGGGGACTGCAGGCACCTGGARAGAGGAGAGGACTCAGCACCTGGCACCAGCCGGCCCCAGCAGCTCTGGGGGATGGAGAGTTGTTACAGTGCGGGTTCYYTYTCTTGTTCTTGCCAAGGGCAGGATGAATCATTCACGGCAACCAAAAATTTGGGCTTGGTGGTTTATTATATCTTATCTATTTATGGACAATTTACAGACATGAGCTGTAACCAGCTGCTAGAAGAACGTGGCAAAATGGCTACTACTAACTTTTTCCCAGGTCTTTTAAGCACTATTTACCCAACAACGAGATGACACTTATATTATTTATGTTTCTGACCCAATGATGACCACTAAAGGTTTGCAAAGGGGACCTTTTTCACCCAGTTACAGAAAACCACTGAACCCATGAAGAAGAAGAAGAAGGTAAAAAGAAAGTCTTTGACAATGCCTTAAATCCCCCAACTTTGCTCACACACATTGCTCTATACTAAAATCTTAAACCTTAASTTTTTCACCCTGTGAGATCACACACATCTAATCAAAATACACACCCACAATCCCTGTGCTATCACTCAATCTCAGAGCCTGTCCCAAGGTCTCAAGTTAAATGTGGTACTTGCTTGAGGGTCAGCACCTTTTAACATAGAAAGCCCAAAATTTTCAGCTTCCAGGGTTCCAGCAGAATGTGGGGTGGGGAAGGGAGAAAAGGAAGGCAGGTTCTCAGAGGAACAGTGCAGGATGTGACCATTGCTCTGGGGTATCCTTTGAAGGATGCACTACAGAATCTCAGAATCACAGAATCACAGAATCACAGAATCACAGAATGACAGAATCACAGAATGGGTGAAGTTGGAAGACACCACAGTGGGGTCACCTGGTCCAACCTCCCTGCTCAAGCAGGGTCAACCCAGAGCACTTGGCACAGGATTGTGTCCAGATGGCTTTTGCATATTTTTGATAAGGGAGCCTCCACAACCTCTCTGGGCAACCTGTTCTGGTGCTCAGTCCCCCTCACAGTGAAAAAATTTGCAGGGAACCTGTGGGTATTCCAGGGAATCCCTGCTACAGGCAGCAGTCAGCTCTATCCAGAGCAGTGGGTCTCTCTGGACCCTGACACCCACACTTGCAGGGTGACATTGTGGTGGTCCCCACCCCAGCTGAGCCCTGAGGACCCCAAGAGCTCAGCAATCCCTTTTCCCAGGCAGCCTGKGCTGGGACAGTGCCATACCTGTCCTGCTGGCAGCTTTGCTTTTGGTTATCCGTGGCACAGGCTTTTTGGACACCGGTGTCTGTGTAGTCTTTGGAGGCTGAGGCAAAGCATCAACTGGGGGATAAGGGGAAAAAGAGGATGGTCAGTGTGGCACTGAGTGCACCAGAGATCTCCAACAGCAGGCAAGARGGGCTGGAAATTTTGGTGCTTGGAACAAGCATCCAGTGACCCTTGCACAGGGCTGTGTCACTCAGAGGGATGAGCTGGACATTGGGGGTCACAGAAGTTACCAAGAGCTTTTAAAAGTGTTAATAAAACAATGTACCAAGTAAAGAAGGGGAGAAGGATAATGCAGGCAAACCCCCCAAATGTGCTTGAGTGGCATTTGCTGCCAAGCACCATCTCACCCACAAAATCATGGATAGTATGGAATCTTTTAAGGGATCCCTGGATCTTTTCCTTATTCACATTGCTCCAATCCTTGCTCAGCATTTGATTTTTATTTTTTCTAATAAAATGAGGGCAGGATTTATTATGGTGTATCTGAAGTATAATGGAACACATTCATTTCTGAATAAAGTTGGCCAGGAAAAATATGTCATTAAATATCTGCAGGTCTGACTGCTCAAACCATATTTATTCACAATTTTAGAGGATTGAAAACTGTTTTTTTTCCTGTTTCTATCCAGGATGTAAATTCCTACAGAAACTACCATTCTTTTACATGAAAAGATGAGACATCAGGGCTCTGGGATTTATCTGCACAACTTCTCCCTTACATTATAATAGACTTAGGGAAAAGACACTTAAAGACAATTTGTTTTATCATGAGAACTAAGAAGAAAAAAGGAAAATATTCAGCAAAGCCTGAGTCCTCCCAGAGCACCTGCTGCTGTTTACTTTTTAATTGGTGTCCTTGATCAAGCTGCATTTCAAGCCTGTTTTTCATGCTTTGCACAGAGATATGTGCCCAGCTGTTAAAAAACAATTCTCCTTTATCTTAAACCAGCTTTTCTCTGAGCCTGCAAGAATCCAAAAAGGATTTCTCATCAGTTCAAGGTACAGAGATTATTTGCAAAAAYACCCCAGAAAAACTGGGACACTGGGTCTGCTTTAGAGACAGAAGCTGTAGTGGCATTTTGGTTAAATGAGCTATTTGTATCTTCGTTAAATAAGCTATTTGTCTCCCTAAAAGTCTGCAAAAATAGAGAATGAATCCCACTTCAAACACATTAGTTTTTCTCCATCATCTACTGCTCTGTGGTCAAAAAGAAAATGGGCTGAAAAGAGCTCCTGTATGACCCAGATGTCTGTAAAGCCTCTCTCCTCCTGTGACATCTGCAGAAAAGTGTTATTTCTGTTCGGATCTCCCCGGGGATGGTGGGTTGKGAGCTTTGAGGAATAAATCCCATTTCAGCATTTTTTGTGAAGGGTAGTCTTGAAAGCTGCCATCAGATCGACCCCAGAGTTGTGAGGGGTGATGCTCTCTGGCCTTGATGCTGCTCTTGTCACTTGGAGTGAGGGTGAGGAAGAATTTTGGCATGGAAGGAGCTGTGGGCTGAGCCAGGCACATCCAGCCCCTCACCCAAAGTACAGCAGCGGGTGAGACAAACACAGGGCATGGCAATATCAGGCCTTCCCATGGAAATCCCAAAGCTCTGGCACCAATGCTGTGCTCAAGGCATGCCCACAGCAGAGAMCTGCTGGTGGCAAAAGCACTGTCACATGAAGCTGACCCAAATTTTAGCTATTTCAGCCWTTTTCTGCTTTACCCGCTCTCATCCATCTCTTCAGAAAAACCCCAGCACCCCAACCTTGCAACTCAAAGACTCTACCAAAAACGAATCCCCCCTTTCCCAGGGCACCTCATCCCTACAGGTGGCACATTTTTGGAACCCCAAAGGGTGCTGCTTACCCACTCTGAGCTGCGTGCCAGTGCCCAGCAGGAGCTGGGAGGACTGGGACACGGAGCAGTAGTAGGTGCCGCTGTCCGAGGGCTGCAGCAGGCTGATGTGCAGGCTGTAGGAGCTGTGGGACCTCGCCTCACCCACACTGAACCTCTCCTGGCTCACATCTGGGCCATAGGTGGCTTTGCCCAGCGTGTTGGAAAACACCAAGAACTCAAAACGTTGCCTCTCGTGGCTCCAGCGGTACCAGTAGAGCCCGCGGTGCTCCTTYTTCAGCTCACACAGGATTTCGGTTTTGTTGTTGGTTTGGGTGAGAATGTGCCCTGGAGTTTGGGTTAGAAGTAGAGCTGTACAAAAACCTAAGGAAAAAGAGACAGAAAGACACAGTTATTATTTTAATTTCGTTATTTTTCTTTCATGCAAATGAAATTTCTTCGTGGGTTTAATGAAGTCACGTAGACACAGAGCGGGGTGGGTCACACGAGTGAGAAACAGGAACATTTTTACAGGATGCTCCCATATTCCCTCAGAGGCTTTTTTGGGTTCCCCAGCTTTTGTTTTGGCCAAGCCAAATTAGACAGGCAGACTTTTCTCTGTAAACACTCACCTGGGGAGGAGGCTCACTGAAAGGGAGAGGGATGGAGGGATGGTTTTGAGGGAGTCCTCAGGGCTGTGCAGGGAAGAGCATCCCTGCCTGCCCCTGTGGATGCCCCTCTCCTGCCCTCCTCATCTTTATCATTTTTCAGCCATTTCACCCCTTCTTCAACAAATTTTTTGTGCCTTTTAACTGGTTTGCCAGGTTTTTCTTCCAACAGATGCAACACTGAGAAACATCTCAGCGGCAGGAAAAAAGAGACCAAAAATGTGCAAAAACATCTCGAAATGAGCCAATTTGACATTAGTTTTTGGACAATAACATTTTTCAAAGGAATTTGGAGACATGGGGGAGGAGAGGGAGTGAGGGGCAGCGTTGGGGTTCAAAGCTTTTGGTTTGGCATYGCCAAAGCCGTGTTTGGGCTTTGCAGCTTTTGTGGAAATTATCCAAGTCTTGTTTGGCCCAGGCAGAAGTGAGGGGTGTCTGTGTGAGCGAGGATGTGTCCTTGTGGAAAGGATAACAGGTGACTTGTGATCCTGGCTGTTCAGCAAACAGCCCTGCAAAGCTGCAGATACTCTGAGACCGAGTGAAAAACAGCTCTCTGAAGATAAGGATACTCCTGCTTCCCCTGCCTCTTTCCCAGGCGTGTYTTAAAGCTCTGCAAAAAGCTCAATAATACATGTTTCTTGTCTTTTTTTCTTTTTTTTTTTAACCTTAAAATGTTCCTTTTACTTCAAAATCYCCAAATGGTTTACAGCAGGCTTTGCAATCTCATGCAGCCTGCAAAGCCAGTGGTGTGGGGATGGGTTGGAAYGAGCCAAGAACACCTAAAGCCATCACCGTGGCATAAGGTCCTGMTGTCTCCCATGTTCACAAAGGGAAAGGCAGAGGAGAGGGCTCTGGTGACTGACAGGAGTCCAGAGSCTYCCTCTGTCCCCACACCAATGACCCYATCACTGCCAACGCTRCAGAATTAACATTGCAATGCCAAAATTCAAGTGTTGCACAGCGGCTGCAGCATTTCRCCACATCCATGACAACATCAATGCCTCCTTATTATTAAAATGCATAGTTTTAAGGTTTTGGAGGATAATTCTCTCAAATTTTGCCCAGGCAAACACTTGTGTGGTTTTTTTAGGGGAGGAAATGTGTGTGGCCATGGAACATAGAGGCTTCAGCAACTCCGTGCGTGCCTTGAGGTCTGGCCCTGCTGGGCACGGGAAACAGAACCCTCCATGAAAAACCTATCCTTGACCTGCTGGAGACACTGTTATATAAGTCAGGAAAGATAAGAAGAGATTCTGGAAGATCTCAACTCAGTGCCAGTGGTCAAGTCAAGGAGTGAGCTGGGATGAAGACAGAGCAGAAAACCCATCCTCAGTCATACTGTCAATCCCAAAACCTCCCTGTTCCCTTTCCTGTACAT
Source organism: Alauda arvensis (assembly GCA_902810485.1). Taxonomy (NCBI): domain Eukaryota; kingdom Metazoa; phylum Chordata; class Aves; order Passeriformes; family Alaudidae; genus Alauda; species Alauda arvensis. The sequence continues at coordinate 41,885 of CADDXX010000850.1, forward strand.
ATTCCTGTGTATATTCAGGGGGACCATGGGGAATCATGGTGCTTGGCCAGAGCAGCCTGCAGCACCTTCAAATCAGCCCCTTTTCCTTTTGCATGGGCAAAGCAAATGCTCATTTACTGAGCTTTCCTCAGTGGGCTCTCTCACAGATCGATGGATATCAGAACCTGCAAGGCAGAATGGTTTTATAACACACCAATTCCAGCTGTGGCCCTTGGGAAATACTCAGTCTTTGGATGATTTGGAAGATTTGATGGGATGTTTATCATCRTGGTGTTACACAGGCAGCGGAGAGAGGAGTTTTTTTAACTTCTCCATTAGCAGCTTCCTACGGTCCATCTGCACTGAGGGTGCAGTAAAAACTCTGTGCTGGCTATACCATTATGTATTGAAATATGAGTAGAATATAGAATAGAATAGAATAGAATAGAATAGAATAGAATAGAGCAGACTATTTCAGTTGAAAGGGACCCACAGCAACCAATTGGCCCCACTTCCTGACCAGTTCAGGACTGACCAAAACCTAAAGCACGTTATTAAGAGCGTGATCCAAAATTAAGGGAAATAGGTAATAATATCCTGCAGGTCTATCTTGTGATGGTATATTTAATCTTCTGTCATCCAGCTGCTGGAGTGTGGTGGAGGAGAAGCTCCAGCATGATTTTAGGTGCCCTCAACCCTTCAGGGAGGTGTCCCTCTTACCTGGGATCTGGAGGCAGATGCAGAGATGGAGCCATGCCCGGGCCATGGTGGCGGACTCGGCGACGGAGGGGTTTTGTGCCAGCTCCCCCTTTCCACTCGCTGTCACCTCTTGGTGGCAGGGCTGGCTTCACCTCAGGAAGTCCTCTCCCCTCTCTGCACAGATGTCTCACCAGCAGCTGCCAAAGAGCCTCTGCCACAGCAGCACCTGGAGCTTCTTCTGCGCCGAGCCCCAAACCCAAGAGCGCATCAGGGCAACAGCGCYGTGCTCTTCTCCAGCACTTCACTGGGTACCCTTAAATCCCCTTTAGRAAAATAAAACCAAGAAAACTCACTGGTTTTTAATTATGATTTCTTCATATTTCACCACCTGGTTTTCCCTCCTTCTTCTATTCCACTTCTATCCCATCAAAAAATTACAAATGTAGGACCATGGCCTTAAAGATAAAAGCAGGAAAGCATGAATTTTGGCTGGTTTTCCCCCTGTTGAAATAAAAAAAAAACAACAAACATTTAAAACAAGGAAAACGTGCAATTTGGTCTGTGTGGTTGTTTTCTTCAGCAGAGTTTATAGCAGGAAGTGTTTTTCTCTGGAAAATGCCGAACACCAGACCAACCCAACATAAAGCAGAGATGTGAGGCATCACAGAAAGCTTTGAAATCAAGAGCAAGAAACCTCAAACAAATTTGTGGCTGAAAAACCACAAAAATGGGGAAATTCAGCTGGGGCTCCTCACTTCATGTGCTGCTTCGGTGGCTGTGACAGCATGAGGCTCATGGGCAGAAATATTTAAATGMTAAAATATCAGAATGACTTTGAATCCTAAACCCCAAGTGCTTCAAACCTCTTCCTMACAGACATTTCAAAGACAAGCACATGAGGTGAAATTACAGAGATGAACTGGTGTCAGCACACTTCAATATTTTTATGTTTGGGGGGGAAAAAATAGAAATTATTTATTACTTTTATTTATTTGCTGCCCTCTTGGCTGCCAAGTRAGATTCAGTTTTCTTCTATGTCCCCCTCATTGTAAGGACCCGTGGTCCTTACAATGCCCCAGCATCTCCCCAGAAAAGGGAATCTCATGTGGGGGCACTGAGAAACCTCCCCCAGGGTTGAGCTGGCAGATGAAAAGGAAAAACAATATTGCATGTTGTACTTTCTAAGCTCTTGGTCCATTTTGTACCAGACTTTTCCGTGCTGCTGTAACACATCCTCTCCCCACTTCTGTTTAAATTAATTTCCTGCTCGTGGCAGGTTGCTGACTGCAAAACCCTTGCCACAAAAGGCTCAGCTGCTAAACTTTAGGGTGGGCTGAATTGCTCCTTAACTCTTTCCTGGCAGAAGAAGGCAATTTTAGTGTTTCCAAACCCATTTCAGTGCTTTTAAGCTCTTGCTCTCCGAGCTGAGCCCTTGACACGGGTTGCAGCAGCACTTGCCTTTGCTGTCCTCACCTGCTCATCTGTCCCCTTTTGTTTCAGTCACACTGAGACTGGGCCCTCCCTAGAATGAGGTGAAACACCTCTCTTTTTTGGAGGTGAGGAGGCAGGGAGTGCTTGTCATGAGAAATGCCACTGCAGGTGAACTTTCCCTTCACCCCTGTGGTGAAGTCTGTGAGCTGAGCCCCAAATCCCCAGCTGCTGCAATGGCTGCGTCCTTCTTTTCCCACTGCTGCTGTCACCTGGAGCAACTCCTGGCTTCCTGGCCAGGATGAGAATTTTTCCCAGAGGTGGCTTTTGCCATCATTATGGCCTTGGATATGAGGATGTTACACTGGGATGACTCCCCAGGACATTAGAGCAGCTTTAGAGAAAGCAAGAGGAATATGTGAAATATAAAAGCACTGTGAACATGGAATAAATGCAATTTTAAATTGCTGTTTACGTGCAGTGGAGCTGTTTACCAGCGGCCAGGCTGCTCTCAGGACTGGCTGTTGCTCCTACAAGAAAACATTTTGGAGGAGGGATCCTTTTGTCTGGCAGCATATCCCTGACAAAAATCAAAGCWCTGTGTGAACGTGCAGGAGACAGCTGCTGTTTATAACATCCCCACACTGTTTGGGGCTGCTGTCCTGGGAAGAAAAYGGGAGGAAAGAAGGGTGTAAGTTGATCTTATCTGCTCACACAAGCAAGATTTGTTGGTGACCTTGCTGAGGAATAGCAGCTCCTAATCAGCAGTGTTTGGCTCATGGCTGGGCCATGCTGGGGGGGAATAACTGAATTTTGGTGTATTTGTACTGTGTAGCTGTAMAATTTCTTGGGGAATTTTTACTCTTTTTCTGAAATTAAAGACAACCATCCCTGTTTCTAGCCCAGCCAACTCCCTGTGAACCCATCCCAGTGGGAAACAGCCCCTCTTCTTTTTTCCAGACTGAATCCTGCCCACCTCACCATGCTGAGATTAATTTCTGATGCTTTCACCAGCTTTTCTGCCCTTTTTACTCTTTCTTTTCTCCCTGTTATGAATTCCCTACAATAAAGTGTTTGTTTTGGGGGGCTGCAGCAAAACATTGGTGTAGAAGAACAGGGTTTAGAGCCAAGAAGCAGGACCTGGCTGGGGTTTCATCTCTGTTAAACTCCCATGCTGCAGAGGAGGTTAATTGCAGCTGGGCTGTAAATGCCAGGCTAGAGAAAATAGCTACCATAAAAATAGAGAAAAAATTAATTCTCTCTGTGCTTTTGAGGGTAAAAAGACTGATTTTGGGGGTCAGGGAAGGCTGCTCAGCCTCCAGGCCAGTCCAACACAAGCCAGCACAGCAGTATGAAGAAATAAGAGCTGCTCTGGGGGTAAAGGGGTGCAGGATTGAAACTTSCCAGCAGCCATGTGTGAACGTGGTTTTTTCCTTTTTAATTTTTTTTTTTACTACTTTATTCTAGTGGAGGGTTTAGCTTCTGGAGTATTTCATTAAAGGTAAAAGCAGTAATGAAAATGATAACATTTTSACTGAGTGAGATGATTGGTACCCTTTTCTGAGTGTAATAGCAGAAAAAAAAAAAAAAAAGCCCAAAACAAGTGGGTCAAATTTTGTAAACTTCTCCAAGCTAAGATGTGGTTTGTATGGTGAGGGTGGGGGAGTCCATCTGGTTTTGCAGGTGCAGATTTACAGCTGCAATTCAGCTGATGCAATATCACAGTGGAGGCTCCTGACATCTCATGGGGGAACCCCAAGGTCCACGTCAGTGTATGAYGAGCTGGGCTGTGGCACAGAAAATTGCTGCTTTTAAATACCAGATGCCAAAGTGGATCTAAATGATGAATTGTGYGAATTTTCCTGTCATTTCATCCCTCCCTGGCAAATAGATCCGTGCCTGGGGGGTGGTTTGGCAGGACTGTGTTTGTTACAGGTGTCAGGTGTGAGCTCCATGTGTGATCTCCTCACAAACCCCAGGWGCTAATGGGGTGTGCAGTAAATGAGGGGGCCGTGGGGGGATTTAGGAGGATGAACGATCACAGGACAGGCTCCAGCTCTCCCTCTTCAGGACATTTGGTGCAAGCAGAAGTTCAGTGAGAACCATAACTAATCCTGGACCTCCCCAAAACAGATAAGGGGCAGTGCAGGTGCTGCCGTGTGATCTCAGCTTCGCTAATCAGTGTTGAAGAGGATAAGGAAAGACAASGAGAGTGTCCTTGGGAAGGCAGCACACGGAGGAGGAAAATCCACCAAGGAAGTAAACACAGGTGTCATCAGTCCCAAACAACGACCTGCCATGGCTATAAAAATCACCGGGCTGAGACTTCGTGACCACCTTYACCTTAAAGGTGCCGGATCTGCTGGACCTCTGCAGAGACCATCTCCAAGCTCCTGGGACAGCCAGAACATTCAGCCAAGGATTGGTGAGATCTTATTACTGGGCTCCTACTCCGTCTCTCCTTTGTCTCACCTGCTCCTCCATCCCTTCCCCGTTCCCCCTCCGGAGCCAGCGGCTCGCGGCAGCTGCCGGCTCGGCCACGGCCTCCTGTCCCCTCCTTCCCCTTCCCCTGTGCCCAGGCTCTGTGTCCCCCAGGGGGCTTTTTGGAGGGGTGGGTTGTGGGGTCGCAGCCTTGCTCTGTGGAGGGGTTGAAGGGGTTGTCAGTGCTGGTGTGTTATGGTAGTTCTGCCCTGAGACGGAGCCGTCTCACATCTCATCCCCGTCACTATGATGAGCGACATCGTTAGCAGCTGGAAGCTGGAGCAGTTTGTGCTCCAGAAGTGTCTGCCCCCGATTTGGTCMCCAGGGTCCTTCCAGGGCCCGGATGCGTACCAGCAGCTGTGCCAGCAGTGGGAGAGYTGGTCGGAGGAGAACAAAAAGCCCAAACCCACTAACAAGTGTAAGAAGCGAGCGGCTCTGCAGGGTTTGTTGATGGTAGGCAGGGAGTTGTCCAAATTGCTGAAGGAGGCCCTTGATAATGTGCAGACCTTGGAGCAGGCCAAGGAGGAGCTCAAAGTCCAGGTGGACAACTTACGGGCAGAGGTGCAGGGTTTGTGCGGGGACTCTTTGCGGAGCGCCGTGGAGATCACCCGGCTGGAGAGCAAGCTGGGCTATGAGAAGCTCAAAACAGAGGAGCTGAAGAAGGAGGTGGGCAAGTGGATCGGGGAGACCCACGACGCGCAGAGCGCGGTGCGGGCCGTCCTGCAGGACGTCCAGAGGGACCGGGGCACTGGCCCCGATCACAAGGTGTGCCATGCCAAGATCCAGGAGCTGGAGGCAGAGCTGGGGGTGTCAAGGGGCATTGTGGCTGCCATTAAAGGCAAGAGGGGCCCGGTCGGGAATGGTGAGGGGGAGGACTCCCTGGACCTGCACCCGCCCCACTATGATTATGAGGATGATGTGTGGGGTGCTAACGGCCCCACCAGGCCGTCCCCCTATGCTCCTCTGCGGGAGGAGGTGTGCCAGCTGCAAGCAGGGGAGGCAGAGGCTTCCAAAGAGAAAAAGGTTCCCCATGATGAGCCAGTCAACCACGTCCCACTCCAGCCCATAGACACCAACAGGGCTGTGCTCTGGTTTACCCCTGAGCAGCTTAAGACAGTGGGGAAGATGCTGGGGCCACTGACAAAGGAGACAGCAATTAACTGGCTGTCCAGGGTCCAGCGTCTGCCCAAGTGCCAGAGTGGCAACTTTGTGAGTGACCTGATAGACATTGTGAGAAAGTGCATGAAGCCGGATGATTTCGCGGCACTGCCGGGGGATGTGCAGATGGGCAATGTGCAGGATATTGGGGATGTCCAGCTGGCCGTGTTGAAGGTCTTCTTCCCTGAGGTCAACCCCTTAGTGCTCTTCCACCAGGAGAAGCAAAACCCTGAGGAGAGGCCCGATGCCTATGTTAACCGTAAAAAGATGCTCTACCAGATGGCCGGGCTGCCTGGCTCAAAGGACTCCCCCCTTGATTTTGACAGGCCTGAATTCAAGGAGCCACTGGTGGTGGGGCTGACACCCCCACTGCGGGTGATTGCTGGTGGGGATGCAGCCAAAAAGCCTCTGTCAGAGCTGGAGCAGATCCTGAACCAGAATTTTGAGCTGCAAAAGCAGGCATTCCCAGGGTACATGTTGGGGGGCAAGAAAGGGAARACCTTGGCCACGTCTTTCCAAAATGCAGGGATGAGAAAAATGCAAGGAGACAACCGAAAAGATCCTGATGGCAAGGGGGGGTTRGGGAAGGAGAACCAGCAAGGGCTGAGGTTTCAGAAGTCTAATCCTTGGCGGGCTGAGCTRAGGAAGCGCTTGATAAAATACGAGAAACAGGAGGACATTGATGGCTTGCCAGACGCTGAGCTCTTCCAAAAGCTGGCCCTGCACGAGGCCAAAAAGCACAGCAGCTCCCACCTGATTGACCCGGGGTCTAAGGCTCAGCAATAGGGCTGCCAGGCACCCACATCGCCCCTTTTTGTGGCACCGATTAAGACCGATTTGTGGGGGCGCCTGATAGTTGATACAACTATTGGAGGAGGGGTGCTTGGACAAGTGATGTTAATTGATACTGGTGCCTCTTATTCAATTCTGAATATGKCCCCCGGCAGAGCCGGGATCTTCCAAACCTCTGAAATTATTGAACTGACAGGGCCGAAYGGCCAGAAATCCTCAGTGCCGTTCACAGGGCCCATACCCTTTGAAACTGGGGCTGCCAAAGGGTCTGAAAAATTTGGGAAAATGGAAATGAAAGGGAAGCCAGGAGTTTTAGCCATCTCTGCGCTGACAAAGATGGGGGTGGTGGTGGACCTGGCAAACCAAGCATTGCTACACTGCCCACAAATTGATTTGCCCGTCATCCCAGCGAGCCACAGGGTGATGTCAGTGAAAGCCCCTGAAATCCTGGTCCACCCTGAGTGGGAGCCCCGGGTGAAACGGGTCACAGAGCAGTTCCCCCAGGTCTGGGCAAGGAGCAAGCTGGACTGTGGGCAGATTGATGCTGCTGTGTCAATCAAAGGGCCAGATCCGCCTCCTCAGCCTCAGCCCTGGTACCCGGATGAGGCTGAGGACAGCCTGTGGGACACAGTCAGAACCTTGCTGGACCAGGGCGTGCTGGTGGAGCAGCAGAGCACCAGCAAYGCCCCAGTGTGGCCCCTGAGGAAAGCTGATGGGAAAACATGGAAGCTGACAGTTGATTTCAGCACCCTGAACCAAGTCACCCCAATGCAGACCTCCACGGTGGTCAAGTATCCCAACATCATGGCAGCCATCTCCCGGGGGTCCGAGTGGTTCTCGGTGCTCAGCCTGACCAGCCCATCATTTGCCATCCCCTTGCACCCCGAGTCCTGGCCCAAGTTTGCCTTCACGATTCGAGGGCGGCAATTTGCTTTCACCAGAGTCCCTCCGGGTTTCCACAATGCCCCTGCCATCTGCCATGCCCGTGTGGTGAGGATGTGGGAGCAGGTCAGCCACAGGGAGAGCGTGCTGTCCTGTGCTGGTGATATCCTCATCCACACCCGGACAAAAGAGGAGAACCTGGAGGTGCTGGCAGAGGTGCTGGGGGCTGTCCAGAAGACAGGCTTCAGGATCAGCCCCACAAAGGCTCAGCTGTGCTGGAAGGAGGTCTCCTTTGTGGGGGTGGCCCTGGGGGAGGAAGGGCGCTCACTGGAAAAGCAGAGGGTTGAGCTAATACAGAAGATGGCAGCGCCGTCTGATGTCAGCACCCTGAGGTCTTTCCTGTCTCTCCTGAGGTTGTGCCGTGAGTTTATCGAGGGATATGCAGAGAAAACAGCCCCCCTTTGCCACCTCCTGAAAAAGACCACCCCCTGGGAATGGGGGCCAGAGCAGGACGAGGCAGTGAAGACCTTAAAGGAGAGCGTGGCACAAGCCCCCRTGCTGGCACATCCTCGGGGGGACAGACCCTATGTGCTGCAGCTGGCCAGCACGGGGAGGGGGCTGCAGGCCACCCTGGGCCAGCAGCACAGTGCCAACCTGCTCCCTGTGGCCCAYGCCTCGCGCCTCCTGACGCCAGTCGAGCAACAGTTCAGTGACTAYGAGAGGGAGGTTTTAACCTTAACCTGGGCCCTGCAGCACTGGGAGTACCTGGTGGGGTCAGCCCCAGTGCTGCTGAGGACCTCCTGTACCCCAGTGAAGTACCTYTTGTTGGGAAAGGGGGATGAAGGTCCCCTGTGCTGCCCCAGGATGGCCAACTGGGCACTGGCACTGACCAACAAGGAGGTCCCCGGGGTCCCCTCACCTGGTGCCTACAGGGTGGTAATCAGTGCAGAGAGGGATGGGGAGGAGCCGGGAGTCTCCCTCACTGACCCCAAGCCATGGCGGGCGCCCCTCTTTGAGAGCAGCCTCAGCCTGGAGGAAGCCAAGGAGAGAGGCTACGTTGTGTGGTTCGTAGATGGGTCCAACTACCACGAGGAAGGGGTGCCCTACACGGGCTATGCYGCCGTCAACCGGGGCACGGGGGCGGTGGTGAAGGGGAGGTGCCTGCCTCACTCCATCCAGGCTGCCGAGCTGGTGGCTGTGATGGCTGCCCTGGAAAACACACCAGCAGACCAGCCCCTGGCCATATTCTCAGACTCAGGTTGGGTGGTGCGTGTGGCCCTGGAGTGGCTGCCCCTCTGGAGGGAGAGGGACATGCAGTCTGCTGATGGCAAGCCTGTCACCTATGCCAAAAAGCTGCTGTACCTTGCGAGGCTGGCAGAGCAGAGGGCGTGCCCAGCACAGATYGTTAAGGTCAAGGCCCACAAGAAGGGAACAGAGGAAGCCAAGTGGAACAAGGAGGCAGACGCCAAAGCCAAGCAAGGCGCCAARGAAGGGCTGATGTGGAAGGCCAGCAAGATATCAGAGAATGGCCCAGTGTCAGTGGCTCCCAGCAGGCAATGGGAGAGTGTGGATCTGGTGGGCTTGCAGGCACAGGACCCCAGGGTCTGGGAGTTAGCGCAGGGCAGGGAGTACAAAGGGTGCAAGGTGTGGAAAGACGTCTCAGGGCTGGTCCTGGCACGGAGGGAGGGGGCAGATTTCCCGGTGTGGGTGGTGCCTGAACTGGTCAGGACAGAGCTGGTGGCCCTTGCTCATGAGCAGGGGCATTTGGGGACAGACAAGACCATGGTGAGGCTGCAGGGTGCTGGGTGGTGGCCCGAAATGAGAGAGGATGTGGAGAGGTATGTCAGCAACTGCCTGACGTGTGCAGCCAACAATCCTGATGCCAAAACAGCCAAAGCCATCCTGGGCCACCAGAGGGTTTCTGGGCCATGGAGCAAGTTGCAGATGGAGTTTATTGGCCCCCTGTCCCAAACAGCACAAGGCAATAAATACTGCCTAGTGGTCAGTGATATCTTCACCAAGTGGGTGGAAGCATTCCCAGCTCGAAACAACTCAGCCAGTGCAACTGCAAAGATCCTGGTAGAGCACATCTTCTCTCTGTGGGGCATCCCAAAGGAGATCCACTCAGATCACGGCCAACGCTTCATTGGGGAAGTCACAAAAGGGGTGTGCCAGGCCCTGGGGATCAAGCAAAAGCTTCACATCACAGGGCATTTCCAGAAGCCAATCTCAGCAGAGGGGCCCAACCAGCCACTGAAGACAGCACTGAGGAAGCTCGTGAGCCAGCAAAGGAAAGACTGGGATCATAAGCTCCCGCTGACCTTGCTGGCACTGAGGGGGTCTCTGGCATCTCAAACACTTTCTCCYCCCAAATTTCCTCCTGCAAGAGACCTGAAGGTTCTGGAACACTGGTGGCGAGGAGGGGAGCCCCCGGATGARATGCAGCCCCGCGTGCTGATGGACAGGTGGGTGCAGGACATGCTGAGGACGGTGTCAGCCACCTACCACCAGCTTGCCTCAGTGCAGGAGACCAGCATCCCTAAGATAGATAAGCAGTTGGGAGTGCTGCTGCGCCCCGTGGAGTGGAACACAGGGGACCTGGTGATATACCGAGGGGTTAGGGAGAAGAACCAGGTGCTGGAACCCCAGTGGCTGGGGCCTGTCAGGGTTGTGAACAAGGCCAGCCCCTCTGTGTACCAGGTAGAAATCAGGAAAGGGGCAAAAAGGCAGGAGAAGTGGTTCCATTCTTCACAATTAAAAGCATGGAAGGGAAACTAACGGGGCTGGAGAGCCCGCCTTGCTTATGTTTTGCAGATAAAGGAAAATGGAAGGCGATTGTGACCAGCGGGAAGGGCGAACTTCGTGGCATCACCAGCCCTGTTTGTGCTGCGGGGAAAATGCTTTCAAATTTGTGATTGCAGGATTTACTTTGCTCTCTGGTATGTGCATAGCGCTGAGCACCCTACGTGTCCAACCAACCCACCAGCACCTTGGACAAAACGACATTCATTCTCACTTAGAAAGGCACCCTGACACAGGGGTCACAGCCCAGCACAGGGTTAGGAGGCACACGGAAATTGGGACTGATTGGCCCTGGTCCCAAGCTTACATAAAACATACGGGAATCATGGGATTAAATTCTAACAAAGGCTTAAATTTATCAACAGTGGTTATGCACGGGGCAGAGGTGTACTTGCAAAATGAGTGGGGCTGGGATAGCACAAACAGACTTCCACAGCTGCTGGGGAAGGTTGGACAGCAAATAAAGGTGGGGTGCAGGGTAATTAATGGATCCACTCACCAGCGAGTAACTCAAATCTCTGTCACTGAAATAAAAACTAAGAAGAAYCAGAAAAAAATCTGTGCTGTGGAGAAATTGGACTGCTGGTACAATTTTACTTTGGTCCAGCCAGTCTTTGTGGTTTGCCTCTGGGCACACAACAGCATGGGGCTGTCCTTTAAATTTAAGATCAGCACCACAGCACCCTCCTTTGCTGCCATTAAGATCTCAAAGTGCCATTTTTTGGCCTGGCACATAATCCCTTATACTGAAATTGGCAACCAGGTAAAACTGGAAATTAAATACTCCCAAGAAGGTGTAGCTGACCCAATGGAAATTAATGGCACCACTGTGACTGTCACAGCCCCTAATGGCCGCAAGTGGATCATTCCATTGACCTGCCTCTCTCAGAGCAAAACATTTGACAGATCTGAATTAGATGCAGAGGCTTCATGGTATAATCAGAATTATGGACGCTGCCCACACCTGATCATAACCCTCCAGGTGTGGTGTCAAGGAAATCTGAGCATAGAGGTGTCCCCTGAACTTGGAGGAAAGTGGTGGATAGGAGGTCCCGAAGGATTTAAAAAAGAATTCGCCATCACTGCTGTCTTGCCCCCTTTTGTTTCCAAAATAGGTCCTTATGTAGTGAAGAAAAATCACATCCAGGAGCTGTTGACAGGGCCTGTCCGGTCACTAAAGAAGGTGGTGCTGTCTCTGTCCACTGTTAAYATTTCCTCTGTCAGACCACACTGTGCCCCCTTCCTGTCTGCTCTGCACACYGGCTGGCTGGCATGGCTCCACAGCCGCTCCCTGCAGGGCACCCGGGCCAGGAGAGACCTGCTGGCCACAGCTCTGGGAGGAGGAGGTGCCGGCCTGGGAGTCCTCAACAGCATGAATGCTGAAGTCTTGGCAAACAAGCTGGAGACTGTCACCTCGGGTGTGCAGGGCCTCCTCAAGCCCCTGAATTCATCCCTGTCCAGCCTTGGGATGGGGCAGTGGCTTGTGTCAGAGGTGCTGCCCACCTGGGAGCAAATAAGTGAGAAAGACCATCAGGTGCTGCTGCGAGCCCTGGGCATGGAACARAGTAACGTCTCTCTTGCTCTCAGCTGCATCCAGGCCCAGATGTGGGTGCAGAGTGTTGTTGCAGGTATCCTGAGGGACGGGGACAATGGCATCCTGCCCACTGAGATCCGAAAGATCGTGTGGGACGCGGCCACGGAGAAGGAGCGGCAGCTCCAAGCCTGGTGGAGGCTCGTCAACTTCACCCACGACCAGGCCCTCAACGCGGTCGTCGCCCACGTCCTCACCGTGGCGGAGGCTCGCATCGAAAAGGTCTACCCCATCGTGGCCCTGGGGGTGAACACGAACGGGTCTGTGGTCTACCCTCTGGACCACCGCATGTGGGCCAGGGTGTCTGCTGGCAGGTGGCAGACGGTAGATTTGGAAGCCTGCATTTTGGAGAGGGGGCTGGGGTTCATATGCGAAGACGATGCCCTTAAGGCGAGCGACGTGTGCTTTGACACCAAAGAAGGSGTGTGCCACTTTGAGATCAACCCCCAGAGCAGCAACAAAACCATGYTGGTGTACGTAGGGAAGGGCTGTGTGTGCTTCAGAACGACGTGTAAATACGTGCAAATTAATGAAGCTTATAACCAGAGCGTGTTTAATGACTCAAATATGTGTGCTTGTAATGTAGTTACTATTAGAGGCTGTGATTTTGTGTATAAACCGCCTGTGTTTACTAGCCAGTTGCTAATCAGAAACTATACCTTGTATCGTAGTATAACCCCCACCCCCATTGGCATGGATTTATCGCTTGTAAAAGAAATGTTAGAGCATGCAAATTTGCAGCAGCTGCTAGAAAATGCCAAGGCCGAAGCTAAAAAGATCCTAATAACAGTCCACCAYGATGGCAAAGTGATAAAACAGGTAATGGAACGGATTAAGAGGGCGGGAGAACACCACTGGTGGGAAGTTTTTTTYGGCTGGTCCCCCACGGCCACTGGCATTTTCAACACGCTGCTGCACCCCATTGTAGTCATACTGCTGATGCAAATCTGTGTGTGCTTTGCCATGGCAGCCACTTGCTACCGCATGAGGCAGGTGAAGGCCTTCTTTGACAACCAGGTGAATGGAGCAAGGCAGGCCAGGATCCTCCTGAAATAGTCAAGGGCAAGACTGGGTTGGCCTCTGTGTTTGCCACCAAGAAGATCTTTTGGCTCCGCTGTTGGCTGCAACCCAGCAGGCGTTGAGCGGTGGGGACRCACGCCATGCCAGACCTTGATGAGAGGGATGGCCTTCTCTGTCACCAGAGGGCCACCCAGGAGGGGAGGACAGGCCAAGCAGCCTGCATGAGTCACAGAATGGTTGAGGTTGGAAGGGACCTCTTGAGAGGTTTCATTGAGTATGAACTCACCTGCTCAAGCAGGGTCACCGAGAGCAGAGGGCCCAGGACTGTGTGCAGCTGGGCTTTGACCATCTCCACAGATGGAGACTCCACAACCTCTCTGGGCACACCTGTTTCATTGTTTTATAGCCCTTGTAGTAAAGAAGCAAAAGTTAGCATAAGTAACTTGCTTTTGAACTTCCCATCCCCAAATAATGTAATGTTAAGAGGCTGCTCTTGTGTGATTAAGAGTCCTTAAACCCAGGACATGTGGGTAAGGAAAGCCAAGGACTCTGTCTTTGGGAGGAAAGAGAAGGAAATGTAATACCTGGCCGGGATAAGATGGTTTGAAACGAACCCCGCAATGTTAGGAAAGTCTTTTTTCTCAGCCCCGTGTCTGGAGAAAAATTCCAGACTCATGTGCGGTGCGATTCAAGGTTGTTTATTTTTCCTTATTTGTTACATTCTTTCTCTGCCCTGCTGCAGTCTGCACTGCAGCATAGGTCAGGATCAAATCCCTGCCCACCTGGGCGGATTTTCCTTCTTATACAGAGTTTTACTGTCAGGGTTATCAGGTGGTGTTAACCCTGATTTTATAAAGTMTTTCTCACTAGCCCACGTTCTCAAAGAAGAGCTCAGAGTCCTCATGGCTTGTGATTGACATATTGATTGCTTTGTCTAAATTTTTCTCTTTGCACTACTACAGTCTGTTCAGCAAGAAGGTGGAGGTCGAAGAGACCTCCCAACAGGTAGTTTCTATCTTTTATGCAGATATTTACAGACTAACTATTTATGATTAAATACCAATGAGAATTTGTAATTTTAAACTATATTTTCCTCTATTAACCAATCTAAAACAACCACCATTAGAACAGAAAATGGAGAAGGAGAAGAAGAGGGAAAAAAAACGACACCACATCATGAATTCACCATTCTGTGTTTCTCAACACCCTATGTTAAAAACCCACAAATGCACTTTTCACCCTGTGATTTATAAACTACTATTTTAATTGAAATTCTTGTGACTCTCAAATCCTCAGACAGTTTTGGCAGCTTTTTCCAYGGACTCAGATCAAAGCCACTGCTGTCTCCAACCCAAGGTGGGGGGGGGTCTGCCCAGGCTCCTGCTCACCCAGGGGACCAAGAGGGATACCCTGGTCTCCCACATTTTACATATCTAATATTTATAGTCAATTACCAATAACAATCTGTGATATTAAAGTGTGCCTATCCCTTCTAAACCAATCTGAAAGTATCACTGTCAGAGCAAAGGATGGAGGAGAAGAAGAAGGAAAAGACAATGACAMACCCCAAATCCTCCATTTTATTTCTTTCAACTCCCTATTTTAAAAACCCCATAAATCTACTTTTCACCCTGTGATTTATTAACTATCATTCTAATTTAAACTCTTGTGGCCTGAGATTCCTCATATAATGTTGGCAGTCTCTCCCAYGGGCTAAGATCAAAGCCAYTGCTATTTCTGACTCCCTGCCGAGGTCCYTGGACCCCCTGCAAGRGTCCTGGAMCACCCAAAGCACCCAGAGGARTGTCCTGGGTTCCAACAACACCTGAGCTTGGAAAAAAGCACCCATTGATGACAACAGGGGTGTGAACAGCCTCAAAGACTTGGAAAGATGGTAAAAGATGAGCAGGACAGAAAAGCCTGTGACCACCATGGACTTTAAGGACCTGAATCCACATGGACCTTTGCAGCACCACCTCCAGGCTCCCAAGACTCCCAGCAATGTCTGGCCAGCGGATTGGTGAGATCTTGTTTCTGGAGCCTGGACATCACTGCTTTGCTTTGCTTCGCTTTGCTTTGCTTAGTTGTGCATGTACTCAATAAACCTGTCTGTTAGAGAATGGGCTGTCTGTTCAATCACTCTTGTACCTTTGGCTACACTGGGAAATAGGAATCCTGGTAAAAAGAAAAATATGCAGGTTTTTTTTTTTCTCTTTTATAAGCCCAGATCTCTCACTTGCTTTTTATCTGCAGGATATTYACTCAAACACAGGTTTCTGCCTTGTGCTGCAGAATGGGGCTCTGAGCTGATGCACAGACTCATTCCCTTCTCCCACTCTGCCTCTCCTCATCTCTCCCCTGCCTCTGAATACAGAAAGAGCCTCAAAATACACATAGGGGGTCTCAAACAATTTTAAAACCYGGGCAATTAARAAATTAGATTAACTGCCTCATTTCYAGCCCATGTTCAACTTCACCTCAGAGGTGCTGCACTCTCTGAGAATGGGGCAGGGGTTGGGGTGTTACACAGACAAAAACCCCTTTGCAATTCAGGTTGAAATAAATAGATAAAGTCCTTTAACCCAGCAGAAACCGAGTGAAGACTCAGAAATTAATTTAAAACCCACTTTTCACAATCACCAGGCTGAGAAGTGCAAAGAAATATCATGCAGCAGAGGTGTTTTAAAGAAATGCAAAACTTTCATAAAGACACTTCCCCTTAAAAATATACACTATAACTGAGCTCATGAAAATATAAGTAAGTAAATAATGGTCTAAACCCACAGAAATCAATTTTTTCCTCTCTAAGAACCACAAATACACCCCCTTCACCCTTGAGATGGGAGGTTGAACCCTCCCTTCAGCCCTCCCACCTGGCTGGGAGGCTGGGAAAGGGCCATTACCTGGTCCCCTCTATGCTTTACTGCTCCCTTCTGTTTCCCCATCACAAAGCCTCACAGAAAACACRTGGTTATTTTGGTTCAAGCACCTTTCTTACTTGCTAACACCACCCATGTTTCATGAGAATGAATTTCCCAGTGAATAATCACCCTCTTACACAAAGCCTTTACCCCTTAAAGCGGTGCTGGGACTGTGTAGCAGAAAAAGGAACTACAGAAAATTCCCATTATCCACTCTCCAACCCCAAACATGCACTGGGAGTGTGGCCCAGCAGGGATTWGCCCTGGGATGATGGTATAGCCATAGGGAAAGGGGTTCCTATACACACAGGTTCTAGCTGAGCACAGACCCCTCCCTGCATGAGCATCCTCTGCAGCTGCTCCCCCTGCACAGCTGCCTCACGTGTGCACATGGGTTGGGAAAGTTTAGAAAGCTCTGAAGTTCCCCCCTCTTTGCTGTCATTTGTTTACCACCACAAACCAAGGAGGGCTGTTTTCACAGTGGCAGCACAATTGCTGTGGCTGGGACACATTTGGGGTTGCAGCCTTGGGGCAGGACTTCAGGATTTGTCTGGTTTTTGTCCCTATCCTCTCTGCTTTGGGATGAAGTGGACTCTGTACAGTCCCTGTGAGCTGTGGCCTATGGAAACCCCCCAGCCATCTGCTCTGGCTTCCCTCAGCTCCACCTAGGCAGATCAAAGAGGCAGTTTTCAGCTCTAGCCCAGCCTGGCTGCCTCTGTGTCAGGCTGTGAGCAGGTCACAAGTCCCACTGACCTGGCCCCATGGCAGTAATTCAGATGAAATTCTGAAAATTAGGGGTTGAGGTGCTACTGAGAAGCAGTTTTGACTCAGCCTGAACAAAGTGATGTAAAGAGAAGCCTTGGTGGAACCCCAGACCTGCTGGGGTCCTCTGGAGAGTCTAAAAAAAACATTTGGGACAGAAATGCACCAAACACATAATTTAAGACAAGGTAAGTGCTGATCTCTGGATGTATCTCATGAGGCTGCAGAGGTATCTCTCTGCTTTTTCTCTTGTGTACCCAGTGAGGGACATTTCCTGCTGCAGCAGAGGATCCTGGTGGTTTTGGAGGGTGGCCTGCAGTCACACAGAGGTGCCACAGCAGGTCCTCACTCCATTTGAGCAGGCACAGAGTCTCCATCTGCCCCAAAGCACARGTGAGTGGCTGTGGGGAGATCTCTGATCATGGCTGCATGGGGCTCAGCATCTGCAGAGCCAGTCCTGGGGTAAGGACCTGAAGCTGCCCTGAACCTGAACATCCCACATGGGCTCACATCAAATGCAGAAGGAATTTGCACCTGGGGCTTTCCCTGGCCAGGCTTGTACCTGAGCATGGTGCCCAGAAAAAGCTCAGACTTTGATTTCCCAGCCCCAAACAGATTACAGCACTCTATTACCAGAAAAATGGTCAGCAAAGCTTGGAGCTTTCTGAGGGTTCACATCAAATCTCTTTGGGCAGGACCAGCTGGGCAGATTTCTCTGTCAGAAATGCCTCTCAAACCCATCACCAGCACTTTAACCACAGTCCCTCTCTGGTGTAAACTTTGCCTTCCAGACTTGAGGCTTGGCCATGGCTCTTGTTCCAGGCTCTCTCTTCCCTCTTTCCCACCTCCAGCTTTTAACCCTTCCTGCACCAGCTGCTTTCCACCTTCCTTAACACCACTTTTCCTGCTTCTCAAGTGTGACTGTCACTCCAGATCATCCTCCAGGAGTGAGGAAGCCCCAGGGACAGTGATAAAAGTGCACTSTTATAACCTGGCTGATCACAATTTGTTATGTACAGGCATGATAGAAGAAATGAGCTTTAGGCAGAGGAATAAGGAAGAGCATCAGGACTGAGAGGCACAATAAGGAGAATTGGTTTGAGAGCCAAAATGCTGGGCAGCTCATCTGGGATGGGGACAGATTATGGTTTATGTTGATTTTTTTTCTCTTTCATAGAGTCTCAGAGAAATTCTGTGATGTGCCAGCACTCAGCATGAAGGGAGATGCCTGGTTTATTCCTCTCARCAGCCTCAGGAAGTGATCAGATCTACATCAGCCTGGCTGAGAAGGGTCATGAATAACTCAGCAGGGAGTTAGTTTACTCTTAGGAGTGCTGAAATGACTGAAGATGYATCCTGCAGAGGGAATTCTTGTGGGTTCACTCATCTTCTTAAAAATAAAACACAATTGAAACAAATTCCAATTTCGAGAGATAGCTATTATTAATGTGACTGTTGGATTTGGAAAGGCTAATAAAAGACTTTAATTAAGAATTAAGAATTAGGCCTCCTAGAGCACGGGGACAATCAAAATGACCTCATTCCTCCAGCTGCTCTCAGCATCTTCACCAGTGGACAGGAGTCACAAGTATCTGGAAAGAGAATAGMAAGACATGAAGTTACTTGAAATAGTGCAGGCTAGAAGATATGGGAGGAAAATATCTACCTCAAATTATCCTTCCTCTCCACGAGCAAATGTTGCAGTAAGGCTACAAAGATGCCTGCTTGCCTGTGTTTGCCTAAGCAAATTGCATCAGAGAGCCTAAAAAAATTGCTAAAAAAGAGAAAGAAACAAAGGTTAATTTGTTTTAACAGCACTCCCACCAATGAAGAAGAAAACACCACCACAACAGCAGTGGTATGTGTGTCCTCACTTCCTCCACACTTCATCAGAARCCTCATCAGTAACCTTAACCCAGTGAGCTGCCAGAGCAGCAAGTTCATAATGAGAGGTGACGTGGCTGTGAGCTGAGCGTTGGAGAGCAGATAAAGCCACAAAGTGAGAGAGAGATGGACACCAGTGTGGTAGTGCAGCTTTAAACCAAGCAGATRTTTTCCACATAAGGAAGGGCTTCAGTTTTACCTTAAGACTTAAAAGGGAAAAGCCCTAGAAATTTCTCTGCTCTCCTGGCAGCCATTGGCTCA
This sequence comes from Alauda arvensis, assembly GCA_902810485.1. NCBI lineage: Eukaryota > Metazoa > Chordata > Aves > Passeriformes > Alaudidae > Alauda > Alauda arvensis. The sequence continues at coordinate 60,545 of CADDXX010000850.1, forward strand.
ATGTCAGGATAGAAACACTGACAGGTCTATTTACCTGTCTCTCAGAAATGTGACCATTCTCTATTGGGCAGTTTGCCAAAAAAACCCACCCAAATCCTTCAGTACATAAGGCAGAGCACAAAGCTTCTTGGTGCTTTTCGGGATGCCATAGCCAAGTACAATGCTTGCATATATTTATGCTCAGTTTCTATTTTGTTCTTTTATTTTTTATTATTTTATAAGTTTATTAAACCTTTTGCTTTACAAAACACACCCAAGGAGCCATCTCTCAAATTATCTTTAAGCCATTTCTGTGAGGTGCAGGCACCCTCAGAGACTGACACATCTTCACTAGGCTCATTACACTCTGGCCACGTGTGAGGTTGTGTCACACCAGCCTGGGGGGGCTGTCTCAGCCTCCTTCCCTTCCCCAGCTGGTGCTTCTGGCTGCTCTGAGCACRGAGTGGGGAGATGAAAGGCAGGCTGTGCATGGCTGTGCATCCCCATGCAGCTGCAGGGCAGGCAGGGGCTGGTGGCACAACACCTCCACCACAGACCCAGCACCCCCAGACACGCGTGGTTGGAGCTCTTCACTTGCTGAGCTAAGAAAAAAGCATAAAGAGGAGACTGAAAGGAGCTGTAAACAAACCAGAAGGCAGGCAGTGAACAGCTGGCATCACCTTCTCCATCTGGTTTGASAGGGATTTTTCTGAAAGCAAAGCCACTTCCATAAAATCCTCTCATTTTAAGGGCAGTTCTAAGGAAATGAGTCCATCTCCTTCTTTAGGCTGTGAGACCCTCAGAGAGTGACATGGAATAATAATGGAGTCATGCATCCCAAGAGTTTTCAAAAAATATCACAGAACTGTAAGTGCTTGAACAGACCAAAATGCCAGCAATGCCAGCTGCTGGTCATTAACAGGTGGTCCCAACATCCAGAATTTATTTAAATCTGATGGGATCTGATGCTGTTCTGCAGGATACAACTCTACTATCATGGATTTCACATAATCTTCCCAGTTACCCTTCTCCATGCTGAGCATGACAGCATGGAGCAGGGATGGAGCTCACTGGTGAAGCAGCTGCTGGTGCACACTCAAATTTCAACACTACACACAATACAGGTGAAAAAGGTGCCTTCCCAAGGGGCCCTGAGGTTTCTGCACCRTGAGCACCACTGACATGAGCTACTGGACCTCTGTGCATGCACAGATGTTGCTCCTGAAGGCAAGCCCAGGTGCTGCCTGGGAGAAACCCACAAGAGCTGAGCCCACAGTGCCCTGACCTGGACTTGCACGAAACTGCTGCACCACAACTTCTGTTGGCCTCTAAGAAGTGGGCAAAAGAACCAAATCTTGCAAGCTGCTGGGAAGTCTCACGTTTCAGGGGTCACACACCACTTTGCCCAGACTGAGTGACTCATTTGTCCAGACAGAAATGCAGTTTCCTGGTGTTGCAGCAACCTGGGGTGTGCAAAGCAAGAGAGGGAGCATTTCTGGGGTGATGGTGAGCGAGGCAAAGTGATTTGTTGAATTTTTTTAAGCACAGCAGTTGGCCATGCCCCCAGCATAATATATTTTGGCCATGCTGAAGTGAGTCCATAGGAGGCCACAAAGATGCTCAGAAGGCTGGAGCACCTCTGCTWTGGAGACAGGATGAGAGAGCTGGGGGTGTTCAGCTTGGAGAAGGCTCCAAGGAGACCTTCTAGCACCTTCCATCAGCTAAAGAAGCTATATGTATAGACTGATACAAAAGAAACATTTTGAGGGAAAAGCTCATCTAAATGCAAGAGGTCACAGCCAATGTATTCCTCAAACATTGTGATATTACTGATAACTGTGGTTCAGTTCGAGGAGCTTGAATTTATCATGCAGGTGGTTTGGAAACATCTAGCACTCAGCTTTGGGGAAAACACCCTCATTTCAACTGTTTGTTAGGCTAGTGCTCAGAACACTGCTGGGAACTGTTTCATCCTTAATTCTAAGGAATCCTGCTTCACTTTAAAGGTGTCTTAAATCTCCCCTCTCCCACACAAACAGTTTTTCAGTTTCCTCCACAGCTCTCACAGAAAAAAACCCCAACAAAACCCACAATGAACTACTTCTTTCACAATCCCCCCTCTGAGAAYCTGGTTTTATTTCAAACTTTCACATCTCAGGTACAGAAGCAGCAAGGACCTGTTAATGCAGGAAGAAAAGGTCTGTGGCCCGAGGATCTGTGGTTGTGCCAGGTGTTGTTAAGTATCAATGCTGCAMTGAAGCCCAGCTGTGTGACAAGTGGCACCAGCACATTGTGCAAGGTGGGCTCCCACTGGTGCTCAGGACTTGTGGATGTGTCAGCCACCTGTGGAAACTTTGAGTTAAGATTTATGCCCACACTCAGTGTTCCACCCTGGAGCAGGAGTGACTGGCAGCACACTCCWAGGAGCAAACCTGGGCAGGCAGTTTTCTGCAGCYCTCTGAAATCAAAGCAGGATTTTCCTAAATTCAATAGGAGTCAATGCCTATACATTCATTTTGCCAGGAAAAAACCCAAACCAAACAAAAAACCAAAAAATCAAAACCAAACCGGCACACCCCCCCCAAAACAAAACAAAACAAAAACCCCACCCAAAAAACCCCAAGCAACCCAACCTGGTTGAAATAACACTTCATTCCTTTCCAACTGTAAATTGAGCTCTGAAAAAGCTCTGAAGAACATTTGGTGCTCCTTTTCCAAAGCTGTCCAACAGATTTGTGGCACTGCACTTATTTATAGTYTCCTGTTCACTGGGGGTTTTTGTGACTATTTTTATGGCACCTGTTTTAGGGTATAATCAAGAACTGTTACAGCTGGCCAGGGTTAAAAAAGATCCCATGCTTGGCTGCTCAACAYCTTGCTCTGAAAACAGGAGCAGGATGAGAAGCAGGTAAAGCTGGAGAGACACCAGGAGATCTGGCAGGGCTCTGACCTCCTCCCTCAGGCCATTTCCACCCCTGGGTGTCCAGAAGAACCAGCAGCTACAACATCTTATTGTCAACAAAGCTGCAGCTGGAAGAGCTCCTCTGGCACCACACTCATGGTTAAGTTGTAAATCACAGGAGAAGCTGGTGGAAAGAGAGTACAAATCTCCCAGTCCTCACCSTGGTGCTTTCCTCTTGGTATTCTGGCAGATAAACAGAGCCACAGTGCATTTTCAGCTTCTGTGGTGTGTGTTGGGGTTTATTATTTCCTGATTGTATTGGTTTGTTCCAAGCTACCCCCTTTTGCTGTTTGCCCTTGGTTCTGCCTGGTCTGCCTCCCTGATGTGCCCTCCCCTGGCACCTGCCCGTCTCCCCTGAGCTTCTCCCCTTGTTCCAGAAAGTTCCCTGAGCTCCTGTCCATCTCCCCTGTGCCCTCCCCTGGCACCTGTCAGTTTTCCCTAAACCTCTCCCCCGTTTCTGGAAAGTTCTCTCAGTTCTTCTTGGTGATTTGATGTTTCCTATTTGTCCCTCCCTCAAGTTCTCCCCATTGCTCCCAGTTGATGCCAATCCAAGTTGTAACCACACCCCGGTCCCTCCTGATTGGTTTGTTGTTGCTGTCCCTCCCCCTGTTAAAAGGTGTTGCACACGCCAGAGAGGGCCTCCTTTGGGCAGTCCCCTCTCAGGGTAATTTGCCAAGCTCAATAAACCCTGAGAACTCAGACCCCCAAAGGASTCAGCCTCTTTTTCCAACGGCAGCAGGAAGGTTTCCACCACTCTTGCACCCACCGGGGTCTGTGTGTGTCCTCGACCCACAGATCGTGGCAGGGTCACCTCGGGCAGAGCCAGCCCTAGAAGAGAGGGACCACCTGCAGGTGTGGGATGGCAGTGCTGGCCAGGGGCTCCATGCTGATGAAAGACCTGAATTTAATGAAGCTGTACTAATTCTCTGACTTGCTTCAACAACTGTTTTACACTGTGACCTGTTTCTACAGATGAATGGCACATTTGAGGTGCAGCACAAGGCGTTGTATTTGGGTGATTTGCAGTGATTTTGGTTGAATGCCTCTCAATCCTTAAGGAAACTTGCTTGGAAAAGTTACCAGGTTAGATGTGACAAGGACATGGCTCATGAGCCAGCAGTGGGGTTCTCTTGGCAGGTGTGGGTGCTCCCTGTGGGCCTCTCTGGGGCCACAGCCCCAGATCAGGGCACAGAAGGTGATTCAGTGGTTCTCCTTTTCTTTGGTGAGATCCTTCCACTGTGGAAACAACTTTTTGCTCCCTTCACTCTCAGATGTTCTGTTTCAGTTGTGCATTTTCTCAGACAGACCAKGAACTYGTGTCTTGCCACAAATTATTCASGTGCTGCAGCCACTCATGAAACCACTGTATAAAAAGGTCACAAAGGAGAAAACAAACTATAAAATATGACACTATTTTACACATTCATGGCACTCTTCACAGAGCAATGAGTGTGACAGCTGTGTTCAGAGATGAGTATCTGGGCTCCACTGTGTTCACTGAACAAGCAATTCCACTGCTTGCAGGCATTTCCTGTTATTCCTGCTCCCTCAGAAGGGTGGTTTTACCTCCCTCTCATGCTGGCTGCCCTTTATGGAGAGTTTCAGCAGATCTGTTTGTCTGTGAGGGAGAGCAGCAGGCACAGGGACACAAGGATGCCCAAGGAATGGTAACCTTCAGGAGAAAGGAAGGAAAGTGGCAGCAGCAATCTGCTTCAGGGACACAGCTTGGGCAGGAAAAATCTGCCAGAATCCCTTTCTGCACCATCCRTAGCTGAAACAAGAGGTCTTGGAAGAGCTTCTTAATCCAGGTGGCCTGGTGAACCAGGGGCAGAGCCAAAATTGAAATGCAGGAGCCCTCCATTCAAGCTCAAACAGCATCTTTAACCTTGGTTTTTGTGCTCTACATGTACACACTTTTACCTTGTCCTTCATGCACAGAGCAGTTCTTTCACAAAGCCAAGCAGCACACAAGTCCTCCAGCCAAGGAGCAGATCCAATTTAGTGTTGCTGGGCCTGCAGGGAGGAATGTTCATACCTGCCTGGACTCTGTGGTCTCCAAGGGGTCTCCAGGAAGATCTGGAAGATTTTCTGCTCAGATGTGACAAAGATCTGTGGCTCCATTTGTTTCTCACATTAGAATTGTAATGCTTTGTAATGGGAGGAACAGATGAGCAGAATTAGGTTTCATCACTGACATTTGCCTCTAAGAAGTGAAAAAAGATGTATTTAAGTGAAGAGTAAATAACATCATTAATCTCTGTGTTTAGTACTTTAAATGTAAAGAACTATTGSCACAAATGTGAAAGGCCAGGAACAAGGAGATCAGGAAACACATGAACAATAACCATTTTTTATGACCCTAGAAAATTGGTTATTGCTTACCTAAATTAAAGCTGTAAGTCACTTCTGCTAGATGAGAATCTGCTTTGTCTCATTCACAGATTTTACATCATAGATGCATCATTTTTAATGGAAATGTGACAAGAACAACTCATTTGGGATCTYATCTTACATGTTTGACACCAAGAACCTCAACTTAGAGCACAGCTTCTGCAACCACTTCCCAGTGGGTGGCTGAGCAGAGTGTGGCGTTCATGTACACATTTGGGGATGATCCCTGAACAAACCAGAACCATTTCCTTGTTCTGACAAATCATGTCTTTTCAGCATTTTCAGAGATGTTAATCTCCTCCTCTTGACTTCCAAAAGAGCAATTCTTTTTTCAAAAGTGAGTCAATTGGCTCTTACTCCCCTTCAATTAGTGTGTTCACAGTGTGCAAGTGCAGTGCTACATCGTGGACTTTCCATGTGCTGGGAAGTTTTCTAAGATTTTTTAGACTGACTTCCTCAAAAAAGGAAATCTGTGTGACCATATGGAGCAAAAGGGTAATAAATGACACTGGCCAAATTTGCACAGCCCTCTGTGTCAGAGTGGCAGAAATGCAGAGGAAAGATCAGATCTGAGTGGGAAAAGAGAGCCACTGAAGAAAGCAGAGGCGTTATCAGTCTCAAATAAAGACTAGAAGAGTTTAGGAAAGGGGACTGAAACAAAAACCCCATGTACACTTTGAACTTAAAACTGAATCCTCATGGACCTTGGGTTGACGTTCCTGGGACTTCTGACCAATGAATTATATTACATGTCCCTGCTCAGATTTGTTTAGTTAAGTTTGTCTCTTACAGCATGGACTAAACTACTTGACAGCTCAGGTTCTGACTACCCAGATTTATAATTCAGCAGTAGCAGGAAAAATCTAGAGCCAAGATTGCAATTGACCACAAAATAAAAATAAAAGAAAAAAAAAAGAAAAAAAAAAGAAAAAAAAGGCAGACCACATTATTTTTCAGGGCTTTTCGACCTTCCTCTTATACTCACAAAACTAAAACCAAGAGAAATCAGACCAAATTCAAGGTTTTGAGGGCCCTGGGCTCTACTCTATCCCACAGCACATCAGSCCACAACAGAAAGCTGCAGTTGGGCAGATCCACTGAGCACAGCAGCTCAGCACAGGTGGCTCTTCAAACAGACTCACCCTGGGGAAAGCACAGTCAGAGTGGTGCAAACCAACAGCGTGATGGCTTTCAGGCCCCACATCAAGGCTTGCAGAAGCTCTCCTGCTRCCTGAAGACAATGAGAGAGAGACACTAAACAGCCTCTTATGAAGCTGCTTTTAAATGATCAGTTTTCAGAACTTCACTGTGTTTCCTCAGTCCAGCAGCTTTCAGTGAGGGGTCACACAGGCTTCAGGTCCTCTGCACGAGCCCTGCTCTGAACACTGCAGGCACAATGTGCCATTCCCCTATTTCTCTTGCCTTTCCCTGCCTGCCCCTGAAGAAGTTGATGTTTCCAACATCTGTGGCTCGTTGAAGGTCTCATTTGTGCACTTGGGAGCATCACAAGAGCTTGGACACAGTATGGAATTAGATAGAACAGTTTGGGTTGGAAGGGACTGTGGGAGACCAGAGTGTTCCTCTGGGTCTCCTGGATGGGCAGCAGCCAGGACAGGGGGGATGGGCTCACACAGCCTGCTTGAAAGAYRGCATTGGCTTTGATCTGACACCGTGGAGAAGGCTTCCAAAGCTGTCTGAGGATTTGGATGRCACGAGGGTTTGATTGGTGTGTTTTTTATTATATCACTGGGTGTATAGATATTAGTTTTAGATTTCTCTGTATTCTTATTATTGGGCAAATATGGAGGCAGATCATTGTGATAAAGTCACATTTTCCTGTTCTTCTCTTCCTTTTCCTTTTGCAAAGGGTGTTGGCTTTTTAAGATTGAGTAAAAGTGTGATTTCACTGTGTCACTTGGATTTTAGTTATTTGATTTTAGAGGAAAACAATGTTAACGTAATTTAAATTATAAAAACCTAAGTGCTGTTCCGGGACRGGGAGAATTCACTTTTCCARCTGCTTGTGAACACCAYGCTRGYCTGACTGAAYTKAGAGATAARGMTTYTAAAATAAACATCTTCAAACTGSAACTCAARRACTYTCTGATTTCTTCTTCCAAGCAYGGGCAGTGAGAAAAMAGCCRTTTACCACAGTCCAGAGTTATCTCAGAAGAGATACATCATCAAGGGACATTTATAGATCTTYTAGTCCAGCCCCCTGCCYTAKATCAGGTTGSTCAAAGCCCAGATCCAACCTGGCCYTGGAGCACTTCCAGGGATGGGGCATCCATGGCTTCTTTGGGCAGCCTGTGCCAGGACMTCACCACCCTCACAGGAAACAATTTCTTCCTAATATCCCATCTAAACTTGCCTTCTTGTCCTGTCCCTCTGTGCTCTTGTCCAGAGTCCACCTCCAGCTCTCTTGTAGCCCCTTTAGGCACTGGGAGTGAAAGATGGACACAATATGGACACAATAATTTGAGTTGACTCACACAAGAAAATCCAATGGCTAAGTTCTGACCATTAGATGAAAGCCCTTCTTGCACCCAAAACACATGAATTGCCAGTGTTTATAGCAGAAAAGGCATTTACAGAGGAAAACTGCAGTTTGCTCAAGTGTASTGATCTGTAAAAACAGCTACATAGAGAAATAYAGACAGAACAAGATTCTCTAYTAAAAAACCTYCAACTTAGTTTAAAAAAAAGTCCARTTGCAGCYAGGCACAAGTGTGTGAAATGTTACTATCATGGGCAGTGTTCACCCTATTTCAATTTGCACAACTTCTCACTGGAAAACATGAATTTGTTTCAAAGTCAGACTTCTTAATATTAACTAAGGACAGTACTTTATGTATGTTTTCCTTGAATTAGCAGTGAATTGCACAGCCTTCTTGGCAGACATAACCCAACCAAGTGCACATTACAAAAAAGCCCTATAAACTTTATAATGCAAAATTTAAAATGAGGTTTAATTCACCTTTCTTTTTATTTTTTTTCTTTTTTTGACCACTGTTGTGACAAGATTGGATTACAGGGAGTCAAAGTCTGGTTGGCCAAGAAACAGCTCTTGTGCCTCTGGAGCCATCCTGAACCCTGCTGTGTCCTCAATATTTTACAGTAGCTGATGAATTGCACAGAAATATATTCTAGGGGCAGCTTCAAATATTCTTCTTCTTTGTTGTTGCAAGATCCATTTCCATTCCTTGATGTGGTAAAAAGGCTGACAGGATTGAGATTCTTTCTTCTTTGTGAATTCATCACATCTCTTTTTATGTTACTGCCTTTTCCTCTTGCTCATTAAGTCCATTTCCCACCTCTTAAYGATGCAGTCCCTCTGTTTGGGCTCAGCCCTTGTCAATACAAAGTTATTTTGCTCCAGCTGAGTCAGGAATGAATGCAGAGCTACAATGACCTCTTACCTCAGTCTAACACTTGCAGTCCTGTTGTTATAAATACATCTTATAAAGTTGGCTTTTTGCAAATATTRAAGTGAATGTTGTGTGTATAATGTTGGAAAATTTTGCTTTATTAATATAGTTTCTTTTATTTCTGTTATTARYGAAACTTAGAAATAATAGTGTGATAAAARCATATTTTTAAGCWACAGCATRGTATKAAAGTAAAGACTGCTTTTGTTATWTAACCCAGAAAAGAGTAARGATAATCAGGAAATTTCTCMCATTTGAGGATTATCCTGTCTGGACAAAGATAACAATGACAGAAACCAGAGCCCCAGGAGAAGAATTTACAGACCCCAATTATCAGAGAGGCAGCAGAATGGCACTGCCAGAAGAAATAAAGTTACAAATGGAATGGGAGCAGATTGAGGGGGGAGTAGGTTTAATACCACAGGGGGAACAKCTRAAAGGAATGTTTGAATCCTGCATGGGACGTTTGAATATTCAACAAACTGAGGTATTTAAAGAGGTGCTTTTGGGTTATTGGGTTATTTTAATAAACCCTGATCTGGTATAATTTCAGCTTCAAACCATGTGAAAAAGATGGACAAACACACATAGCATTTTTCTTTTTATTTCTGTGTAGTTACCAGATTTTTAGGCAAATATATGTTTGTATATATATATATATATATATATATGTAATGCTGGGCAGTGTATTTATACATGGTATTCTGACAAACTGCATGGAGGCAAGCTCAGGAACAAACTGATGTGTCTCTCACTCAAATCCCAACCAGGCAATGAGCTGGAAATGGCCTTCAGTGTGGTCTGGGACACTGCAGGCTCCTTCCCCAGGCCACCACTCACATCCACAGCTGCTCAATGACACATCCCTGTTCACTCCCAGAGAGGGGTCATGAACAAGTCTGACTTTTCTCTTCTAACTCTGCCTCAAGGCCATTTGTTACACACAAAATTGGCAGAGCATGGGGAGCTCTATGCTCCCACTRCCTGTGTGCAACCACTTCTGTAGATATTACACTGAAGTTGAGGTTTTAAGCTTTCAGATTCACAAGACATCTTTCCTGGCTACTAAGAAAAAACTTCTTAAAAGGCTACCTGACAGTTTGCAACCATGCCATCAGAAACTTCTGAGAAAAATCAATCAAAAGCTGTGGCCCTGTAGAATTGCCAGACGGACATTGTCATTAAATGCCTCCAAAATATATAATGGTGCCAGTGGCGTGAATTTGGAGTGGATCAAATTTCTGACATTAGGAAATGGTTCACTTGCAGAGCAGACCAACTAYTGATTGTCACAAAGATGCAGCTCTTTTATAAACAGATGTTGATAAAAATGTTTAAGAAATATAAGACAAAATTTTAGTTGTTGGGTTTTTTTTAAATAAAAGATACAAGCATTCATAACACATTAAGTCAACCAAAATTTTCAGTGTTGTTTTCCCTTTATTTTTAGTCTAAACAATTTGTTTGTCAACAGCCAAACACTGGAGGGGAAACCAGATTTCTGGACTGGAGACATGAATCCAGCCCACATCTCCCATTTACCAGGGCCCAAAGGCAATGTCTTCTCATGTGATTCTTAGTAAGTATTATGGTCTGTCCTTGCCACAGCTGCATTTTGGAACTTCAGACACCTGGCAGAGCCACAGACATGCTGTGAGAGCTCGTGGCTTGTGAAGTCCACTGGCACACCAWAGCTACAGCAAACATTAACAGCAGTTTCAGGATCTAAAAGGATGCACAAGTGAAGCAGCAAACATAAGGAGTTTCTGGAGAACAAAATATGAATCTSATCCTACTGAAATGCTAAGAAGAGCTTGGCAAGTGATTTTAGCACGAGATATTTAGCCTCAGATAATGAAAAGAATTGCAATGATCCCTCAAAGATTTAATTCCACATTCATGGGAAGTGTGGAGCACTGTAACAATTCCCTCTGGCTTCTGGGGTGAGAAATCCCACTGAACASATTGGTACCTCTGCAGTCCTGGCCCTGTTTCCAGTTTCCCAACACCCCATCTGCCTCACCTGCAGCACTTGCTTTGGCCCATCATCCTTCCCAAGCACTGCAGAAATACTTCTTTTCAGAGGGAACTGGACTGCCAAAAGTACCTGTCAAAGCTGGTTAGACAGAAAGGGAAGTGAGTGTTCAGGCACCATCCAGGCATAAATGGAAAATCCAGCAATAAAACTGGCAACACCTTCCTGTTCTGTCACACTTCCCTTGTGTGCCCAGAAAGTAAATGTGRAATACAGCCTAGACTTCCATGAATGTGCTACCTAAAAGCTGTCCTTTAAATAGCAGGTATTTGTGCCAAGAGAAACAAAATGTTGTTGTTGTTGGATTGTTGAGGCCAAAGGGAGCAGACCCTGGAGACTRCTGCTGCCCACAGTGACACAATTCTTCTCACTACCAACTCCCAGCAGCCAGATAGTTTTTCTTGTGATCCCTTTAGCTCTTATGATGATTCATGAACTTAAAGTCTAGGACAGAGAAGCAGTGCCAAAAAGATTTTATCTACCAAAATGCCTGCAAAATGCTAAAAGAGCAAAACACATGCAAACAAAAGTCAATCTGTATTCCTTCTTGGGTGTGTAGCACTGCTCATTTATAGCAGTCATCTGAAATACTTGGGCATTTTAATAAAGGGCTGCTTTACAATCAGACTTGAATTCCAAATGTGCTCCAGAGGCTGTGGAGCTCTAAGAGAGAAGAAAGACAGAAGTGGGAGGAGGTGAGAAAGAAGAAGGTTGGAAAGTTGGTTTATGCCTCTGCACAGAGACAGGGGACAAGGCTTGGTCAACACCCTTAAATGTGCATTCTCACAAGTAGGTACTTTTGTATTTAGGCTTTTAAGTTTGACATCTGGTTTTTACTTCTGTGAATCCTGCAAAGGTAGCMCAGGAGAAATGAGTTACTGCAAAGAGATGAGTTAAAAATTAATTCTTGGGAATGTAATTTTGATGGACCTTTCAGTATTACCCTAAACAGCAGAAACTGGCATAAACTGCATCACAAAAATGACTGTTTTCACTTAGGGTATGAACAATCTTTGTTCGAATTCACTGGTTTTATCAGAAAACAGGTGTTTCAAACCAAGTGCTTGACTGCTTTGAGCAAACACAGTCAGTGTATTTGCTGCATCAGTGCTCCCTCTTAGTCAATGCTCCCCCAAAGTCACACTGGGAGTTCTGCCYCATCATTTTACTTTTACAATACCACTTTAGAAGCTTGGGATAGAGGTTTGTAAGGCAATAATTTGATTTAAAACTAATGTTTTAGTGAGTCAGTCTCAGTCTTACAAGTTCTCCAGCATAAGACAAGCTGTGGATCACTGAAAATTTATTAATTACCAAAAAACACTCGAACTTTGCAAAGACTGATGCATGAAGAGTTTCCTAAACACATCCACTTCTGCTCTCATAAAAATGACTTCTCATTCCTATCTCCAATGTGACTTCAAAATGGCATGAACAAATAGCAATAAACTGTTCTTAAAGCAGAATAAATCATAACAATAAGTGCCTGCTTGAAGCCCAGCATACTATTTATTGGTGCAATTTTCTGACTTGTGCATTCTGAGAGAAGACACAGCACCYAATACATCAGATGCAGTGAAATTAAAAGCAGTGTGAGATAATAGTGAATAACAGTGAAGACAGAACACAACTTAATTGTTTCAGTGTTCAGACACAGAAATTATGAACACTGAAAAGGCAATGGGAACTTCAGGGTCTCTTGACAAAAAAAACCTGAAGCCCTTTAAATTAAATTAATAAAAATAACTGAGGTGGATTTTGAAAACCTGAAACCAGACAAGTTGCCTAATAATAATGAATCACTCTTACTGTGTGCATTGAAAGCTAATGATTTGCTTACTGTTTCTCTATTCTCCATTGTGATCTTAGAATCACACCCAGCTTTTCTAAAAGTTTTTTTCCCCTCATTGTCACAGCAATTCCATAAAGCCACCAAAACCCTGATGTGAGGACACTTAAGGACATTTTAACATTATTTTACTTGCATATTTTACCACTTGAGAGAAGTTTGAGAATGCCTTCTCAACTTTAAACCTTTGCTGTCTGTTTTCTTCCTTTTGCTGCATGAATTGTAGAGGAATCTTTGTAGAATTCCATGTAGGAAAGGTAAGGAAAAAAGTGTTCCCTAAGGGCAATAGAAATGTGGTAGGAAAAATAGTAACATGAATTAAAATATCAGAAAGCAGGTGATTTAAAAAAGTCTGTTCACCCCAGGATTTTCTACCACTTGATTAAAAAGGAAAAGCTCCCAGCTTTAGCCTATTATTAACTTTTCTTTCCCAATTCTTCAGGGCAAAAAAAAAAAAGACAGAAAGCAGAATAATGGAGTAAAGAAAACATCTAGGCTGGACAAACCCCTTAAGGCAAAGGCATAAAGTTTCAAGTTCAAGGTACTAAACCCACACAATGACAGGGCCAAACTGTGCCTTCAAATGCCAGCAGCAAGCACAGAACTTTAATGAGAAGCAGGTGGATATACTGAGTACTGAATTTCTCAATGAGCCAGGTTGATTTAGCTCAATGAGGGTTCAATAATCTCTGAGGGTGCCTGCACCTCACAGAAATGGCTTAAAAATAATTTGTGAGATGGCTCCTTGGGTGTGTTTTGTAAAGCAAAAGGTTTAATAAACTTATAAAATAATAAATGATAAAAGAACAAAATAGAACCAGAGCACAGGTACATGCAAACATTGTCCCTTGCTATGATATCCCAAAAAGCACCAAGGAGCTCTGTGCTCTCCCATAAGTACAGGATGATTTGGGTGGGTTTTTGGCAAACTGCCCAATAGAGAATGGCCACATTTCTGAGGGACAGGTAAAGAGACCTGTCAGTGTTTCTGTCCTGGCATTGAGCCCATGGCTGCCAGGAGAGCAGAGAAATTTTTAGGGCTTTTTAATTTTAAGTTTTAAGGTGAGACTGAAACCCTTTTGCCTTCTATGGAAAGCATCTGTTTGGTTTAAAGCTGCATTACCACACGTGAGTCAGGTCCAACAACTGCAGTTCCTCAGGAGCAAACASTGACTCACACCTTTCCTCAGAGCCCTTCCACATGGCACATCCTCACATGCCATGGGGTTMCACACCCCTCCTGCCCACCTGCCAGCCCCACTGTGCGTGCTCCAGCCTGTCCCAGCAGCACAGGTTAATTTACACCTCATTAATCCACACCAATTTGTTTTACTCTGCCAGCAGCAAAGGCAGGCCCTGCTCGCTGTCATTGTCACTGGCTGCAGCTCTCCATGATGGTAAAACCCTACTGCTTGTAATCAGGACATCATATTCCTGCTCCATAAAGGCAAAAGCTTGGGTGCTGAGAGTATCAGGTGTCTCAAACTGCAGGCAAAGGGCAGCACTGAAATCCAGGTCCTTTTGGCTGTGGGGCAGTGTCTTGGTTTGAAAGACAGGTATCTGCTAGGAGATGCCAGTGTTCTCCCCTTGCAATGGAGACTGCAAACCCCCTCCCACCAAATTATTATAAATTTGAAATTTGCCTTAATTCAGGCAAAATTAATCTTCAGGCAAAAAGATGTGGGAATGGGAATAACAGGGTTTTTTTACTACTATATATATATCTAACAAAACAAGCAAACAACCAACCAACTACAGCATTAATAATAAGACAGAACCAGGAACCTCGAGGGACCACAAATCCCAGGGCAGTCTGATCTCTGGCTCTGAGGCACCAAGCTGTAACGGTGGGAGATCCCAGGCTGGTGATGAGGTGGATGGGCAGTTCTGCAGTGGTGGCTGGAGCAGCAGAGATGTCCTGGCAGGACAGGGGTGTGAGGTCAGCGTAGGCAAAAGCCACAAAAGCAGGGACAGGGTCGGGCCCACTCCAGCGGGGCAGGAGGAGAGCTCAGAAATCCCCGGGCACACGAGCAGATGGTGGGAGGTTTTCCCAGGAGCGGAGTCGATGGTGACAGTGAAACTCCTCTCACAGCAAGCCAAAAAGCCTGGGTGACCTCCAGGGTGCCAAGGGGGAGAAGTGCCCAGCCCCCAGCTCCCCTGTCCCTTCGGTCTTTCCTTCCCTGGTTTCTTTTGTCTTTCATTCAGTACCAACAATCACCCAGTCGTTAGTGTCTTGGCAACTTGAGGGAAAAAATTCCAAAGGCAAAACAAAACAAAACAAATCAAAAACCAAATCTAACCCCCAACAGGCAGCAGGAAGCATGGACAGTGCACAGGAGGAGTGCAAACTTAGAAATACACTCAGATATCCACAGAAATTCAGCTCAGAAAGGGCAGGCAAAGTACACAGACTTTAAATCCCCTATCAAATACTGTGGTGTTGCAGCASTGTATTCCAAATGAGGAAGGGAGGCTCAGCCAGTGAAACTTCCATTTCTGCAGTCAGGTGAAAGACTTTTCTCCAAGGAAACAATTCTGTTGTAGCATTAAATTTTCATTTTCTCAGTGAGTTTGCTCACTGAGCGTATTTCGAGTKATTTTTGTTTTGTTTTCAGAGCTCATGGGAATGTAAAAAAATGAAACAGCAAACTGGTTTSTGCTTGGAAATGAATGCTGTTACTGCTGGCACTGCATGTTTCCATAAACTAGCTTCATCACTCAAACCCTAAGAATTTCCCCCCACAGAATACAGTAACAAAATTTAACTCATGATTTTCTTTGAACGCTACATTAGCATCAGTTGGGCTATGACACATGACTGAGCCTGTCCTCTGCTTCCTCCTTCCTATCACACTCATGAGAACTGGGCCAGGCTGTCAGTGCTGCAGCAGACTGAAATCAGCTATTCTGCTTTTATCAGAAAAAAATACCAAATCCTGCAGTTTTTTTTAAATGTCAAAATTTTTTACTGCAACAAATAGCTCAGGACTTCAGAAAACAAGTATTTGATTTTTTTGTTTCAGTTTCTGTGAGCATGGTTTTATCCAGCTGTGCTTCTTGAAGCACACCATCAGAACTTKACTAGAAAAGCTGATTGAGTCTATGCTGAGTGGTTGATTCCTTCCAAAGAAGAATCCTTAGGATAACAGATTCTTGTTTTACTCCTCCTTTGTCCCTTAAGAAAGCAGTGAGAAATACACCTCCCAACCCTCACTTTGCAGACTCTCTGGGGCAGGTGAAGACAAGGTACTTGCCCTTCTGCCCAGCTCTTTTCTGCTGTACAAATGCTCCCATATGATTGTAAGAGAGCAGTTTGTACAGTGTCATTTCAGTGCTGTTTAAGCTGGGTTTGTGGAATACWGGGTGAGAAAYATSATCAGTAAATTGGCACCCAAACTCTTTCTCCTCTCCAGTAAGTGAATAACATGTGCTGAAGAAGGGAGAGGGGGAAATCAGTAATTTATAAATATGARAGCTGTTTACTGAGTCTTGAAAAAGGATGCATGACTTTACAAATTGACTCCTTTCCTACAGGTACCAAGGGGTTTTAGCTTGCCACCACTGAGTCAAAAGTAACTCCTTACACTAAAACAAACAAAAACACCAAAGGGAACATGTGATAAATTGATAAAGAACTGTGCCATCCAGCCTTTCCAAAGCTGAAATTTACTGCTGATTTAGCACTGAAGAAAATTCTCAGTTCTCACAGATTCTCAGAGCAGAAAGTGCCCATGACATGCAGTTCCACACCTCTGTTTGGCACAACCAACAATCCTTGCTGTGTCTGGCTCATGACAAAACCTCTACCWGCTCTGCACTAAAAATAAGGGTGTGAGCTACCTCTGAAACACTGAGGATTT
Source organism: Alauda arvensis (assembly GCA_902810485.1). NCBI lineage: Eukaryota > Metazoa > Chordata > Aves > Passeriformes > Alaudidae > Alauda > Alauda arvensis. The sequence goes on from CADDXX010000850.1 coordinate 77,049, forward strand.
AAAAACCACTGCCCTCAGGTTCTTAAAACCCCTTGAAATTTCCAGGAGCTYAAAGTGCTTCTGAAGTTGTTAATGYWCCAAAGCAGATTCTGGAGTGCAGRAACATGACAATTCCATTTAGGAAATATGTGTGAAAACTGGAATTTAAACCTAAACATAGCAAGGCCATATTGCAGCTTTCCCCAAGCATATTCCTTTGAAGAGCTCACATACTTTCCTCCAGAAAGCTGACTGCTTAAAATAGCTGTCAGCTTTCTAAAGGGAGTGATTAATTCCACTGGAGCTATTTCTGCTTCCAAGAGTGCTATTAAATTGAACAGACAATGGGGAAAGCTGCTGGGAATGGATGTCTCACATATTTTAAATAAAGCCCACATTTGTGCATTGCTAAGTGTGTGGTGCTTTTTTAGTTTYATAACTTGATTTTCATTATACAACKCATCAGTCAACGCTTATAAACCACTGAGCAAAGCCATTCAATGACTGCTAGTAATTAGTTTGTAACTGCCTTGTAATTGCCTCAAATGTAGTTGCACCTATCTAGTAATTCCCAGTAACTACTAGAGCTAGTAAGCCCATAGTAACTGCTCAGTAACTACAATAAGAGCCTCTCAGTAGCTACTAGGAGGAGTCCAGCATTGCAATAACTGTGTGGTAACTGCTGGTAACATCTTAGTGCCCAACAACTGCTAGTAAGGACTTTGTAGCTGTCTAATATCTACCTAACAATTACTAAATTACTRATTACTGCCTTGTGACTGCCTAGTAATTAATAGTTACTGCCCAGTGGGTGCCTAACAGCTCCTAGCAGCTACTTAATACCTGCCTAATAATTACTAGTAACTGCCTAATTAATACTAATTAATACTAATACCAGCCCTTCCCTCACTGACCCATCCTTCAGGGCTGAATTCCCCTCAGCCCCTGTTGTTTCCACCCCAAGGAAAATGAGCAATTTCCCCCCAGTTTTCCCTGCTGTTGCCCCAAAAAGGGGCTTTCTCTGGAGCAGAGCATCCCCTCACCCTGTGAGGGGTCACATTGGATGGATAAAACTGGATTGCAGTGGCAGGATGAGTCTGAGGAGCTCCTGATTGGCACAGGGATTTTTTTTCCCTCCTGCTCTTTCCTTTTTTTTTTTCTCTCTAATTCATGATTTGTCTGAGCTCTGCTCACAACAGTCCAAAGCTGCTGCCATTAAATTTGATAAAATCGTGCTYTGGGTAATTTTTAGAGGGCAGCAGAGGGTGCTGGGAGTTCTGCTGTGGGGAGGATGGGGCCACTCACCCCTCCAGCCCAGAA
>CADDXX010000850.1:78536-101730 GCA_902810485.1 Alauda arvensis
ATTCTATTCTATTCTATTCTATTCTATTCTATTCTATTCTATTCTATTCTATTCTATTCTATTCTATTCTATTCTATTCTATTCTATTCCATTCCATTCCATTCCATTCCATTCCATTCCATTCCATTCCTATTTGTTCTCTGGGAACCAGAAACAGTGCTCAGTGTGATTAATGACTGTGTTCAATACAGCCACACTCCAAGCTGTGTGAGTTTGGGAGGAAGAAAACAATCAGCACTGGTTTTGAGGTGCTGAAGTCCTTCTGGAAGTTTCTAAAAGATGCCTAGAGCCAAGGGAATAAGCTCTGAATAACAGATGGGACCATTCTGACATCACCTATCACACATGAAGAGATTGCAGCTAAAATTGTAATTGCTTGTAGGAGTTAATTGCCTGTAGTGGCTTTTCTAGGCTGTGTGAACTGGGAGGTTTGTGCTGATGGCCCTGGGACAGCTCTGGCCCTCCTCAGGAGCAGTGGAGGTGTCTGGTTATTRTGGAAATCCTGCTCATAACCACATGAACAGCCAGATCACCCTGAATTTATGGAGCTGTGGATTGATGCTGTTTGTGCTKGGCACACGTGGGCAGGCTATAAGAGAGGAATTTGTTATGACACCAGATTTCATTTGCAGACAAAGAACACTGCCAGAGGCTCTCAGCAGAGGGTGCTGAGCAGTTCTGTGCCACAAAGAGCCCAGTGATACTTCCCACTGCCTTGAAATGCACAGGATTTATTTTACTGCCACAGGATGCACAGGATTTACCCTCTTTATTTCTCTGCATCTGACTTTTGCCATTAACCAGGCAGATTTATCTGTGCAGCACAGAGATGTGGGAAGAAGTTTGCAATCACTGTTATCTGCACAGTGCTTCGAGATGGAGGAGGAAACAGCATCAGGTTTCCTTGGTGGAGGGTGAGATTAGCAGGAACCAGCCCTGCTAAGTGCTATTAATTGATAAAAAAATGCTGAAGGGCAATGTGGGCTGGGCTCAGYTCTCACAGTGAGGTTCACTCTCGTACATGAAAGCCTTTCCTTGTGTCTCCCTGAAGTAAGAGAGTAAAACCAGGGCCTTGCTGCTCGTGAGTTTAGTGTTAGACCCTCCTTTTCCACTCAGATTCTCTTCCACAGCTGAGCACTGGAGCTCTCAGGTGCTGCTCCAGAGAGGTTCAGTGCATCCCAGGTGGTGAGAGTATCTGGGATGCCCTGCTTGCTCCCACAGTCCATGAACTGTTGGTGTCCTTCCAGCTCCTTCCACACTGCTCTGAGCACACGCTGCCACTGGCATTTGGGAAGTGAATTCCTCTTTTCCTGGTGCTGACAGGATGCTGAGAATGTCAAGGCATGTGTTCCTGTGCTATCCCTGCCYCTAAACACGCTGCCCATCCCTCTGAGGGTAAAAATAAAGCAGCTTTGTTTGATTTCTAGAAAAAGCCAGACGACAGAGCAGGGGTCAGAAATAGGCATCGCAGCCCTCCCCATGCCACTGKCTCAGCTGTTGCTCCCTGAGAGACAGAAGCATGTGGTGGCTAAAAATACCCCGTGGAGAGAATACATTCCCCCTCCAACGGGAGGGCATAAATTAAGCCGGGTTGTAACATATACACAGCTCCTCGTGGTGGGGAGAAACATTCCCCAGCGTCGCTTTTGGCTTTTCCTAATGCAGCAGCCGCCCCAGCAGCCCTGTCCCATCCCCGTGTAGCCGGGAGAGGTTGTGCAGAGGAGCTGCAGCTCCTGCCTCTGCTGCTCCCACCCCTCTCCCTCCTATGGGAATCCCTGTGCCCAGGGCTGTGGGGATGGGACCAGCCCTCCTKTTATAAGCCTTGCAGCACTTCCAAGCTGACAGGAGGGACCAGGAGCTTTGCCTTGCTCTGAGACCTCCCAAGCCTTGGGGTGCCTGGGATGACCAAAGGAGGAATGGAGTCAGTGGAGTTGTTCACCACTGAGGGCAAAGGCAGGGGTTTGAAAGCCCAGAAGGAGTTCTTGCCCGGGGATGTCATCTTTGCAGAGCCAGCCTACGCCGCCGTGGTTTTCGACAGGTAAGAGAAAAGCACTTGGGAAAACTCAGACCAAAAGAAATCTCGCTGTAAAATTGCACCTGGCTGGTTGCATAAAAGTTTGGAGGTGTCTGGATTACAGCAGAGAAAGGATCAGAGGGAAGGCAGGAGCACTTCTAGKGAATGTCCTTCCCGGGGCTCAGATCAGCTCTTTCACCTTTAGTAAGGTGCAGTTTGTTTCCAGGGTGTGACCTTGCAAGGTGCTGGGTGCTGGAACCTTTCAGAAAAGCAGTGGAAGTTGCTTGTGCTCAGTGCCTCACAAAACCTGCTACACCACAGAGATCTACCAGGAGTTAGGGTGATTCAGGTACAGCAATCTCAGACTGGCTTTGCTGAAGCCTCTGATAGGTAATAGATGATAAAAGTGAGTTTTATTGTGCTCTGCTCACCTTGAGCACCCCCAGCTGCCACTGCAGCTCCATCAGCCGCTGCCCTCGCTCTGGAGCTGCTGGGGATCAGTGAGTGACACTGTTTCTGTTACAGAGATTTAATATTTACAGCTGGCTCAGCCAACTGGAGACAAACGTCTGCTTTTGCTCTTTCACGAGACTGGTGTTGAATTTATGTCCACACTGATGTGGCCAGGCTCTGGGTTCTGGTGCAAGGATATTTTTCTTTTCTGCTGCTTGTTTTAATCACAACTTTCACTCAGCCTGAGCTGCTGGTGTGGCTGGTAGGTGCCCACTTCTGCATCAGTGGAAGATTCACTTAAATAACCTGGAAAAGGTGCAAAGAATGGATTTCTATGTTGATCTCCATTGAGCTAAATTTAAATTAAATCCTCTGACACAACTTAAATTTCTTCAGCCTTATAACAAGCTGACTGAGAACAGAACGTGGCCCACATTTTAAAACTGAGGACTTGGATGGCAGCTGAAGGTTTAATCCTGAGCTTAAGAAAGYTGTGAGTGTTCTTCAAGGGCATCATGGTGAGTCCTGGGATGGAATTTTTAACCATGAACAGCCAGTGACTTTAGTCAATACCCTGCACACTGAACAGGGCTGGGAGCAATTCTSCTTAGCTGAGTTCTGTCTGATTAAATCAGCTCTGCTAACGAAGTSTGGGGCACAAGCAGAGGTTGTGCTGCTGTGTTAACCCTGGTCATCTCAGAGCTGAGGCTGGTCAGTGCCACTGTGTGAGCTGGCAGTGGCAGAGAATTGGGTATTGATTGGGCAGAGGAAGAAATAAGTTTTTTGTGTCTTTTCATTCACTGTTTCTTTGCCCTTTACCTGTCAGTGGGTGAATATGATTATGAATCTTTGCCATAGCAGGAATGACACCTTTAGTTTTTATTTTAATATGTCATTGCAAGAGCTCACATTAAAAATGTCATTTTTCACTTTAAAATGTTGAGTTCTTCTCTTCTTAACCCTGAGCTCAATTACAGGAGTTGGTGACAAAAGCATTTCTCCTTGATGTGTCCTTTTAGCTCTTCAGTTATTGCTTCAGTTTCACTTGTGTCACTGGCTGGAGTTTTGTGGTGATTTGCTTCAGAACTGCCTATGGACAATTATTTCTCTCATTTGCCTTCTTAAAAATAATTTTTTAAAATTTTAAACCACTGAAACATTTTGACTTTCGATGGTGGCTTTAAAAATATTTTTTTCTTCTCTATGAAATATTGCACCATGCACAGAGCAGAGCTGCTCATGATGAAGGGCTGCAACTTTGCTGCATTTTCAAATGTCACTTGTGTAATGTGAGAAAAGGGCAGAAGCTCYCACTGCATCAGCTCTTGGACTGCAAACTGTGTCCTAGGCTGAGCTTTCCCACAGAAAACCTCAGATGGGGGGAGATGTGTTTCCCTGCTTCCCACTCTTCCTCCCCAAGCTGGGCTTGTTCAGCTCCCAGAGGGCAGGTCCAGAGGTTGAGCAGCAAGAAGTCAAGGTAAACACAGCCCTTCTCTGCAACTGTTGTGCAATAATTATGGCTTCTTACCCTCCTGTGACACATTTTATCTCAAAGCACTGAATATGGGTCAGAGGTCAAAGGCAGTCCCAAAATCTCTGACCCAGACCAAATGCTTGTTGATTAGAGCTTGGCAGGATACAGCCTGGGTGTGAGATACAATGGAAACACACATTTTTCTTGTCGAAATCACCCTGGTGCTTTCCTTACACACTCAGGGCTTTGGTTTTAAAGGTACCTTCTATTGCAGTCCCAKGGTATTCAGGTGCATCCAACCCCAYTGAATTGATKGCTRTSAAAGAAGGGTTGCCTKYATCCTCATGTTCTTTATTCCTGCAGGAACAAACCCACACCTGCCCATGGTAGCTGGTTTTACCCTATGAGAGCTGCTGCTGCCTCTGCATGGGGACAGGGAAGAGGCATGTGCTTTTCTCTGCCCTCAAACACAGGTGTAAAGGTCCTACAATTGCTCTTGAGTCTACACTATTAAAAAAGGGTCTCAGCCTGCACAGGGAAACCCAAAATCCAGAGTCCCTCATCCTAACTCAGTATCTCCCATGCCTTACTGAAAGCACTGTGTATGTGTATTATGGAAAAGGGACTCARATAGGAATGATTGCTGRGTTTAAATTTSTGGCTCAGGYCCTRCYAAATWTGTGACCAGATTTTCCAGAGAKCTCAGCTTGATTTGTGCATAAAGASCACACAGGTGCACCAGAGTGCAGAGCTGGTCTCTACTTCMCAGCCCTTTGAAGAACTCAGTCCTTTGGGAAGCCTATTCCCAGTCTGTGGCTATTGAGATCCTGAAATCCTTCCCCTGGTATATTGGAAGGTGTATGGAAGGCAGTTGTAGAACAGAGGCCACACAGTGATCTTCTGGCAACACAGGATGTGCAGGTGAAGCAAAGGTCTTTTGGAGATTAGAAGGATCAGCTCTGCAGAGATACAACCCCTTTGTGCTCCCTAGAGCACAGCTTGAAATGGAAATGAGACTGGGACAGCAGCCACAATTCACCTGGCCAATAACCAGATGGTGAAGTTTAAAGTCAGTAACAAGTCCCACGTGCGAGCTTTGACAAGCTGCCAGGCAAATCAATGCCATTCCTGTACTTACCCAGAAAGTCAGGGCTGTTATCACTGCTGGTCATCTCCTSCACTGCTGGGAGCTGTTTGGGGGGGTTCTTTGATCAGCCCACTATGGATCCAATTCAGGGCACCTGGATATCATAGTACAGACTCCAGCCTGACTGACAGAGCAGACAGATACAGTGAGGAGCTGTCAAAGCCATTTGGAYTTGAGGCTGTCACCCAACTGCACTTTACTGATGCCTGTCTTTCAGTAGGAGGCTGAGTTTGAGGAAGTGTGGAGATTTTATTTTTAGGAAAAAAGGAGAAATGTTTTTTTTGCCAAAACTCTGTCATCAGGTGTCCCTGCAGAGCCTGGCACTGGACTTCTGTGTCCAGACAGTGAATCCAACACTAAATGCTGATATAATCAGTGGAACTCTATRTGTGCAGTGAACACAGACATCTCCCTTTGAGCTGAATGGCTTTCCAGACCCCACTGAGTGTGGTGGTGGTGGAATCCCTGCTCAGACACAGGGGTACAGATGAGCACATCTGGGTGTCCAAGTCTACAGGCTGCATCCCACCCTGGAAGCCCCTGGAGGTCACAGGGACCCTGAAAGCCCCTGAAGTCATTAAGGTTGGTGAGGGCTTGTACTCTTCAGCCTCATGATGGTCATCTGAGCAGCAGCTTCTTACACAGAGACTTTTAACCTAGAAGTATGTAAAACTCAAAGAAAAATGATGTTCCTATAAACACCAGCCAGCTGGTAGTCAGATTTAAGGCCAGAGTATGACTCACTAGGCTAACCTTGCTCATTGCAGGGGGGTTGGACTAGGATTAGATGACCTTTAAAGGTCCCTTCCAACCCAAACCATTCTGATTTTATGGCTCTAAAACTTATTTGCTTAACACAGTGTGTACTTAGCATTGATTCCTGTATCAAGCCTGTTACTTCTACCTGAATGAGAGCAGGCTGCTTAAAGAAATGGTGAACACTGATGGGAAAGGGGTGCAGAACTCTGTGTGATTTCCAGGATAAAGTGTAGACACAGCCTGATCTCTGATTCAGCCTTGCTGCTGTCAGCTGAAGTGTCACTCAGAAACCACCAGTGTCGGGCCTGACTTGCCCTGATGTAGAAGCAGAAAGCTTGAAATGAATCTTCTCAAGGGATTCTTTGCTTCTGTTGGTAATTAYTCAATTTGMAAAGTCCCTGAGCCTCTCACTGAAGCTTTCTCTAATCCTTCCTCCCTCTTTGCTTTCTCCTTGAAGATCCCAGGTCTCCCTTCCTCCATCACCTTYATGATGATGGCATTCCCAGAGCCTGGGCTCAATGTTCTGTATGTGACCTTCTCCTCTGACACATCCCTTGGCTCTCAAGCCTGTAAGAGTTTACATTGCCTATAAGCAAGGGGATGCCTCATATGTCTCTGTCAGCCTTTCCAAGAGAAGGTTTGCTCTTTAACCAGCAGGATTTGAGGGACAGTGRTCAAGGAAAACAGTGTCATGTCCTGGAAAGCCAAGTTCATCCTGAAGATCTGCTTGATGAGTGATCTGCAAATGGATAAARAACTGAGATCATGCCATTTTTGCATGTCTTCTTGATGTATAAAAGAGGCCAAAACATTTTCCAAGGAAATGTGGGGAACTCTTCTTGTAGTTAGGATGACCTAGAGATATAAGAAATCCAAAAATTTCCACAACAGCATGACTGCAAAGATTATGGGAACAARTTATTTGAGCTGACTTTGATAAAAACTGAGAGCTMAKSTGATCRTRTTCACATTTTTTWAAATGTTCTGGGGATYGATTTTTTATTACTATCTCATTTGTTCAGAAGCCAAATTAGAACCCAGGAGAAAACCTAGCTTTTTAAAGAAAACCTTACCCACACCTCTGAGAAGAGGCTGGGAAATCTTGTAATGAAAGACTAAAAATAAAATAGTCAAAATTTAATCTAAAAGAAATCCTCCCCTCAAATCAGAAAAACTACAATCCCTGACATTTTAAAGATGAAAATACTAAGCTCCAACTCCTTTTTAAAGGAGCAAACCCATTGTTATGCTAATAATTCATCTTTAGGTAGCAGGTGCRTTTTCTTTCTTTAATGAAGTGTTACAGCCTCTGCTTTGAAAACCAAAGAGATTTTGCCTACATTTAAGCTGTTCTTATGCTGCTCTCTGTAGCAGACTGAGGAGAGAGATGCCCTACCAAGCAATAATAAATAGGATTGAGGTGTAAGTTGGGCTATCTGTGTTTATCACCTGTGATGCACAGAATAGCACGGACCCATGTTAAACACTTGGTGAGCTCCTGACTCTGTCTGTCAGCTGCTCAATGAAATCTTCCTCTGCTCTTTGCACTCAGGCCATCTCACCTGGCTTTTCCAGGCCAGTGAATGAGATGTTTGGTCTGCTGGGTGGCAGATGTTTGGGTTGTGCATATCTCTGAGATGAGGATAATGCATTTCCTGTGACAGTGCTCAACCCTGGCAGCTCCAAGAGACCTTAATCTGTCTGAATCCAATCCAAGCAGGCACAGGAGTTGTTTCTTGTGCTTTCACTGCAAGCTGTGCTTGGTTGAGTTGTCAGTGCAGTGTTACCTCTTGCATTTRTTGGCTGGCACGTTGAATCACTGTTTTAGTCTCTCCTACAATCAGGATTAGTTGTAGTTGTGTGTCTCACCCAAGTGACCCCAGAGCACGTGAGCCCTTCAGAGCTCAGTTGATGCTGGGGTGGGAGGCCAAGGAAACCTGAGGCTCCCCAGAAAGTCATTCAGTGAGTCAGTCAGTGGCATCTGCCCTCTAAGTCAGTCCYAAATCCCTGAGCTGGCAAGCTTGGGATGGGCTGGAGGCACCACTGTACTAAAGGAGATCCTGCTTTTGGGCAGGGTGAGAACCAGTTCTCACTATGTGATCACCTCAGAGGCTGTGGTGTGCACACACACAGAGCAGAAAGCTCTGCTTTCTGTGGTCTTGTCCCTGTGATGAAGCCAGGGAAGCTGAGCAGCAAGACCCAGAGGGTTCAGAGCTCCAGGGTTCCTTGGYAGGATTTAGGTACTTGCAGATGTTTAAGCAATGTTAGTTGAAGTTTTGTGGAATAGATCTCAAGCACTTGTGTCTCCTGATTGTTTTMCTGTGCCAAAACAGGCCTCTGGAGTCCTGATAACCCACAGTACCAATAAATCCAGTCCTCTTTGAAACCATCTGGGGGCACAGAGGATCCCATAATGGTTTTGTAAGAGCTGCAGTATTTCTTACACTTGCCAGTCAGATTACCTGTGAGTCATTGTCTCTGCAGTTTCAATACCACATGTGCCTTTTCTTTCTCAAAAAACCTTGTATAACCTTTTTGGTGCATTTCTGCATCTCCTCAGAAATGAGGGATTTCCAGAGCTGCTGGTAAATTCTGCCAGGCAGGTTTGCTTTGGAAAATCTGGACACCCCATGCAATAAAAAGTAAAATGCAAAGTTTGCATTTCAGTCTTTTTTTTATTCTCAGGGAGCAAACTGAGGGGAGAGAAGCACCTGTTGAAAGACTTGGATTTTTCTGCACCATGTTCCCTTCCAACCTGTCATTCCTCTCTACAAGGAAACTTCTTTTTTTTTTTCTTCCTGGCTGTCCTTAAGCCACCCAGGAGGGACCCCCATTCCCCGTGTGAGATATCTCCCTGTGCTGCCTGGCACGATGTAACCATGGGGGTTTTATCAGCTCTCTGGCTCTGCTTTGCCTTACAAGGAGTGTAATCTCTCCTGCACCTCTGTGCCCCCCTGACCTGRCAGCTGACAGAGCACAGCCTCACATTTCTCACCAGCTCTCAGCTCTTCCACTTGACACAGTGGAGCTGTGAGCTGCATCCCCCTTCCCAGACACTTTTCCCCCTGCCCCATCCCAGGCACTTCCCTTGCCTTGGGCTCCCTCCAGCACTGCTCGCTTTCCTAAACCTCATTTTCCAAACCTCATTWTTGCATGTGGTTTTGTCTGATGTGGGTCATCCTGCTTTTAAATCCGTGGCCCTCTTTACCCTTCAAGAGCCAAGGCACAGGACATAGGTTATGTCAGCAGCTCACATAATATTTWAAGRAAAAAAARAGTGCATTTTAAATGTGCTGTGATATAAATATAAATATAAATATAAATATAAATATAAATATAAATATAAATATAAATATAAATATAAATATAAATATAAATATAAATATGTATGTGTGTACCTATATATAGGTATAGGTATAGGTATAGGTATAGGTATAGGTATAGGTATAGGTATAGGTATAGGTATAGGTATAGGTATAGTAGAGAGGAAGGACAATCTTTGGGCTGGATTCTCTGGGGCTGTGAGTCTGATTCCTTCTTGTGCCACATCCTCCTTAAAGGATCATCAATAATTTTTTCATTTCCCCGTGCCTCAGTTTCCCCACTCTGTGCTGTGCACAATTATAAATGTTCCTTTGATCACGAAGCCTCTGCTCCYTGAGCTTTTTGCAGTGAGGAGAGCCTCCCTTCTGGCACCAGCAGTGGCTGAGTGATGGGAATTTAAATTCTCCTGTACTGTCAAGCCTGGCTGGAGGCCCAGATGAAGTGGGCGGTTGCCTGGAGAAGCAGACAGCTGGAGACACCAAATCAGGCAGTGAAAAGCCTTCTGYAGCAGCAAGGGGAAAGTCCCAGAAGTTTTTGGACAGGAGACCAAAGTGTCTCCCCTTYCTTCTCAGTGAGTTAAGTTCTAGGAGCAAAAGCTGGACATATGAAGGGGCACATGGGGGAGGTTTCCCCTCAGTCTGGGCACTCTCAGAGTGAGGATGTGAGGTCAGATTTCTTCATCAGTATCCTCCCCTAGCCTTGGCTGCAGTAACATGCATACAATTTTAGGATGCTTCTTGGAAATCCTGTTTTGCATCCCCCAAAGATGAAATACCCCTTCTGAGGGGGTTCCAGCTATTCCATCACCATTTAACTCACAGCCACAGCACCAGGCAAGAACACAAGGATTTAGTGGGGTGGGATGTTCCTCCATCCTCCCCAAAAATCTTGAGGGGTGTCACCCTGAATTTTTAAGCCTTGTGATAAGTTGTAGCTTGGAGTCAGTTTTCCCATGGTTTTTCATGTAAACAACAGGTGTTGTTTTCTGACTAGCTTGGATGTTTACATTCTTCTTAGTGGGATGGATTTCTTTGACAAGCATGTGTATTASCCWGTGTGTGTGTAGAGGTACTTTCCTCCAGCTATCAGAACCTTTTATTCCTTTTGCATAAATATCACTGGAATTCAATAAACTTTCTTCTTCTTTTCGTTCCCCCTCTTGACTGCGTGTCGTGTGTTCCTTTTGGTATCAGTGCGACAGAGGGGTTCATTTCTGTGCCTGTGGGGAGCCCAGGGGTGCAAAACTGGTGGGATCTCCTCTGGGCAGAGCTGGCCCTCACTGATGCAAGGTGTCCTTCTGTCCTTCCAGCCTGACCCACGTCATCTGTCACACGTGCTTCAAGCGGCAGGAGAGGCTGCACCGCTGCGGGCAGTGCAAGTTTGCCTTTTACTGCGACAGGACCTGCCAGAGAGCAGCCTGGCTCAACCACAAAAACGAGTGCTCTGCCATCAAGAGGCACGGCAAGGCACCCACCGAGAACATCAGGTGAGAGCTGGCCCCTGGGAGAGGGCAGAGCATCCCAYGGCAAGGATCTTGGGCCAGGTGGAGGTGGGAGAAGGTTTAGGATAGGCCTGTTGAGGTAGGGAAGGCATGTGGAGGTGCAAGAGATGTGTTCCTGTTTGGTTTTTTGTGGTGCTGGGCCCCAGAAACTCTGAATGTGGTGAGGCAAACCCATCCTGGATGGTTTAGGAGGTAGGAAACTGGGGAGTAGGTGGAACAGTGAAAGAAGAGATGGATTCTTCCCCAATTTGCCTATAATATGCATTCATTTGTCTTCACATTTTGGTTTCACCATAAAAAAAAAAAAAAAGAGAAGACTCCTCAAGGAAATGGGAGGGCTGGGGGACCTGGGGGTCTGTAGCAGTTCTCCAGATGAGAATACAGGCTCTGGGACAAAACCCTGCATATCTCCCTTTCCTTCAGAAGGCTGGGCATGGCAACCATCCATCACYCATCTGATGCTGAGCCTATCTCAGCTGGGCCACTTGCCCACCAGGAGATGAATTTTGGTGGTCCTTTGTTCTGTCCTGTGGAGTAATGCAGYTTTAAACCAAGCAGATATTTTCCATAGAAGGGAAAAGGGTTTCAGTTTTACCCTAAGACTTAAAAATGAAAAAGCCCTAGAAATTTCTTTGCTCTCCTGGCAGGCATTGGCTCCAGGCCAAGACAGAAACATGGATAGGTCTCTTTACCTGTCCTTCAGGAATTTAGCTCTTCTCTATTGGGCAGTTTGCCAAAAATCCCACCTAAAATATCCTGTATTTAAAGGAGAGCACAAACCTTCTCAGTGCTTTTTGGGATGTCATMGCAAGGTACAATGAGCTTGCATGTACCTGTGCTCAGGTTCTATTTGGTTCTTTATAGTTTATTATTTTATCAATTTATTATTTTGCTTTACMAAACACACCCAAGGAGCTGTCTCGCAAATCATTTTAAGCCATTTCTGTGAGGTTCAGGCACCCTCAGAGATTACTGAACCCTCGTTGAGCTAAATCAGCCTGGCTGGTTGAGAAATCCAGTGGTGCTGGTGGTGCTGTGACACCTGTGGCTGTCTCCTGGCCAGGCTGGCTGCCCGCATCCTCTGGAAGATCGAGCGCGAGGGCGGTGGGCTCTCCGAGGGCTGCCTGGTGTCCATCGATGAGCTGCAGAACCACGTGGACAGCTTYGGAGAGGAGGAGAAGAGGGAGCTGCGTGCTGACGTGGAGAGCTTCCTGGAGTTCTGGCCGCCCCAGAGCCAGCAGTTCGGGATGCAGTTCATCTCCCACATWTTCGGAGTGGTACGTCGGAGGGCTGGGAGGGTTTGTGATACTTTGGGGAGGAGCTCCCAGACTGGCCTCATTTGAGGATGGYTGACTGTGGGAAATWGTAAAGGTAAGAAGGCTCTCAGAAGCTGCGAGAGCAGGCCTCAGAAACAGAAAGAGGAGAGAATTTAGAGCTAGCTACAGCTGCAATATGGAGTCCGTGGAACCACCAGAAATCACACCCTAAGTCTGGCCCCGGAAGAATTACCATGGACACTCCCCTGCAAGGCCTGGTGACACTCTGTAATCCTACCTGATGGCCAAATTCCCCTGGTTTCTTCTTTCCCTGTTCATCCAGTGGCTGTGGTACCCCAGTGACCGGCCCTGTCCTCCCCACAGGTCACTGACCTCACCTGTCCTTGCACTGCCCCTGTGCCTCAGGGTCATTGGATACCCAAAACCTTATTTAAGGCAGAGCCAGGCACACATTAGCCCTCTTTAGACCTGGACTCACCTTGGAAATAAACCTTGCTGGAATTTATTTAGGCTGAGAGCCTTCTSCCTCTCCTTGCTGTGTCTGTGTGCTTGGGTGAGTTTGATTGCCTTGCCTGATTTCCCCCAGGCAGCCTTTCCACTGGAGAGGCTGATGGGGCCCAGGTAAAGGCTTTACTCTAAACCCCCACTGCTACACTGCAAAGTCTGAAAGCAGAAAAGATACAAAAATACAACGAGCAAGGACATGAAACAATAGTTTGAGTTTTTAGGCTTGGCTAAGATAAGACTTTAAGAGTGCAGAAAAAGATGCTTAGCAAGGTAGTAGAAAGTTTTAAGCTTAATAATGGAATATTGTGTATTGTTAATAGAAGGCATACAGGCAAGCATTGTTTAAAGCAGGTGTAAGTGTGCTTTTAGTGACTGGCTAAAACAATTTTCTGTAAGCTTTAGCAATATGCTATTGGCTGGAAAACCTTTAAAATGCCCTGTAACAAAGAGATCTCTGGCTGCTGCTGGGCACGTGGGCTGTTGCCATCTCTCAGCTGTCTCAAACCTTGTAATGAGACTGATGCTGCAATAAAGCTCAAGGATTGTATCCCAGTAGYCCTGTCCTGTTTGTGGGATACCTCCAACACAGCTGGCTTCATCCCATTCCCCACCTGCTTCTCCTCTGCACTGGCACTGGGAAATTGAGGCATGGCAGGGGCAAGGGCTGAAACATTTTGTCTGTCTAAATGTGCAGACAAGTGGTTTGCTCAATCACAGGTGCTGCATTTTCATCACAAGTCCCACTGGGCGTCTCTTTGCACCTGGGAGAACTGAGATAATATATTTTTAGTAAATACACCTAGAAGGTATTTGAATATAGCAGACCTATTTTAGTAAACACATTAATGTCTATTAATATTGTGTGCATTGGATCTTTTACACTGACATAATATATATAATAAAATCAGTAAAACAATGGAAATATATTTAATAATATCCATTACTAAGTTGTTAACTACAAACCTTTGTTCTCAGTGTGGCAGAGAGGGAAGTTCCAGCTCAGGCTGAGCTGCTCTGCTGCCAGCCCTGRGTGTCCCTGCACTGCCCCCTCAGCTCCCAACACTGCCAAGAGGGGACAYGAGATGCTCACCCCTCTGCCAGTGGCTGCTGTGCAAGACAAGCTGGCCTTTGCCACTCCCAGTACAGGGAGAGCACACAGAGTGCTTTGGCACCCACACCACAGAGAAAATCCAATCCACTGGGCACAGGGRGACCCTGTGTGCTAGTGAGCAGCACAGCTTGTCTGTGGAGAAGCAAGAAAGTAAAGAAAAACCACAGAATCAGTTCACTAAGGAAATAAAACTAATAACAGGGAAAAATAATCAGCAGCTGAGTTAATTATTTCCTTTGGTTTATCTTATCACATTTTCTCTTTGCAGATATTTCCATTATTTGTGACTAAAAACTGTTCTGTTCGTGTGTGATAATAGTGTATCATCTAGAAAAGTGAAATAAATCATTCTTGGAATATATGCCATGAAAAAGCAGTCATTCTGAAAATTCACAGCCAAGAGTAGTAGCTGGTTTTTATGAGCTTTGAGGGCAACCCAGCAAATATGASCAGGTTGAAGGTTATTTTCTAACTCTTTCCAAGAGTGTGAACTTTGCTTTCTGCTTGAATTGCATCAAAATCATTTTCCTGTGATCTTTTTCTGAATTACTTTCAGGAACCAAATAAAAGGAAATCGATGCATGGCCCAACCAAGTTTATCTGGGGCATCCCAAGTGAACCCTGACAGCAAATATTCCATAACATTTGCTCAGCTCTGCCCTGGTCCCTCTGCACGAGTCCTGCTTTGCTTCTCTGCTGATGTTTTATCCTGACTGGAGTGTTTCAGCTTTTTCTCCTTTAACACTTCTTCCTGCCTGTGTTTTGGGACTAGATCAGCTGCAATGGCTTCACCCTCAGTGACCAAAGAGGACTGCAGGCTGTTGGTGTGGGAATCTTCCCCAACCTCTGCCAGGCCAACCACGACTGCTGGCCCAACTGCACTGTCGTCTTCAACAATGGCAAGTGAGTGGATTTCTTTCCTTTTCCTTCATTCCTTCATTCCTGCATCCTAGGATACAGGGRTGCATCCTAACAGCCAGCTCAGCGGGCTCTGCCACCCCCAGGGTCAGGTCCCTGCCCCACAAAATCTGTTCATTCTTCTTTCCTTCTCTAGCTCAGAAAAAAAAACCCCAAACAGTATTTTCTTGCTGAAGACAGACTGGTTTCTCTCCTTGTTATTAAAAAAAAATAAAATTCATCTGATACACTAACAAATACAAAAGGTTTGACCCCAAATCCAGCAAKCAGCAAAGAATTTCCCCCTGGTTTCTTGTGAGTTTTGTAACTAGACTGAAAATAGGTAGCTAAAGTAGTAAGGAGCTGTTTAACTCACCCCTTATATTGAAGCTGCATTTATAGATAGCCAAGGAGTAATTCCACTTAGTAAATTATTATGCCAAGTCCACAGTCCAAGAGTTTCTCCTAACTGAAGCTTGCAATCAGCTGTGTRTGATTATGTGCTGTGTGTTTATAACCCTTCCTAACACAACCCCCACCCTGTGAGAGGGTACCATCTCAATTACTCACTGATTAACCCTAGCAATGGGACCTTGGTGACAGCTGTCATTTATTCTGCAAGCAGAATGCAGAATAAATGCACTCTGGGAGTGCAGGAGGTTCTCAGTCTCTGGCCATTCCCAATTTCCACCCAAGTCCTGTAAGAAAACCTCTGCAGGATGAACGAGATGGAAAAAGATTCAGTGGGAAATGTGGGGATGTTTSAGCAGAGCTGGGAGTGGAGGCAGCCCACAGGAGGGATGCTCTGCCCTTCCCAGTTCCCAAGCCAYGACAGGTATAAACTGCTGTTGATTCAGGAAGTTGCAGTGTGTGCAGAACATTAACTGTGGGGAATTGCTTGCCAAAAAAAACTGCACAGCCACAGGATTTCCTCTGATCTGTTTGCTACTATTTTACAGCTACCTGTCTTCACTAAACTTCAGTGCTATAACTTAACCACCCCTCTTSCCCCCAGCCTCTCCTTTTTAACTAACACATTGGTTCTGCTCTCCAGTTATCRCTGCTGGTTTTCCCTGATAAAACTACTCCAGCATTTATCAAGCAGCTGGTAAATGAGCTAAGAGGAAAAAAAAAAACCAACCCACTACCAGAAAAACAACAACAACAACAACAAAAAGTGCATTAGGATGATTACCTTGGTGGAAAACAGGGTCTGATCCAAAGTCAGGTTGGAGTCTATGATATCCAGGTGCCCTGGAATGGATCCATAGTGGGCTGATCAAAGAGCCCCCCCAAACAGCTCCCAGCAGTGCAGGAGATGACCAGCAGTGATAACAGCCCTGACTTTCTGGGTAAGTACAGGAATGGCATTGATTTGCCTGGCAGCTTGTCMAAGCTCCCACGTGGRACTTGTTACTGACTTTAAACTTGACCATCTGGTTMYTGGCCAGGTGAATTGTGGCTGCTGTCCCAGTCTCATTTCCATTTCAAGCTGTGCTCTAGGGAGCACCACTGCTGATGTCAGTGGAGACCTTTCCGTGCAGGAGATCCAGTGCCCTTGTTCCTGCCAAATGTCAGGAGCAGCTTTTGCACATTCCCTGACCTAGACCACTCCCAAAMTCACAGTGCCAGGGTGGTTCTCCACCAAATCCTCTATGGCCCAGCAATGGACAATTCRGTCCTGGCAGCTGCACRTGAGAAGGGAAGCTCTCATGCAGTGCCACATGAGCCAGGGAGCTCCCTTGTCTCCTGTCAGTACAATGTCCAGTGCTATGCCATGTACCCATTATTTTTTCCTGTTGTATACTTGTCCATGTGTAAACTGCAGATGTTTGTTTTGTCTTTCAGTCATGAGGCTGTAAGATCAATGTTCCACACACAGATGAGGTGGGTCGGTCTTTGAAAGCATCATTCTCCTCCATTACCCTGTGCCCCCCCGTGCCCTGTGTTTAATGGAAAAGATGCAAAGACCCCAAGGGGCTCCCTCTGTTTACTCCAAATTCCAGTTTTCATGTTTTCTAAACTTCTCCTCTTCCCCTGTGTAAAGCCCCACTAAACCCAAACCTCACTTAATTCTGCATTTTGTAGTAAATTAAAATGATAGTGGTAATACTGTGACTGTCTTCCCCAGGGTGAATTCCCCCTCTGCCTCCCCACCCTCTCCCTGTCAGTATTTCCCCTCTCCACTTCTCATTTCTCCTCTCCTGACCATGGCAAGAGCATGAAAGTCAGAACAAGGTCTTGCTAATCTTGTACAGCCCAAAATAAAGCCTTGCATATTAGGAGATGAGAAATGACTGTGTTACTGACACACTAAGYACTCCATGTTTCTCCTGCAACAAACTCTGCCCCAGGAATGTGTTGCCTACAGCAGCATTACCRTGAGATGTAGGTTTCAATTCCCTTTTATCATAATCCATGATTAATGCTCCACCTTTTAATGATGCCACTGTTACCTGATCCAAATAAATAAATCACAAAAACATGTGCAAGAAAAAAAAAAGTCTTTGCTTAACTCATGGCATATGGTATATTATAGTCAGTGTTCTTTAAGGAACACTTGCCTTTAAAATTTAATTTCAAACAAGCATGCATTTTCCTCAAAGAAGATGTGAAAYACATTTGAAGGGCTCTACTCCACCACTGAATCTTACTCAGTACATTGTAGATAGGGCCATAAAAAAAGGGGGAAAAGTGTTTCACTTGTGATTAGAGCAGCTATTTGGGGCAATTTGAGTTTTGAGCTATCAGGCACTCGCTGTGCCTGTGCATGCAGCTATCAAGGTCCCTGCTGCTCGTGGCAGACACTGAGGAAAGAGCCCCTGACAAGCTCAGTGCTGTGCTCCTGGCTGACAGTGTCTCTTCAGCTGCAGTATTTAAAATATGCCATGTGTTTCCTGGCTTACCCCAAAGGCTATCAATCCCCTCCACACAAGGGATGGCTGCTTAAAATACCCTTACAGTGCTTGGGCTATCAGGGGCATCATGAAAGTCAGAGGCTTGRTTTTGCTTCTCTGGTTGCATGGCTCACTTTAACTAGGATCCTGTGAAGTGTGAGCAGGAATGTTGACATGTGTGAACTTTTCAGATGGGAATTGCTCTTTTCTGTGCACTTCCTCCAGGAGTAGCTGGTTGCACCTTTCTCTGTCTGGCATTTTCCTGTGGTTGTGACACAAACTAATAGCTGCCCTGGGTGACAATGGCATGTTTGGTGATACATTTTGTGTGAAACGTGTTGCTGATGTGGCAACACCCAGAGAAGATCAAGACCAGCCTCGGAGAAGAATTTTGACAGCAGCTTTAGCAGAGCTGGAAGACTCAGAGCCCTTGGTATTGAGAGCCTGTTACAGGAACTCCAAGGGAATCAGAAGGGAATCACAGGAAAGCTACAATCCCTTTGCAAGAACATCACACAGAATGTCATGTCCTCCCCAAAAGGTTTCCTTTTAAGGCACCTGTGAGACCTCTGCCTTGAGTGAGGCTTTTATTGGGTTCCACCTAGAGCACCTCATGTTCAGGTGGGAGCCAGCAGGTCCCCCCCCAGCTCCATCCAAGGGCAGACATGTACAATAAACATTGAGCTCACTGGTAGCTGGGAGAGGGGGTGGATACAAAAGAACCACCTTACAGTTGGTATTTGATGGATTTTTTTCCCCATTCTGGCCAAATTCTCTAGCCAGTTGTGCCTGTTTAACTCCYACAACTGACAGATGGCCCAGAGTAACTGAGAGACTCAGTATGAAGAGTGAGACAGCAAAGGAATAGCTCTGAATCTCCACATTAAGACCTTTTGCAGGGAATGACGTGAGGGAAAGGCAGGTACAAAGGTCTGGCTTTCCAAATCCCATCATCAGGGGCTTGCCGTGGATTTCAGTAACAGAGACTGGCACTTGAATTGTGCTAATAGGCCAAATGAGCTATTTAAAAATAGACTCTCTCCASATAATTATTTCTAAGCTTTTATGTGGAAATG
The DNA here is from genome assembly GCA_902810485.1 of Alauda arvensis. Classification (NCBI taxonomy): domain Eukaryota; kingdom Metazoa; phylum Chordata; class Aves; order Passeriformes; family Alaudidae; genus Alauda; species Alauda arvensis. The sequence goes on from CADDXX010000850.1 coordinate 96,974, forward strand.
CATGAGCAGGGTGAGGACATTTCTTATGCAGCACCCAGAGGGAATTTGTCTTAACTTTTCAAAGTGAAAATGATACCCAAGGCAGTGGAGCTCAGGAACTGGGAGTCTAGCCAGGGGTGTGTGGGTAGCAAGCAAAGCAAAAAGACCCAAAATCCAAACTCAGCATTTTGGTGTGTATGTCTGATCTCAATGTTGTTTTCTTCTGGTGAGATCTCCTGCAACAAACCAAAAGTTGATGTCCAGGTTCAACCCCCATATGGGTAAAGTAACAGAGCCATAACCTCTTTATAGCTCAGATCTTTACATATCCATGCCAGGGACTTGCAGAGGGGCAGGAAAAGCTGGTGTGATGGTGTTCTTGCTCTGTATTCAGTTACCCAGMCTGCTGCTCACCTCTGCACTGCCTCCCTGAAGACTCAGAGCAGCACCTTAGGGCGAGGGCTCACCTCTGCAAGGCAGGGCAGGCTGCAGGATTTGTCCCTCTGTGGCTGCACTTCTGCTTCTCCAAATGCATGTCCTGTGCCCTCAGGATCGAGCTGCGGGCCCTGAGCAAGATTGCCCCGGGGGAGGAGCTGACTGTGTCCTACGTGGATTTCCTCAGCCTGAGCGAGGAGCGGCGCAAGCAGCTCAAGAAGCARTACTACTTCGACTGCACCTGTGAGCACTGCAAGAAGCAGCTCAAGGATGACCTGATGCTGGCAGTGAAGGCAGGGGAAAGCAAGGTATGGTTTGTCCTGCAGTGTSCAAACCCAGAGGTGGCTGCATCTCCTCTGCCAAGGCWKCTGTGGGTCTCTGGTGCTGTGGTTTCTCAGCATGGGGATGCTCTAGATAGGAACAGAGTCAGATTTGGGCAAAAGCGTGACTAATGGTGATGTAAAGTTGAGAACAGAACTGAGCCTTGATTGGGCACAACATCAAGCCCATCAAGCAAGGCTAGCTTAATCCTTATTAGGCAAGGTAAGTACAGCTTTTAATTTTAAAAAGCCCCCATAAGTTGCTTTTAACCTAAAAATCCAACCATAGACAGAAAGCAAAAATATTGGAAAATTAGGTCTAGAGGTGAGAAAAATGCTGGCATTTAGATTGTGGTGTTTTTTCATTTTTTGTTTGTTTTTTTTTTCCTGAGAAACTGCAAGGGAATCTACATTTTGAGTGTAGGAAGAGAAATGTGTTGCAGGTGATGCATGGTGACAGGACTAAAGGAATCTACATTTTGAGTGTAGAAAGAGAAATGTGTTGCAGGTGATCCATGGTGACAGGACTAAGGAGTGCTGCTGAAACTCCATGGTTTGTAGCATCACACTGGCTCCAGGAATGTGGGAAGCCTGAACTTGCAGTCCCTCTTTGCAAAGGCCTGTCACAAGGAGTTTGCACCATTACTTGACATTTTTGCATGCTTGCTGTGGGCAGACTGACTGTGAGGAATTAACATGGTTAAATGCTCATTTTGAAGTAATTTTCTTTTCCTTGGAGGTCTCACAAGTCATTGAGTAGGAGGGTATAAGGCTGTGTCTTACTGTTGACAGTGGGATGTATTCTTAGTCAGCAGCTCCAGTTTATGAGTGTGCARGCAGCTCTAAGGGTTTCTTTCTAGTTCCTCTGCCCAAGGATGTAATTGCTCACAGGTTTTGTGCTCTCTGGCAGTGTTAGCTTGGGGATTTCTACTCCTGCAAGCCTTACAAAGTGTGTAAGGGGAGGCAAAGCAAGGCAGAGCAATGAGTGTATCATCAAACCATTGATCTGCACTGGTGAGCAGTCACACCACGAATCAGAGAGTGCAGCTCAGGGGATGATGTGCAGCAGGTGGGAAATGAGACAGAGAAGCTGGGATGAGGAAATGKGACCTCACAGAAGCAGTGGCACCAGGAGAGGCCCAGTGAAATGCAACTCCCTGGGAAGGAGCACGGAACTCTCAGCCTCCCTCTCAGGAGGTGCCAGGAAGCCAAGCTCAGTCCTGTAACTCTTCTTTCAGAGAGATGGCAGCCAGGAAAGGCTGGATATTGCAGAGTGTAAATATCTCCTTCAGAAAGGTTTGGAGAAATAGTACAGAGCTGATGTTAGGGAGTTCCCTCATGGGAGACAGGAGATGGGACTAGAGGAAACCTTTTCCTTGCTGGATCAAGTTCCCCTCTGGTGCAAAAGACCTKGCTATATAAACCCATTTAAATTATCAAGTTCATCTTCCATCTAATCCTCACTACTGTACTTCTCCACTTATAATATAAAGCTGTCCCAGAGCTCAGTTCTCTGATGCAGGAGGAYTTTTATCTGGCTTTCTGCAGGAGTATTTTTGAACACATTCTCTAGTAGACAGCATAATAAAAAATCTCATCCCTCATTGAACACCTGCTATCCAGCCTTGACTGAACATGAATCACAGAATGRTTTGGCTTGGAAGGGACTTTATAGATCATCTCCTTCCATCTGCCCYASCATGAGCAGGGACACTTYCCACTGGACATGCACCATGCCCTTTTTGTGAGCATTAAAGGTGCTGTGCAGCAGGAAAACATGCACTTCTGGGGGGATGTCCTCCACACTCTGAAGTGCTTGTGCAGAAAAAGCCTGTGAGTCTGCAAGGTGCATGATTTCAGCTATTAAAAATACACCCCAGGCACAGACAATAAGCATCCAGGCTGAGCTCAGCTGCAGAGCACGTTGGCTGTGTGGCATTTCCTGAGTTCAGGCACCCTTGCCTGGGGGCAGCAGCACTCACAGCTGCGTGGAAAAAGTGCTAGGAATACACGGGAGATGGACAGCTTCCACCCCCAACAGCTGCTCTGACCTCCAGTCCTTCACCCCTTCCAAAGAGCAGCAAAGTTCCCATTGTTACAGTGGCAACTGACTTAGAAGCCTGCTAAAGGCAGGGGAGGGTTTTTATTAGACAAAGCCAAGGTGGAAATGCTGTTTAAGGTCCCTGTTCTGGGAGTCCTGACTCAGACAGCASAGCAATGTGATTTGCACTGATGTTAACATTGCCTGTGGATGTGCTCTGTGCCCCAGGACTCCCTGTGTGCTGCCCAAATCTGATTAGCTACAATAGCTTCAATATAAGACTATAGAATAATAAATCATAACACAAATGCATCTCTAAACAGATAGGGGTAAATGGATCTGAAAACTATGGGTTTTTCTTCAATACTGAACTTTGAAAAGGATTTCCCAACTGAATGAATTTCAGATTCCTCAAAATCTAATTGACCAGGTGTGGAAAAAGACAACAGGACAGTCCTACAGTCCTGACTCCCAATCTTTGCATTCTTCATTGCAACTTCATTGGGACTCAGCTTTTGATCTGTACCCAGAGGTCTTTCCTGGCTGCTGGCTCTGCTTTGTGTCTCCAGACCAGGCTCTTCCCAAAAATTCCATGACTGTGGACTGATTTCAGATTTCCTCATTTTTGAAAAGGAAGGTCATGATAGCGAGATTAGTTGGAAAATGCAAATTTGAAGGGCTCAGAAGATGAATGGTTGTGCTGCATATCATGTTTTATTTCAGTATTAAAGAAAGAAAGAGGAGGCAGGTAATCATCAGCTCCTCAGTGTTTTGCCAGGTGCTCCTAGATGTGCTTCCTGTCTCTAAATGAATGGTGATACACAAACTTCTTTGAGGTGTGCTGGAAAATTTCCCTGTCTGGGTGCAGCTGAAATCTGAGCTCAGCCATCTTAGGGTGTTTGGAACTAATGACAGCATTTCTCAGGGTAGGTAAAACTCTGGGATCTTTCTTATTCCTCATTCAAGAGCCTCATTTCACTCCAGCAGCTGCACTAGGAGCACCTCATACTCCCCAGCTGGTGGCTTTCACAGCCTCTTTGGTCTCTCATGAGACCTCTTTGTTGCAAGGTGAATTCTGTCCCTTTCCCAGAGGGGAAGAGTGATGGGGAGAGTTGAGGAACCCAACCATGCATGTCAGAGGCACATGGCCACCACCAAAGCTGATTTGGACCAAGCTGTCTTTCAACCCATGTATTGTGGCATGTGTGAGGCAGTGCATTTTGCTCACCCCTGCTGTTGTCCCCAGCCCTCTGCAGACACGGTGAAGGAGGTGATCCAGCTCTCCAAGGACACCCTGGAGAAGATCAACAAGGCCCGCATGGAGGGGCACTACCACGAGGTGAGTCCTGGTGCTTCTGCTCTCCTGCTGCACACACATTGCCCAGGAAAGGGGGCCTTGTCCCCCTCTGCAGCCAGGATTTATGGATGAAACAACTGTAAAGCACGTGTCTGAGGCATCCCAAACTAACTTCTTTTGTAGGGATGACACAAGGTGACTTCCAGCAGCTCTGACTGACACAGGTGTTGTGCCCTGGGCTACTGGGTGAAACTCATGAGTGACAGGACAGGGGCAACAAATCAGCTCTGCCTCACAAAAAGGACAGTGGGTTTTGGATTGGAACAAGACCATCAGGGGGGTTGTGTTGATCTTTTCAGTGCTTTGTGTTGCTTTGTTGGGTGTGTGGTTTGGGTGAATCATGCCCCACCTTGGAGCCCAAGCTACAAGGGCAATGGGTGAGAGAGCTCAAGTAATTTCTTCTTCTTCTCCCTCTTTTGCTCACCCAGGAAATATTTAATTGTTTTCCTCAGAGAGCACTCCAGGTTGAGTAATGGCCTCTGGGTTTTGACTGTCTTTAGAAAAATGCTGAAGCCCCCTAGAACAGAAATGTGGACACTGACTCATGGCTAGGTCAGGCATGGAGCAGTGCAGCTCTGTGTCTCCAGCCCCAAGGGCTCATTAAGAGTATTCCTTGCATTGAATA
>CADDXX010000850.1:102125-170647 GCA_902810485.1 Alauda arvensis
TAGGCTGATGTTTCTCAACAAATCAAAGCACATCCTCTCTKCCCCAACCTTCAGAGAGGCTGACTTGGCCTCTGGGACTGTTATGGACTGTGCAAACCACASGGTCTTGGTGTGGCAGCTTCAGGCCCAGAGGTGCTTGGACTCACCCTTCCTGTCACTGCCTCCTCCACACTCAGGTTGTGAAGCTGTGCCGTGACTGCCTGAAGAAACAGGAGCCTGTGCTGGGGGACACCAACATCTACCTGCTGAGGATCCTCAGCATCGCCTCCGAGGTGCTCTCCTACCTCCAGATGTTTGAGGAAGCAGCTGACTATGCCAAGAGGATGGTGGATGGCTACCTGTGAGTCTGTGCCCTGCCTCTGGCAGCTCTCTGTGCTCATGCCATGTTAAGCAGAGTGTGACAGGAATAATTTTCTCAGTCTGCTCCCATCAGGGCAGTGGTGGTAAAATTCATATGGAGACCTTTTTGTAGCACCAGACAGAGAGGGATCCCTTCTTAAATGCACAAGGGCTCCCAAACACCTTGATTCATTAAACTGGAACTGGCAAATGGTTTAGGAACATCTTCCACTGGCCTTTTTGTTTTGTCTCAGAAGCATCTTGGGGCTGCCCTGATAGCAAGACACAGAGGCTGGGTGCAGGACAAAGAGGCTGTGACTGCAGGAGGTGGCCTGTTCCCTGCACCCTGCAGGAAGGAGAGGTCAAAGAGAAACCATGYCAAATGGCTGTCACTCAGGATATCCCCTCACTCCTGAATAATACATGGATTTTGTCTTGGCTAATTATATAGTCTTGTGGTAAAAGCTTAGTGAGAATTTCTTTATTCTCACTAAGGTTTAGTTCACATAGATCCAGGGTAAACCTCACATTAAAAATTATGTGCTTTATTATTACTGAGGGTACAAGCAACTTCATGTCCCAGTCCTAGTGCTGAGCTAATTGACTGAGAGAAAATTCCTTCCCCTCTGTGTTCCTCAGTCTTTCAGACCATGGTGAGSACTTCAGTAGTTTCCTTTCTTGCTTTAAGTGCCAATTCAAAATTCCAAAGAAGCCCTTGAGGGCAGGTTTTCAGCTAAGTCCAAGCAACTTCCTAACTCTGCTTCAGCTTTTAAAGTTGGATGTAGAGGAGAGRTATCATTTTTCCCACCTTAGGCTGAAAATTCCTAGATGAAGGGATGCATCTGCAGGGCGTGAGGTCAACATTTAAGAAGTCTCTGGAACCACCTGTTTCTCTTCCTGCTTTGAATGAGAAMCTGGTGATTGTTGCATTGTTACCCCACTAAGTGTGTCAAGCTAAGCTGGTGCCAGCTGAGCTGTAGGGCCAGATCTGTGCTCTGTTTGTGCCAAAATACTGGCAGAGYGTGGTGTTGTCTTGGCATGAGATGACAGAGCTTGGCTTTTCCCAAGCCAGGTGTTGAACTTTCCCAGTTCACATCCCATCTTTCACAACTCATGTCCCCGTGCAGCTCCGTCCTTGAGTAACGCGTCCTTGCCCCTTTCTAAGGACACATTTCAGGGGCACTGGCTGCAACAGGCTCTTCACCTAAGTAAACTATCAGCTCTTTGGCAAACACACTGTGTCAGTGACACTTTTGGGAACCCAGATTTCTCCTGAACTAAAATTACCCAATGTTTTTCCAGGAAGATCTACCATCCCAACAACGCGCAGCTGGGGATGGCCGTGATGCGGGCGGGAGTCACTCACTGGCACGCTGGCCTCATTGAGGCTGGCCATGGCTTGATCTGTAAAGCCTATGCCATTCTCCTGATAACYCATGGACCTTCCCACCCAATTACCAAGGACCTGGAGGTAGGTGTCATCTCCTTGTCTCTGCTCTATCTGGGCAAGATTACAGTCGAGCTGTAGAAACAACTGCCCTTAAGAGCTGAGATGAATGTAACAACTAGATTATGTTACATTCTGCTGGGAAGTACATGTCTTTTCCTATTGGAAATTCTCATCCCTGAAAAGCAGCTTTTATTCAGAACATACATGAGAAATGGCAGCTGAGCCACTGAATCTTCTTTGAAATTGCTGTGCCAGAAGACAGAGCACCCCGTTCTTCCAACAGGCTGATTTCACTGCTCTGGGATGGATGGTGTTGCAGTTTGAGTATATCAAATTACATGTAGTGGATGTGCCCAGTTTATCACCTGATTTTCTTTATTGGTGTCCATTCTTCTTTATTTACCACTCCTTCTCAGCAGCAGTGTGTTTTATCCTCAGATGACTGATGGGTGCATTTCCTAGCTTGGAGTCAAGAGYGGAGTTCCCAGGGAACTACATCTGCTCAGATGTGAAGGAATTATTTACAATTGCAGCTGGGGATCTATCATTTCTTTAGCCCCCAATTCACTTCATGTGACCTGTTTGCTTTATAGCATTCTCCTTTATTACCCCTCAAAAACTATAGGATACCAGATGAAATCCTTTATTGCTGCCATAGTCCCCATATAGCAAAGCTATWCCTTTATTGGTTCAATTTTATATCTTCAGAAAAATTAATATCTACTACCTAAAGCCAGCCTGTTGACTGTTTCCACATGTGTAGCAAAGGATGAGACACAGCACCTCCATTTCTGTGTTTCCCTTCACATTTTAGGAAGAAAATAGTGGCTATATGGCACAAGCTTATCTCTGTGCTCCTGAACAAAGGGTTGAATAAAWGCACAGACAGGTGTAAAAATAGATCCTGGAATCCCTTTTGAGCCTCTGCTGCAATGCAACACCAGGAATGACTGCTGCTGCTGAATCCTGGGGTGGAAAGGGTGCAACTGTGGGACTGAGCAACCCTCCTCTCCCACTTGAGGTGACCCCCACCCTGGTGATGGGCGACCCCAAGGGCCAGGCCCAGGGTGTGGATGGGAAGTGCACTCATTTCCTGGCTCTGCACAGCATCACCTCTAGGGCCTGCATCAATTTTGGGAGCACCCCAGTAGCCTGTGAAAAGCTGGGTGCAGGAATGGCTGATGCCTTCTTCTGTACACAGGCAAAGGAGAGAGAGAACGGAGCAGAATATCTGTGTCCAGTCAGCTTTGGTGCTGCTGACACTGAGGGCAGGGTGCCTCAGTCACTGCAGGGCCTAGGACATCCCTTGGGGACAGGGGATGGCAGTGTTTGGTGCAGCTGTGCCCCAGGGTTTGTAACCTGCTGTGTCCCTCAGGCCATGCGTGTGCAGACGGAGATGGAGCTGCGCATGTTCCAGCAGAACGAGTTCATGTAYTACAAGATGAGGGAAGCTGCCCTCAAGAACCAGAAGATCCAAGTCATGCCTGAACCCAGCAATGAGAATGCACCAAGCCTCTTCCACAAAAAGGAATGAACCCAGAGCTTGGCACCAATTCGTGCCTGCAGGGTAACATCAGCTGTGGCACTTCCAAACACTGGGAATGTGGTACAGCAATGTGATTTATCCACAAGGATTGTTTCCAGTGGCAATCTGACAGCATGGACCTGCTGGGGGAGCATCCTGAAAACTCTTCTGAGGGCTCAAAGCAGAAGAGATCCTGGCAGAAACAACATCCCTTTTTCTATCACTAAGGCATTAAATAATCAAAGCAAAAAAACCTGTTATAAAATKATTTACATTTTTATGGCAAGCCTGTTTCTCTCTGCACGTGTCCTGCTTCTGAATTTCTTTGTTAAATTTTGATTGAGTTTTCCTAAGGGGTTCTACCACTTCCTTGGGATGACATRATTTCCTTCCAGTGGTGTCCATGGGATGATAGAAGTGGGAGGCCAGTTCCAAGAAGTATCATGTACACCTGTGGGCAATGAATGCAAACTGAACAAGACCCACAGATGATGTTTTGTCTTAAATGATACTTTTTTGATGAAAAACTGCTGGAAATGACTTATCAGCTGTCACAGGTGCAACATCAAACTGTGGGCCATTTGCAAGTGAGACTAACTGGAATCCCTACATCAAGAAAAGTTAATTGAGATAAGTTATTCTCCTTAGTTACAAATCAGAAAAATGTCTGCAGTGATGGACAGGGGGCCATGCCAGAAGCCAGCTGCTATAGTTTGGTGCACTGGCTGTGTGGATTGTTCTAATTGGACAAGCAGTTTCCAGGGAGGGGAATACACCCTTGCTCATCTTCAGGGTGAAYTGGGGCTCTGATCCCTTAAAACACCTGCCTTTTAATTAAGGTGTTAAATCAATTTTGCACAGAGGAAAAAAGAGGTAGTCCATAGATAGCTGCCAGGGGACTGCCCACAGAACTAAGATGTCTAATGGCTAAAGTTGGATTTCTAGACCAAAAAATGTATTTGTTGTCTGCCCAACTGATTTCCTGCAGACTTTCAGTGGCAGCCAGGAGAGTAAAAGTTTTCTTCAAGAATTCCCTACCTGTTTCTCAGAACAAYAGCAAGAAAACAAAACCAGGGCTTTTCCTCTTTGGCATTTCTCAGTGGTTTTGCTGATGTTTCTCCAGATCTGAGTTCACTAAAGACCAGCATCTGCTTTTTAGGCACTGTTTAGCTAAGCCCTTCCATTTGTCTATGAGGTCCCTCTGCTGCCCTGTGTCACAATCCATATTGGTTCAGTTCTTGGCATGAGGATCAATGTTGATCTGTAACGTGAAAACCTTTCCTGGGCAGAGAGGAGTCCTGGCACCAGCCTTGGAAAAGGCAGAGAAGAGGGAAGAGTTTCCTGTGCAGCAGAAAACCACATCTCCATTTGGCCTGAAGTGCCAAGCAAGAGTGCAGGAAATGGCTTTGGTGCTCAACCAAAGTTTTGGTTTTGGTGAACAACCAGCCCATCTCCTGCCAGGAGAGAAAACCTGTATTTCACCCTGGAAGAAGTGTTTAATTCCAGTTCAACCCAATTTATCAGGTGCAGCTTGGGGTAAAACACACACTGGATACCTGAARGCAGCTGTGACCCTCCTGCTGGTGGGGRGGAGRTGGGGATGGGGTGGCCAGAGCCTGTAGGGCTGGATCCTACTGCAGAGGTGTGAGGATGCAGACAGCAGCTGGTAGCCTGTGCTGGTTTCTTTCCCAAGGCAGCTTTCCAAMCAGGATCACTGGTGCTTCCTTGGCTCCACCTAAACCACCCCAAATTCTTTGGTCACTCTGATCACTTTGGCCATGTCTGCAAGGAAAGGGAACAGAGCCCTTTTCCTGCCCAGTGCTCCCCAGCCCTGATCAGCCATGGGTGCAGGACCCACTGGGGCATTCCCAGCAGGATGCTGGCACCTGTCCCCAGGAAAGGGCTGGAAGAACACTCACCARCATGTGTCACTCAGTGGCTCTGAGCCTGTGCCCTCCCTCAGCTCCATTCCCCAACAGGAGCACACCCTTMGCTCAGTTTGTTGCCTGATTTCTACCATTGCTTCCATGAGCTTTGGAGGCTTGTGTCTATTTATAGTAGCAGTGAAGAGGCTGATGACAATGAAGAGGCTTCAATAGAAATTTTATTTTATTTGACACATTTTACACAGTCAAATATTGGCATGTGTAAGATGTCTAGACTCTCTTGCTGACTCTCTTGAAGGTGATGTCACCCACGGTCATTGTCTGAAAAAAGAAATGGAAAGTGTTAGCTTTCTATGGATTTGTAGAATTGTTGAATACCTCWAGTTGGAAGGCACACACAAGRATMATCATGGGATTTAGCTCCAAACTGTACTTAGGATCTGGTCTTGCAAATCAMAACAGGACTGATCCCCAGTCTATCTCTTGCAAACTGAATTTTAAAAGCTTTGGGTTTCTTCATGAATACCCCAAAGCAGGCAGGGATAAGCTGGCATCCCTCAGCTGGGATCAGTTTGCCTCACCTTTCTTCTCTAAGAGCACCAAGCCCTGGCACATATGTGCTGCTCTGGGTGGGTGAGAACATGCCCTCATTACCCAAAACTTGGATCAGCTGTGCCTAAACTGGGGTCTTATAAAGCACTTTCTGGATCATGCTCTGATGAGAAACTGCYTTCAGTTCCTGGCACATGCTCTGCTCCAGCACCTCCCAGAGCCTCTGTAGCTTCCTAGGGCCAGGCCCCCTGGAGGCAGCTCTGTTATTCCAGCCACTGTCCTTCCACACTTACGTGGGTGATGATGTCTCCGTTGAGCTCCGTGACGGATTTCATCCCTTTCGCCTCTGTGAGCAGTTTGTTGCCCTCCATCTTCACAACAGCCTGGTGGGAGACAGAAGCATCCATGTTATTGCTGGAGACCACCTGCATTTTGTCCTTCCCCTGCCATAGCAGGAGGGGACTGCAGAGCCAGCTGAGCTGCACATCTGAAAAGGCTGCAGACAGCACCAGCACCCCCAGGGCAGCTGTCACTGATCAATGAAATTATCAAATCAATAAGACAGCAAAGCCTATTTCTGTTTATCTGTCTTGCCCAGCTATAAGATGTGTTCATTTTCCCCTGAAATGCTGATGTAGAGAGGCTAAAACTCTTCTCATAACTGTTTCCCCCTCCTTTATGCCAAAGGGAGTGACGTGATGCTGGAAATCATGACACAGCTGGTAGAGCTCTCAGAGCCCCATYTGCAGGGCATTTCTTTGGTGATCATCCCTCCTGCTTTCAAAAGTCCYTGCAATTCCATCTCCTGAGGCAGAGATGAGAGGCAGTATCTGCCAGTGGTGTTGCCTTGACATTCTATGAACCACTGGAAACTGATGTCCAGGAATGGGAGCTGACCCAARTTCAAGTGTGGTAACTCCTCACCTTGCCAAAGCATCTCACCCAGGATAACCTGRAGCAGTGGGAAAGGCTAGCAGAGAAGCCAACAGCTACTTAAAAGGAGAGATTTATTGGTTTATGATTTGTTGTCTGATTTTCCTCCACTACCTTTGAGTCAACAAAATTARGGTGGAGGTGTGTTTTGTGTTGCAACAGGCAAAAAGTCAATAGTTTTCCACCTCAAATCCTTTAGAGCTCTTCCTGTCAAAAATTTTTACTAAAGCATCTCTATCYCCCTTTTCCAAATGGGATATTAAAACACTGAGTTCTGGTGTTTTCCAAAGTGACAATTAAAATAGATTCTGAAATGCAAAGCTTCTTCTGCAGGAAGTGCAGTTCGTTATTTAATACCTGTGGTATGGTCAGTCCCTTTGCTCATATGCAGAGGGAATGGCTGGAAATGAAATTTAATGTTCCTGAGCCCCCACRGCCCTGGCAGAAGAGGGGCTGCTCACTCACCTTCACTTTCTCTCCATTCATCAGCTCTATCTCACTCTCCTCCCCAATGGTGAACTGGTTTTTCATCACTTTGGAGCCAGTGGTGACAGTAACCGTGAACTTCTTCCCATCCTGCACAATTTCAGAGACGCTCTTGATGTCCTTGCCCTTCTGGATCTGCTCCTCAGGGAGCCCTGCCCGGGAACAAGAGGCATTGAGTGAACGGTGGAGCCATCTGGGGGCAGATTGCTGCTGCTGAACAAATCAATGGAGCAGGATTTGGGGATCTACAGTTGGGAAAATTTCTGTTCCAGTGTGGAAGAACCTTTCAATTATGATTCTTCCCCAAGAGCCATATGTTTCTGGGTCTGCTGGGGAGGAAGATTAATACTGTCATCCTGAATTTTGTGTAGGAATTAGACACGTCCCATGTCTTGCTGACCTGACTGGGAGCACAAACATCAACCTCTCTGTCTAAGAATAAATCCTGCTTTCCTTCCTTCACTGACAGGCAAGGAAAAACGGATTAAATAAAAACAAAGTAAAGGAACAAAGTGGGTTTTTAAAATGAAATTCAGGGTTCCTCAGAACCAGCTTATAAAATCTTCTCCCAAAGCCTGAAGGYGATCTGACAGGCAGAGCCCTTCTGGCACAGAACTGTGCAGAAATAGTGCAAAGCCCCCTGGATCCCTGCAGGACCCCATTCCCTGTCACAGACACAAGTGGAAATCYATCAGACACACTCATCATTTAGCATTTAAACAACACCAACCATTTTTCTGATGAGCAGCAAGGATGTGAGGCTTTGCAGCATCGCAGCACAGTGGCTGAGCAATGTCCTGCTTTGCCCTCAAACTTCACAGCCTGATGGAGCAGATCTGCAGTGCCCCTAAGCCACCAAGGTCCTGCTGTCCTATCMCATGTGTGCAGCACTCAGCCACACTGGCCAGGGGCTCCAGAACCTGCCAGCACTGACTTCCTGCAAGCCATAAAACTTCACCCATCACCTCTTGACCCCCAGCCCCAGCCAGAGAGATGCTTTCTCTTCTATTTCGAGATCACATCTCCACACAAATACATTTAAAATCCCAACAATTACAAGGTGACAGACAGAAATAGGAAATCTCAGAGATGTCTAAATCTGTATCATCAGCACAGTTGGCTCCCAAAAATCAGTGGGATCTGCAGGGACAATGCAGCAAATAGCACATGCAGGCACTTACCAATGGCTCTCATGAAGGGCTCAAAGTTTTCCTGGGACTGGAGCTCGTATTTTCCAGAGAAGTTCATGGTGGAAAAGCTCTCTGTGCTCCTAACACAAGAGAAGGTGCCTTGCTGGTTAGCAGAGCTTGGTTTTATATCATCCTTCTGCCTTCAAAGTTGACCAGAGGTAAGATGATGTAATTGGTTTATGGGCATGTTCAAACATTAACGTAAAATTGGGCAATAGTCGGTGATAAATTGCTCTACATTTTACAGGCCACAATTTACAACATGGGGGCAGGGAAAACCCCATAAAATACATTTTATGGAAGTGACAATGTGGCATCCATAAACAAATTACGAAAAWAAAAATAATAATTGTGCAAAGAGGTTCATTATCAGAGGAACAAGCCGAATCATCTGATGAGTTTGCAGTCTGGAAGCACGTATCTGGAGGAGAACGTGGCCTGGGTGTCCCCTGGAGCTGGCACTGGTGGTTTCTGGATGCTGGTGTGTGCATGGTGGGTCTTTAGCACTGGCACAATAGTGGCTGCACTCTGTCAAGGACTGATTCTCTCACAGACCTGTGCTGGTGGGGTTTGGTGTAACCCAGATGTAGCAGCAGCACAAACCCATCACTGTCCTCCAAGAAAAATACTGCAAATCAACTCCTGGCCTTGCACTGGCCCAYCTGAAGACTGCAGTTTGAATCAGGCTCCACCTCTATGGTCCTGTGTGGATAAAGAGCTGGTGCCATTAGTGATCTACCAAACCACATTCATCTGCTTTCTCCACGGGAGCCACAGTCACTCGTGTACTGAAGAAGCAGTCCAGTCCTTGGAGCTGCAATTCTCCCAAGTGCCACATCAGAAGAATGGCCAGCAGCAGCCTCCCTCCAAAGCAGGACTCCAAGCTGGGCTCCTCTTCCAGTTCTGCCCCTTTGGCTGAGCATCTCAGATGGTATCTTCCCTTCATGGCACCTGAGCATCCATCCTCTGGGCCTGGATGGACTCCCAGGCTTGGCTTCTTGCCTCAATGAATTCCTTCTCCCTCCTGAAGTCAGCTCACATCTTTGTCCTTTGTTTCGAAGYGAAATCATGTATAAGAATGAAAAAGATCTATCTCCTTCCAATTAGGAGATGCTGTCAGAGCCTTCTGCTGCCATCTGTCCTGCTGCTGCTGCCTCAGCCTCACTCTGTGTGCTGCAGTAGTGATCCTCAGTTTCTGGTTAGTTAGTACAGGCAGTGTCTGCCCAATGATGAAAGAGAGGGAAAACCTTGACTGGTGGGACAGACAGTGGATGAAGTTGGCTGGGAGGGGGGAAAATCCATAGGGACATCATCCCTATGCACCATGGAGGGAGCCAGGCAGGTTCAGAGAGCACTCATGGAGGGGTGGCTTGACTCAGCRACTTCTCCAAACAGCTTTTTGGCTTTTTTCCCATTTTATCCCCTCAGGAATGATGTCGYGTCAGGAACTGCATTTCATTTTTATGCCTGCCTCAGGTGAATAGCCCAGTGTCACATGGGGCTGTGCTGACCTGTCCCTTCTCAGTGYCCTCTTCATGGGGACAGCGGTGACTGACCTCTTTTGCTGTGTACTGGCAGCAGCCTGAGCTGGAAGACCCCTGCCTCCTGTCAGCCAATGTTCTCTGGCCATGGGCCACCTGGAAGCACATGTGTGCCTCCCACATTTTCATGCCCTGGACCTCTGGCTCTTCCTCCRGGCAATTCAAGTCCCCTCTCTTTGCATGATGGGGTGAGAGATTAGGCTTGAAAAAACTGCAGAGTTCCCAGGCCCACAGTGTCCATGAAGCTCCTAAGGGCTGGATGTCACTCATCAAATGTTAAAAGGGGAATATGATTGTCCAGGACTCACTTGGTAACTGGGCAGAAATTTTTCCACTGACAGAAATGAACAAGTCATGAGGGAATTCACCCCATTTGGAACCCAAGTTGTTTTCTGTAGGTATCCTCTCCTCCCCTGCTTACTGTGAATAGCTATAACATATCTGTGCTYCTGATTTGCTATTGCTTAAGTGGGGACTATGGATCACTGTTAGAMAATTTGGAAATGTGACCAACTGATTTTGGATCAATGAACAAAAGTAAAACCTCATTTTTTTCTGCTCAACATTCTTTCATTTTCTTTAGCACAGAAATGCAGTTCGTATTGAAGAAAGGAGAAATGCTTATTGAATGAAATTTGGCCAAGGTAATTATTATCTAGCCAGGCCTGCTGAGCAAATGGCAGGTGAGATAAACTTAATCTCAATAGCAAAGTTCAGAAAATTTGTACATCTCCYCAACAGAATAGGGCATCTCTTAAAAGATGATATCATTTTAACTTTCCAGGGCCAAGAAAATGCACCTGACATGAGGCCATGTCAATTGATAATTTGATTAAAGTAAATCCATACCATAAAACCTGAATCTGGTTTGATAAAGAGAAAAGGCATGGATCATTTTCAAAAATTATTGAGGAAGCTACATCCTGAGGGAAGCCAGTAGGTACTTCTGTCTTTAAGTTGCTTCAAAAATAAAGCAGAGGGTCTTGGAAGCTTGTCAGAAACAGAAAAAAAAAGAAAAAAAAGACTGAAGTATCTTATTTCTGCTTTTTGTACCTGAATCAGAARTAGGAACATGCAGAACTTCTCAGGCAAGAATATCACCAGTGGATCAGTGACAAATTTGGCTAAATTTGAAACCCCACCCTCTTCATCTCCCTGGGCACTCATCCCAGGACTCCCAAGACCCACATCTTGGAAGAGAGGTGCTCAACTCAAACCTCCCCAACTGCAATTTGTGGCTGGTTCCCCACGTTACAACATCTTCCATTATCGAGAAGAGTTTGTCTCTGTCACCTCTGTAGCTCCCTGTGGAGCAGTTGCATCCTTTTATGACATCCCCTCAAGCCTTCCCTGGGATTCCTGGGCTCAGCTCTCACTTTCACTCAGTGTCTGGGAAGCCACCCTCCTACCTGCACTCCTTGATGAGTTGGMCATTATGTCCAGATTTTGAGGTTTAAGGCTCCCACAGGAAAAAAAAAATCTCTGCCTCCTCCAGTTCAAACTGAAACTCTTAATTAAGTTCTGAACTACAAAAATGACTGTACAGCCAAAGCAGTGTATGGGTAAGGGCACTTTCCTGTAGCCCAGGGGAGGGTCCCTGGCAGCCTTGTGGAGGTCTGGGAATGTCTTCACTCATCTCTTCTCTATCACCTCACTTGCTTCTCTTATCTATCCCACCAGGGACTCCCAGATTTCAGTGAGCCCAGCACCTCAGTGCTTTKGGAAGCTGGGGCTGGGCTCTACACTAGGATTTTCTTGGCCCAAATGGGAAAGGCTACAAGTCAGCACCTTTGATGATTCAGTCCTGGATTTTTCTAGTGCAGGTCCAGTTGAACACCTTAAAACCCCCAGCCATTTTTTAAAAGCTTGATCACAAGCTTGCCAGTCACAGATCCCCAGGTGGGCTCCCCTCTGTCCCAACCTATAGTATTGTTGGGTAATTCTGTGTCTYTTGCCCTTGAACCTTGCTCTGCTGCCAGGTTTTCACATCTCTGGTATGATTATTTTGAACCTTAAGGAACAAAGGTTTCTTCATCAGGCCACATGACTGCATTGCTTTGAAAGGTTGGATGGGATGGAGAAGATGATGCTGCTGCTGCCCTGAGCTCTCCATCCCTCTTGGTTTTCTTTGTGCTGTGTTACCAAGACAGCACTGAGATTAAATACAGCACCTTTCCCAGATTTTTCTCTTTTAAAAATGGCCTTGGCAGTCTGCTGAGATTCCTGCCTCCAAGCTGTAACTTCCAAGCTGTAGATGTGCAAGCACCATTTCCTATAGGTTTAGATTAGATATGTCATTATCAGAGCCCTGATAAGAATAAGAAAACAGTAGCTTGCACAGAGAGCTGCTGCTTGATAATGTTTTCCATCGATGCTGATATTCAGAGAAGGGCAGCCCTCASCCCTTGTCATTGCAAAGGTACCAAAGGGAGCAAAGGGTTGGTATTGCTTCTTCAAGGTCAAGGCAACTCTATCACTGATAGCACAAGAGCCTTAGCTCTTCTTATCAAGGATCACCTAGGGAGCACAGCGTACAGAAGAGTTGGACTTTGCTGCTGGGATCTTGCTTTAGAGTAKGAATAAAGCTGCTGGCTCTGCCATTCCCACTTCCCATTCTCTTGCCTCCAGCATGTGTGGTGTATTGTTGTGGCCTCTCTCCAGGCACACGGACCTCTCTGTTTATGCCCTCAGAGGAGGTGTATTGCCCTTGCAGCTCGGCCTTTGGTGGGATGAGGCTGCCCTCCATCCCACAGCCAAGCCCRTGGAGTCAGGATAAAGGACTGAAAATGGTGCTCATTGCTTATGGAACTAGTTTGTGCCAGGGCAAGGAAAGAAAATGTTGTGAAAGAAATTGAGCCATTACCAATGTTCTCGAGTGAGAAAAGACCCCCAAAGCAGAGCAGTGAAGATTTAACCAATGGTGCATCGACCCCACCACACACCTGCAGTGCAGATGTCTCCCTCTGATCCAGGCACATGAAGAGCCCCTGAGACACAGTGGGGAAAAKGAAACCTTCATCTGAGCAAGTGCAGGGGACTGGTGTGTTGGCATGGAAAGGGCAGCAGCCTCCAAGTGCCCACAGGTGAACTCCAGTCCTGGAGGCACACCTGGCTGTCCCTGTGGACCAGCACTTCCCTGTCCAGCTGTGTTCCCCTTCATCCTGATCTATCAAGCACTCTGGCTCACTCAGTGCTCCTCACAAAGGGTTACAGCTGATCATCAAGGAGAGCATCTCGGAGCCAGACAAGCATGGGGAGGAGCCTCTTCCTGTCTCTCCCTGAGACAAATATATAACCACAATCTGTATATAAAATGAGGGAAAGTCCAAGCAATAACCCCCAAGACCTTCCCTAGCAGACAGTGTTCCTTGGCTGGGGAAAGCAATGAGCCAAGAGTGATGCACCAGGCAGAGGTGAGGCAGGACACACCCGTGAGGAGGACAGAGAATTGCATGGAGTCTGACAGCAACTGAATTTTCACCAGGTTCACAGCACCACAGAAGTGCTCCATGGGGAACAACCATGGTGCCAGCAAGACCAGAGCAGTGGACAAAGCCCAGTATTGCCACTGTCCATGTCCCACTTGGTCCTGTCGTCCTGTCGTGTTTTTATAGTCAAAAGGACTGTGTCAAGAGGACACAGTCTCAAGCTGTGCCAAGGGAGATWCAGGCTGGATTTAAGGAGGAAGTTTTTCACAGAGGGAGTGGTGAAATACTGGAATCATCTGCCCAGGGAGGTGGTGGAGTCACCATCCCTGGATGTGTTTAAAAAAAGACTGGATGTGGCACTTRGTGCCATGATCTAGTTGAGGTGTTAGAACATGGGTTGGACTCGATGATCTTAAAGGTGTCTTCCAACCTAGAAATTCTGTGATTCTGTGATTCAAAGTGCCCCCCTGAGCACAGGTATCCCCATTTTGCACATTCTGGAGCCTGACTTTCCCAAAGTCACCTGGAGAAGCTGAGAAAGCATCTTCCTTGTSCAGTCCMTAACTGGGGMTTGTAGARCCCATATGCCATGGGATTGCAGATYTTGWTWAAAAAGGTGGCTCAGGGGTACAATGAAAACTTCAGCATAGTAGAACCAGATTGCACAACYTGCTCCAGGTAACAGCTTCTCCAATATCCCACTAGGGATGCCAAGACTGCACAATTCCTTGAGCTGCCTTTCTGCTCTGCCTTTATGAGTGGGTCCTGCACTTTGGCCTACAAGACCCAAACCACAAGGCAGACATCTTTGACCTGGTTGTGAAACACCTTGTTCTGAGGAAAGAGTATTGCACCCAGATGTGGGGAAAGGGCCAATGTGCTGGCAGCTCCTTGCCCTGCAAAATCACCAGAGGTGGAAAAGTCTGTATGAGCACTTTTGCAGGTGAGAGGAGGTGATCCATGTGGAAGTTCTGCCTCAGGTCAGCTGAGGTACTGGCAATTTAGATCAGATATAGAAAGTGGGGGAAAGAGCAACCTTTATTGTAACAAAGATGCAGCTTTGTACAGTTTATTTACAATTTATTTACAGTCATACAGTTCTGTCTCACATCTCCTTGACTTGAGGCTCAAAGAAATAATTCTGGGTGCATGTTTGCCTGCGCAGCTGCAGACATTCTGCAAACTTCCTTAGCCCCCTCCCTGGTATAGATTCTGAACCTGACTAAGGTGTGGATCTACCTCTGCGAAGGCAGAACTGAAATACTTTAACTTCTGGCCAGAACCTTGCAGATTTTRCCTGGAATCTCCCTGTTTTCTCTGTGAATGTTCACACTTCTGTACATGAGAGGGCAGGGGATGCAGAACTTCCAACAACCCCCAAGGCTAAGTTCCTCTAATTTTTCTCAGCCACGGGGAGGCACTCTGTACAGCATAGTAAATGGCATTGCAAAATCCCAAATATCCTAGCCACTGCCTTTCTGGGCCTGCCTGGTGTTRTCTGGGTCACTTACATGTCTTAAAACTTTTGTCTGTGTGAGGTTTTCAGACCCCAGACAGCTTGTGGACAGAGACAGGACTGGGAGATATGGGGATATTTTTGTGCTGTTCAGGGTTATGTGATGCTTTTTGTACTAAATTTGGTGCTTTTTGGACATGGATGAGAGTTGGGGTCCTTTCTGTGTGCCCCTTTCTGAGTGTCTCACTGGGGACAGGAGAGATCTTGCTGAAAAGAAGGTGAAAAAATCCCAGGATGGGATTCTCTGGGGAGAAGATGGGTGAACATAAAGAACCTCCTTCCCACCCCGATAAGCTCCTGCATCAGCWTTGTATCCAACCCTCCTTGCGCGGATCACCGCCCGCGCTTCCTCTTCTTTAGCTCCAAAACTTTGGAGAGGTGTTTCCCGGCTTTTGYTGGGATAGCTGGGTGGAGGGACCTKTGGAAAAGGCTGGATGGGATGAGGGAAAGGGATGCGCACCGCCTCCAGGATGCCGGGACACAGGGCACTGCCGCCATCTAGTGATSTGGGATTCTCTGCTCCGCAGAGCCGCTGGTCCGCTGTGCTCCTGGGGATGCTCTGCCGGGGACCCCGACCCAACGTGCCTCTTGGGACATGCAGAGGGGCTCACTTTGCTGGAGAAGATGAAAAAGCTGCTCATCAAACACGAATTGASGGTTTTGCTGTGCTTGTCTTTGAGTGCTGCAATGCTTGGGGCTGAGATATGAAATTTTAGGGGGATTTGAGCATCCCAAAATTGAATTTTTGCTGTTATATATGTCTTTCTCCTTCCTCAGTCCTCATCACGCTTTGGGATGCTTTTGGAAGGTGGGGAGGCTGAGGAAATTTCACCTGGAGGGATGAAAAAATATGCATTTAAAAAAAAAATTTGGTAAAGTCTGATAGCAGCCTTATTTGGGCTTTACAAATACAGGTGATTCCTGACATATGAGTCCAGAGACCACAAACTGCTCAGGAACGGCCAAAGTGGAATTGCAAATCCCAGCAGGAATATGAAGGCACTGAGTAAGACCAGGTTAATTAGAGACTATTACATTCTCAAGCTCTTCAGCTGTTGCTGCAGTGGATGAGTCCTGACAGGCAGCATGGGCACACTCCTTCCCTCCTTTTCTTAAAAATTCAAAATAATATTAAAGAATCATAGAATCAATCATGGGATCAATGTTTTGGGTTGGAAGGGACCTTAAAGATCAGCAGYTCCAACTCCCCTGCCATGGGCAGGGACACCTTTCACTAGACCAGGTTGTTCAGAGCTCCACCCAGAATTAAATGCCACTCTGAACTTGTGTGCATGGAAATCATAGGACTGAGCATGGGAAAACCTCTCCAAGWAAATGGCACTGTCACCCYGTTTTGTGTCCCAGGCTGTGTTCTRTGCTCAYGTGTGGCTGCCACATCAGCAGTCCCTGCACCCCAGCATTAACCACTGACCTTGTTAATGAGGGTTATCAGTGCTGATAGAGCCAGGGCAGAGCTGTGGCAACAGCCTCTTTGCAGATGCAGAGCAGCAGGTATCCTGGTGTAATCAATTAATTATTTTCTTTTATTTGCAGGGCTCCTGCATCCCAGAGGGATGTAATGCTGAAGGAATCATCAATCTCATTGTAAGCTCTTCACTTGGAAAAAAAAATTGGATGCATTAATGAAGTTATTTCACAGAGCTAAAACACACATTAAAAGAATTAGACATATGGTAAGTGAATTCCCAGAGGAATAAGGTCCCRTGCTGGTGGGAATAGGTGAGGTCTCACTGAAGTGTGCTGGGTGACCCTTGCAAAGATGTACATTGGTGATATTAAATACTTGCATCAGTAATAAAAATGATCAGCAGATCTTCCTATGGATTTGATCCTGTCCTTGTTCTAGCCTGAATTTGAGCTGAGGTCTAAGTGTGCTCTGCCTCCRCATGGGCAAGGAAGGAAAATCCTGAATTCACCTCGGCACACCATCATGGGAAAGGGAGAGGTCAGGATAGAGGAGGCAAATCATATATCCTGCAGCTTTTGTTAGTTCCTTTATTTCTAATATTTCACTGTTTTGTYCAGAGATACTATTTGCAGTTTTTTGGTGTCAGCTACCACTGGAGCATGTTGAGGAGCTGAGACTGTTTTGAAGATATCAGCCACTTCCCTCAGCATCCAAGTAAACCTGGGAGCCTCCAGTGCCTCCAGGGATGGTGACAGGGAGGTTTCACTATCAATATGAGCCTGACCAATCCCTGAAGAACAAGGTCCAGCCTTGCTGTTTTATCCAGAACCTTCTGAAAAGACCTGGATCCACATCTGGAATGGGGCCAGACCCCCATCACAGGGTGAGCACCCCACTGCATGCCAGTGTGCCAAGAGGATCTGGTGACTCCATGTGCAGGGAGAACTGTGGGGCCACAGCAGGTTTGGGTGGCTCAGGCTTCATCTTTGCAATGTCATGAGGAACACTGAGAACGGAGATGGTGGGGAGATGCAGGCTGGTTGGTAATACAATCTRTATAATTATAGATCAGTAGATCCCTTCCTAGCTGATTTCCTAGAGGTGTGTTCTGCTCTGRCCCACTGTTTGAGCTCAGGTATATTATTAAAAAGCTTCTGTTTACTTCCTGCTCTGCTAGAGCTGCCCTCTTCAACCTTGAGCAACATCATCACAGGCAGCTCTGTCCAGAGCCTGAAATTCACCTCCTGCCTCTACCTGCAGAAAGAGTCTTGGGGATGTGGGGTGTAGAAATGTTTTTTTCCACACCAGTGCCCAGGGCAGTGATTGGACCACTGTCTAGCAGAGATTTTTCTCATTGCTCCAGTTAGAACCACTAGAATAATGAGAGGCAATGTACTCAGGGTCAGACTCCAGTGCTTTGGCAGGTGCTATGTCTCTTGCTGCAGACGTGGCTCATAGCAGGCTGTTATCAGCCATCCTTTGTACCTCTGTTCCTGCCTGCCTGGGCTGAAGTCCTTCTGTTTTCTCCAGCACTGAGCTGTGTCCTGGGTTTGTGCAGACACCGGTCCTGTGCTGACCTTGCCCTTCAAAAAACTCTGATCATATTAAAATAAAAAGCAGCAAAGGGATGCGCAGCCCTTCCCTGCGAAGAACTGGATTTTTTGGCACAACTCCTCCCATGTTCCCTCTCTCCTGTGCCTCCCTTTCCCCGTTGATGTGACAGGGCTGTGGGAGGCTGAGCAGAGCTGAGAGTTTCCAGACTGACTGTGCTTGCAAGGGACTTCTGCGGTTTCCTGACCCAAACCCTTCTTTAAGCAGCTTCAATCTCAAACTTAAATCCAAACTCACAGTTTAATCAGGCGTCTCCAGATTTCCCCAGCTGAAACTCGAATATCTCCAGGGTTATACAGGACACCACAAGGTCTCTATGCCCCGTGCCTGATCACTCTCAGGTTAAAAGCTAAAAGCTCTCTCCTAATATTTAACCAGATTTCCCCATCGCTGCAGCTCGCACCCGCTGCCCCTTGTCCCGGCTCCTGGCACCAGCAGAAGCAGCTGAGCTCCGTCTCTCCCGCACTCCCATTCCCAGGCTTGCTGCAGGCCGTTCTCTGCCGGCCGCACCGGGAACACCGGCGGTGGCAGCGGGGACAAGTTTTCCGTGAGCACCAGTGCAAAGGGCGGAGGGCTGGGAGCGGTGCTCGCCGCTGGTTCGGCCGCTTCCCCGCGGGGCTGAGCCGCGCTGAGGGGCTCAGCGTTGGCCCAAGGGCCTGAGGTGAGCGCGGCTGAGGGGCCACAGGGGCAGGGGCACACACGGCCTGTCCCAGCCGCGCCGGCGGGATGAGCGCCGGTCCGGGGGATTTAGCTCGGCCCTCCCTTAGCTGCGTCAAATCCTGTCCTCAGTTTAACCCCTTTGGACAAAATCAGCCTACTCTAAAAGCACAGAGATTTCTTTTTTTAATTTAAAGCTCCGGCTTTTGCAAGCAGCCCACAAAGGGCCGTGACGTGCTGCTGCAGCGACTCCTGCGCCTCAGGGCTTCACCTCGAGCGGGAAGTGTCTCCCTGGGCAAAGCGGGACAAGGAGGCTCCAAGCTTGGCACAAATCCCACCTCCTGCAAAATTCCTTACGCTGGCCCTGGCTGCTCCAGCTTCCCGCGGGAGGAGGTGGTTTGCTCCCCGCGGAGTTCTGTCTGCCCACAGGGGAAGTTTTGGAGGGAGTTGTTTTGGGATGAGGGCCTGTTCCTGGTGTGGGGGTGCTCTGGGTTGCTGGCAGTGATGTTGGTGTCTCCCCAGCAGCCATGGAGTACATCAGCACACGGGGAGGCACCGGGGCCGTGGACTTTGAAGGAGCCCTTTTCTCTGGCTACGCACCCGACGGGGGCCTCTTCATGCCCCAGCGCATCCCCTCGCTGGACAGGGACACCCTGCAGAGGTGGAGCAGCCTCTCCTACCCGGAGCTGGTGAAGGAGCTGTGCTCCCTCTTCGTCCCGGCCGAGCTGGTCCCACGGAACGCGCTCAACGGTGAGCCGAGCTGGGAGCTGCTCGCAGAGATGTGCACAAGGATTTGGGGGGTTTGGATGTGTCTGCCTGCCTTGCCCCCATGCTCTTCACAGCCCC
Organism: Alauda arvensis; assembly: GCA_902810485.1. Taxonomy (NCBI): domain Eukaryota; kingdom Metazoa; phylum Chordata; class Aves; order Passeriformes; family Alaudidae; genus Alauda; species Alauda arvensis. The sequence goes on from CADDXX010000850.1 coordinate 121,515, forward strand.
CAGGAAGAAGAAGCCTGCTGCACCATTGCCTGTTCCTTTCTGTAGGCTGTTCTCCTCTGTCACCCTGCTGGCACTAGTGGAAAAGGTGTCCCCTGTGTATAAAGAGGTGTTCTGGTGACAGCAACAAGTTGATGTTGTGGCCCTGCTTCCTCCAGGGCTTTCTGCTGGTTCACGCTTGCGTTGACATCTGTTTTTTAATGTTTTTAACACTTATGAGCTGTCTTTTCCACCAGAGGGCAGCTGCAACCTCTGTCTCAACGGCACATTGGTATAAAACTCCCGTTTCCGGTGTTTTATGCTTTAATACAGTTTTCTGATTGTGTGGCATGTCCCCTGGATYACTTAGAACAGAGTTATCAAACACCATGAAGCTTGGGCTGGTTCATTCCTARTAATAACCACAAATAACTTACTGGACATCTGTCCCTGCACCAGCAACTGGSAGCCTTTGGTTGTGCAGAAAGATACCCAGGAGCATGAAGAGCACAGGTGCAGGAATCCATGGGTCAGAAAAACACTCCTCTAATTTAACAGGCCATTTAACCATTTTCCCTCTAGAGCTGATCGACAGGGCCTTCAGCAGATTCAGACACAAGAATGTTGTRCATCTGTCCAGGCTGAAAGATGGGCTGAACATTTTGGAGCTCTGGCATGGTGTTACATATGCRTTTAAGGACCTGTCCTTGTCCTGCACAGGACAGTTTTTACAGTATTTCTTGGAGAAGAAGCAAAAGCATGTCAATATCCTGGTGGGTGAGTATGACTCCTTGGAGGTAAGGTTCTTGGGCAGGCCTTTACCTTGAGAGCCGTCGTCCTGCAGCCAAAGATGCCCCAGGATGGTATTGCCTCATAATCTCCAGGCAATGCCACAGTGGCTGCTCTGGCCAAAAGCATCTCACAGAGCATCTCTGCATGATTTTCTTAAAGTGCAGTGCTGCGGGTTTGATCGATGCTGCAATTTTTTGCTTTTCTTGGTGTTTCCTCTCTTTCAAACAGGGACCTCAGGGGACACGGGGAGCTCGGCCATCGAGAGCGTGAGAGGGCAGAAGAACCTGGACATCTTTGTTCTGCTGCCCAAGGGGCTCTGYACCCAGATACAGGAACTTCAGATGACCACTGTCATTGAAGACAATGTCCACGTCTTTGCTGGTTGGCACTGCTGTTTGGACTGCCCACTTTTTGGCCCTGCTGGGTCAAAACYTTGACCCTAAAAGTCTGAGGAGGATGCTCAGTGGCATTTGCAGCTTTAGCAGCTGCAGCCAGCCAGGTCATTGCTATCACCGTGCTCAGACATCTGGCTAACAGGGGACAACATCCCCAGTTTGACAGCCAAACAATTTAATACTTCCTTTTCTCCTGGCCCTAGATCAGAGCTGCCTCCATGAAGGTGGTTGGTGCTTGCCTGAACTAAATTCAACACCATTTTTTGTCACTAGAAGGATTTGGAGCCACCCCTTCCCTCTGTCCTTTCACCTTTGTGGTGATTCACCCCCTACCACCATGCTGTCCCCATGGCTTAGCATCAGCACTGGCTGCTTGAGCTGCTTGAGTTCCCATGGACTCCTTTGCTCAGCCAGGTCTCACCTTGGCATCTCACAAGGGGATGCAGCATTTGCCTTCCTGGCAAGTTTATATTTGGTAGAAGCAAGAGCCCAGAGTGCTGTGTCTGCAGAAACCACCTGACATCCACAAGGTGCCACTCAGGCCCTGCTTCACACAGCCCCCAGGGCAGATGGGCAACTCAGGACACTCTTGGCCACAGCAAACCCCAGGGCTGGAGACCAACCCTATTTCTGAGCAGAAATACCTGGTGCCTGATGCACTGCTGCTGGCAGATCTAATCTTTCCTTTCTCCTTTTGGCAGCTCATGGGAACAGCGATGAAATCGATGAGCCGATCAAGGAACTSTTTGCTGATGTCCATTTTGCTGGAAAATACAACCTGATGAGCTTGAATTCARTCAACTGGTCCAGGATTATGGTGCAGATTCCTCACTACTTCTATGCTTACTTTCAGTGTGCCCCATCCCTGGATACCACCCCACTGCCAATGGTGGAAATTGTTGTGCCAACAGGAGGAGGAGGAAATATCACGGGTAAAGGGAAAAAAAGATGGGTTAGATAGGAGAGAGAGAATGCTGTGATCTRTGCACCAAAAGCACTTTGCAGATACTGGGTATTGCTATTTATTAAAACACCCACTCTCTGGTAGGATTTCTTCAGAACCACTTATATTTTATTACTCATGTATGGTTATTACTCAATTTAGGTGTCACTGATGGTTTGCAAGGTACAGAAAAACCCAAACCACCCTTTGATGATGACTGTAACTATCTTGAGGATGGGCACATTAGGAGAGGACAGAATGCGTTTGATGCAGAAAAGAGGGGAAAATACTGTGGCTCTGATTTCTTAAGTGAGACATTAACAGAGGTGTGGAGTCCTGCCTAGTCCTCTCTGGTTTGCATGGTAATGCATGGTCAGGAGAACCACTCTTAATTGCATAATCTGGCCTTCTAAATGAGAGTTCTTGATTGCCTCAGTCCCAAAATAGGAGTAGAACTGCCTAATGAAAGCAATGAAGGATTTTTTATGTTCACTGCTCTTCCAGCCTGCCCATCAGAGAGACAAAAACCCAAAATCTTTATCTCTTCTGGTTGCCTGGCAGCTGCCTGAGCTCTTGGTCCCCTGCCTATCCACCAGCAAAAGTGGAGATTAGCCAGGGTCTGTGTTCAATGGCAGGTGGAGAGTTGCATCCCTGGATTCTATAATCTCTGCTCTACCAAACCACTGAAGTCAGGTATCTCTGAGTCTGCTAGAGAATACCATTTGTGTCTGCTTCTGAACTAGATGCTCAATCAGTTTATACAGTGACTTCTTTGCTAAATCTCCTTCAAATGTTTCTTCATCAAACACTCATGCATTTTTTTCACTTTTTTTCCCCTAGCTGGCTGTATTGCCCAGAAAATGGGTCTCCCAATTCGACTTGTTACTGTGGTGAACAGCAATGACATCATTCATAGGACTGTTCAACATGGAGATTTCTCACTGGCAGAGAGTGTGAAGGCTACCTTGGCATCAGCCATGGATATCCAGGTGTGCAGAACTGTCCAAAATGCAAAAATTGACTTTTTTTTTTTTGTATTCTGTTCTACCTGTAAAATTCTGCCACTCAGCGATGCATTAGGAGGTGACTCACATTGACTCTTTATACTGCAGACTGCTGAGCCAAAACAGATCAAACACCTTCTCCCTCCCTTTTCAGGGCTTGACTTTCTGATCTTCATTGTTGAGTGCTGGGTTTCCAGGCATTTGTTCTGTGCAAGCTTAGCAAGACAGGGACATTTCCACAGCATGTGACACCTAGAGAACTGAAAATGCCATCACGTCTCAAGGGTTTTGTTGATGCTTCTGGAAAGCTCCACAGAGAGCAAGAGGAGACACCAGGCAGGAGGTAGAGAAGTCCATGAGAAATGCCTCATTCATGGCTGCCTGCAGCTTGCTCAGAGCAAAACAAGTCCCAGCAGGCAGGGAAAGGCCTCAGAAAGAAAAGTCATGGAGGTACAGAAAGCAAACACCTGGAAGCACATACCTCCCCTTTCATTCCCATCCTGGGATCCCCAGGGATTGGATCTGCTCCCAAACAAGTGATCAAAGTGGGAAGCCCTTGGTRTTGTATCTCTGAGGCCTTAAGCTACCTGGATTTTCCAAAAGCTGTTCAGRCATACTGGGAGGACCTGGGAGTCTGGAGGGACTGCCATGCTCTGCAGTCACTAAGTCCCTGTGCCCTTATCACCAGGCTGTGCTCTGCAGCTTGGCTTTCCTCCTGAGTCAGGGACTTGTGGGGCTCCTCAGAGCTCCAAGGGTAACTGGGCTCCTCTCTCAGCCCATCTCCCTTTCAGTAGCATTGGTCAGAAGAGCCAGACTTTGGGATCTYGGAGGAAGAGAGTCAGGTGAGGAGATTTCCTGATATTCCTGAGGAGGTAGATGAGTGAATCCCTCTGCACATCCCCCTCCACAGGGGGATGCATGGGAGGTCGTTGTTCAGCTCACATCTGAAGCATCCATGCAAATATTTCCATAGCTAAAAGGAACATTTGATCTGGAGGGGGGTTCAGGAGGTCTCTGGTTGGGACTTGTTTAAAGCAGGTTCAGCCTTGAGGTCAGTTGAGATTGCTCAGGGCTTTGYCCATTTGGGTATTGGAAACCTTCAGAGATGGAGAGTGCACAGACTCTTTAGGTTGCTGCTTCTGCAGACTAAGGTAAAGCAGAGAAAACTTTGCTGTTAGATGCTGCCTGAAGAGTTGAAGGTGAAGCAGAAGGTCTGGCATGGATGAGCYTTGTAAGGAGCAATCCCAGGACAATCCCAGCAGAGGCTGTGTCTTTGTCCCCGAGCAGGGGCTGTTCTCTGTCCCTGAGGTCAGGAAGAACCACACAGCTCATGCCCACACTCCAAAAATTTGTCCCCAGCATGACCTGGCCTCCAAACTGGGCCACAGCATTGTCCTGGAGAGCTCTGGTGGTGTGGGACAGAAGCAAAAGCCTTCCTTAGATGGTAAGGCTGGTACTTGCACCAGTGCCCTGGMCCAGTTCAACTTACTGGTGTCAACTCAGTGTTCTGTAATGGAAACCATGAGGATGGTGGGAATGGAGGGTGAGGGGGAAATGTGGGAAGAATGTGGGAAGGATGTGGGAACAGCAGAAAGAAGAACAGGACAAAGGGTGTCAGGAACACAGTGTTGGAGGCACCTCCAGGAGAAGGTCATGGAAGTCTAGGCATGCTGACCTGTATCTTCTCAGGACAGCCTAAAACAGGGGAGAGCCTAGAGCAAGGAGCAGGCTACACCCAAAGTAGATTGAAGATTAGAGGCTGGAAGCTCTGGGAGATGATGGTGGGAAGATGGAGARCAGAACTGGGACCATAAGACACCCAGATAAGGACACAAAAGGCTGAGTAAGTCCAGATGACTTGACAAGGTAGGGCAGGATGGAGTGACAAAAGGTCASAGGCACTGTCAGCTGCTGAAAGTTGTGGAGAGATTATCCAAACCCAACACTTCAACCCATGAGGTGAGATGAGGGCTCTATAAGTTTGTGCCCCTTGCCCTGTCTGTCCCTACAAGGTATCTTGGCCAAAACACCTGGATGAGTATTTCTTGGTGTTTGTAAATGTGCAGGAATGAGGCAGGGCACAGAAATTGGTTTGGGACCCTCCTGTATGGTCTTGTGCAGAGTCCTGCWGCAGTGTTGCAATGCTGATTGCTACACAGCCATACAGGCCAGTGGGGCCCTGTATGTGCCCTAGAAGTTCCTGGAGATATCAGCCAGCCCTGCAGYGAGCTGGGTGTCTCATTAAGTCAGGCAGGAGCTGGGTGACTCACAGCAGCATCTGCAACACTGAGTAAACAGCTGGATATTTCTGGTTCTCCAATACACAGCGTGTTATTAGCCTGGGCTCTCACAGATGGTACAGATGTGGTCACACTGTTGATTCATCAGTCATCCCTTCATTTTCTGTTTTAATCTGATGGTCAGTGTCAGACTGCTCTGACAGGTCAGAGGTTCAAAAGACATTGTGTTCCCAAAGACTTGTCTTGGGATGTAGGTGAGCAAAGGGAAGACAAAAAGACCACCCTGGCTTCCACCAAGAAAAACACAGTGGTAGGAGCTCAGCCCTAATGAGACATCAGAGAATCCACAGGGATGCTTCCCCCCGTTTGAATTTCCTCACCTGTTGCCTTGTTATCCCAGGAGCCTTACAATGTGGAGAGGATCCTCTGGCTGCTCTCAGGCTCTGACAGCCACCTGATCAAAACTCTGATGGAGCAATTCAACATCTCAAAAAGGCTGAAGCTGCCAGAGGATTTGCACAGGAAGGTCAGTTCCTCACCCACACAACACTGTGCCTCTGTGTGTGTGTGTAAGGAGATTATTGCCACCAGGTATTCCCAATTCATTTTCAGAATAAAAAAAAAAAAAACGGGAGAATATGCAACCAAAAATTTAAATGTGAGACCAGAACAGAAGTTATATATCAATGTGTGTCCATGGAGATACTAAAACTCCCCTTTTTTTTTTTTTTTTTTTTTTTTTTTTAAAGAATGCTCTTTCTTCCTCATGAAACTAACTTTAAAATTGCCTGCAATTATTTAGGTAGCATATTAATTTGGCCCATCCTTGGCCATGCACTGAGGCATTGTACAGTGGATGCTGCCACAATGGATGTTTGGGCACAAATTTGGTCTGCAGAGTTTGGTGCAATTCAGCCTTGCTTTTACAGAAAAGGGGAGCACAAACACAAAGCAGAGAGATACAAGAGAAAACTAAAGATTTGAGTTGTGAGAGGGCAAGGTGCAAAATCCTGCCTTTTCCTGTCCAGTTTCTGATGTGCTGTCCCTCACAGAGCAGCCTTTGCCCAGTGCCCACTCCTGCCTGTGCTGCAGAAAGAGAAATACTAAACAAATTTATTATTTAAAGCTAGAAGAGCTGTTACGCTGAGGTGGATTTTCCAAGTCCTCAGAAACTCCCTCAGAGCATGGAAAGAGCAGTGCAGAGGTGAGGAGCTGAGCCCTGGCTCCTGCCCACCCACACTTGCAGCCCCTGTGGATGGAAACCCCTTGCCCACACTCCATCCCTGTGTTTTTTTCCAGCAGTGCCTCATCCCCTAGCTGCAGCAGCAACCCTTTTTCCTCCAGTCTCTGGGGGAACCCATCCTCCAGCCTCCCTACTTCCTCCTGCTTTGCTGAGTGCCTGTGGCACAGACCTGGCTGGAAGCATGGTGGTGGTGGTGCCCTGAGCAAAGCTCCCTGTTTGCCCACAGCTCTCTGAGACCCTGGGATCGTGCTCAGCCTCTGACCAGGACATTGTGGGAGCCATGCGGCGCTGCTGGGAGGAGAACCAGTACCTGCTGTGCCCCCACTCTGCCGTGGCTGCTCACTACCACTACTCACAGCCACAAAGGTAGGGATAGCATGGTCAGGAGCAGCAGGGACTGGAGCATCCCTGTCCCCTTGCTCCTGCAGCATCTCCAACTCCCAGCTCTCTTACACCGTAAGTTCTCTTTGCTTGTCTTTCCTTTCCAGCATCCCCCGGTGTTGCTTGGCTCCAGCCTCTGCAGCCAAATTTCAGGATGCTGTTCTCCAGGCTGGCCTGGTTCCCCAGATCCCCCCTGAAATCASTGCCCTGACAGCAATGGAGACCAGGTGCACTGCCCTGGAGCGGGGACAGGACTGGGCACAGGCGCTGCGGGGCCGCATTGAAGCTGTGGCACAGCAGTGGGAGGCACAGGTGGGTCAGTCTGCAGCCCAGGCCAGGGGGGGATCCCTGGCCAGGTAATCACACAGAGCTGACTGCTGAGCACAGCTGGACAATGCCTCCCAGGGCTCATCCTCCACTCCCAGGAAAGCCCTGTCTTATGCTGGGAGTCTCCATGCAAAGATTAATCRGCACAAATGCACTTCCCTGTTGAATTACATGGACTGTCTCGTAACATTTTCAGTAAAGAGTTGAATTATATGGACAATTTCATCACATTTTCAGTAAAGAGCACTGCAATTGTATYCCCTTTTTTCTTAATAAATCATAAGAACTGATTGAAACACTGAGTAAACCTGGCTGTTCCATCATGACTGGCTATTACAGGAAGCTGCCTTACTACCCACAGCTGCCTGCTTCTTGAGCATTATCCAGTGATTCTGTGCTGGGATGTTCAGCCCAGCAATGCCAATTGCACCCAAGATACTCAATAGGAAACACATGCAAGAGTGGAGCAGATCCACTTTACCCATCCCTGTAATTTAAGCAGTGCCAGGGATAGTTCCCAGGCATTGAAGCTTGCTCTGTGATAGTGTTAAATAGCAGATGTTTTCCCTGGGCATGCTTATCTTAAAGAGCTACTTTCCAGTGCTGTATGTCACAGCTTTTGGTCCTAGTTCTGCTTCAGACTCTTCCCAGGCAACTTCCACAGTAACAAGTAGGAAGTGGGAAATTCCCTTTATCTTCTGCCTGAAACTTCAGGTCTTTCAATACCACGTTCTCATCATATACATATAAATATATAAATACCTTGTGTGGGAGCTGCCTCCACAAGTCATGCATCTGGCAGGAATCTCTTGTGCCTAAAAAAGGGGGAAGAAAAATAGGAATAATTATACCAGGGGGGAAAAATCCCCCTTTGCCATCAAAAAAAAAATTCCCCCTTTGACATCAAAGGAAGTCCTGTAATGGGAAGATTAATTTGAAGGTTTAGTGGCATTTAACAGGGTAAAAGTAAATTCTGTGAAGTGATTCAGCTTGGGATGTTGCAGAATGTGTGGGGAGAGTGGGAAGCTTGGCCTGGGCTGCAGGCTGCCTTGCTGGCACCCAGGCAGCCTTTCCTTGGCTCCCTCTGGCACTGCTGGCCCCCTGCCACCTCCTTCCATCCCACCGAAACCCTGCAGGAGAGGAGGGACCTGTGCCTCCTCCAGGGTGGGGGCTGAGGCTGCCCCATCCCARTTAAGGAGGGATGAGGGAAACAGCTTAGCTGAGAATGATGTAAAAACCACAGCACTTGGATGTTTTTGATGCTCACAGCTCTACTTGCATGGATTGGGCTGGAAGGTGGGGTCCAGGAATGATGTTTCATGAGGCCATYGTTCACCCTTCATTAAGAGCCAAACCAGCAAAATGCCTCTTTTTTAAGCAACAGCTTCATCCTCACAAATAACCCTTCCCTAAAGGATGGCTTTGCACTAGGGGTGGTGCAGAGTCACTTACTGTGACTCTGGGGGTGGCAATAAGAAACTTCCTGATCCCATTTGACCCCCATGATCAGGTTCCCCTTTCACTGAATCAGATGTTATGTTCATTGGACCCCACTGCCCTTAACAGCTGCCTCCCCAAATCTTKCAGTTCTCAGCCAGGGACAGCTGCCCAGTTGCAATTTAGTCCTTAAATTAATTTAGCCCTCATAGCTTAAGACACCCTGAGAGAGGAGAGAGGCCCAAAATTGCACCCAGGTCTGCACCCAAGTGAGAGGTTACAAACCTGGCTGGCAAGACCCCAACCCCTCTCTGGGGAACACTGGGAAGGATGGGGTGAGTGGGGTTGGACTTGCAGCCCGCCAAAATCCTGGTGTGTTGTGCAAGCWGAAAGCGTGAYGAGTGCATTCCATGCTCCCATCCCAGTGCCCTCAAGCAGTAGGATGAGTAAAGGGTCCAGCCTCAYAGCARGGTGAAAAGGAGTTTAGTTCTCARCCATSCCTGAGGATAMCCTTATGGGGTGAGGATGCTAYGTCTCCCCCAGCCCAAATCAGACTKTTTTTTAGGGGCAGGACACTATGAAATCCTCTCTGYGATCTCTGGAGCAGAAGAACAGCAGGAAAAGCCTGTTCCATGCCCRGAGCCAAGGCAGAGGGAGCACAGACAGGCTTGGCTKGCAGGGGGGCTGTGCTCCCACAGAGGCCAGTGCACAGCCATGTGTGCCAACCCAGTGCCTGGGATGAGGGAATGAACCTGGCCCCATGGGCGRGCTGTGTCCCACCACCTGCTTGGGACCATGGCATCCATGGCCACTCTGCTCCCACTCTGTCCCCAGARCTGGTGCTTGGGGCTCTGCTTGCTCATCCTTGGGTCTCTGGCTGTGAGGGAAGATCAGCCTGGTTTGATGGAAAGGTGGAAAATGGAGAGAGGAAAATCACACAAAAAGTGGTACCTCCTCACCCAAAACTGATGGGTGGCTGCAGGCCCTGGCAGCTTCACATGTTCCTGGGGTTAATGATGTTTTAGCCCTGCACCTTCCAGAGCTGATCACAAACCCAGGTCAGGCTTGTCAAATAATTCATCTCATACATCAACTGCTATTGCTTTTCTGCAACAAAAATTCCAGTTTCAGGTCCCTGACCCCAAGCATGTCTGACACATGATCCAGGAGGCAGTGATGCCCACAAACTGGTGACTGTACTCCATGGGGACACTGTATTCCCCCACTGAGGGACATGGCTGGGACATGTTCCCAACTCCTGCCTCAAGGAAAAAGTAATGTCTTGGGRTGGCAATGCAATGTGTTGGGATAGAGGAGTAAGATTATGGCTCAGCTGGAGTTTCTACTCAACTCACATGTACCAAAGCAACTTGCTGTCCTGGGCCAAAGTCACTTGGCTTGTCCAGCAAGGGATTGGGGCACCTGTCCTGCTGTGGTTTGGGATCTGTTGGACTGCATGTGGGGTCTGTCTTCTGAGCCATCTGCCTCTGTGCCCATGGGGACTTCRTCCACCAGCAGAGCCGTGCTGTGATTCAACAAACACTCCCACCATTAATAGTGCCATTAAGAGATCTATTCACTAAAGGGGGACATGGGATGACTGCTGCTCTGKCTGAGATAAAATTGAGAGGAATATAAAATCCCAGAGGAGCTGAGGGTGAGGATGCTCTTTCCTGTGAGCAGAGCAGTCCAGCCTTCCCCTGTGCTTTGTCACAATGTCCATCCCCATCTTCCAGCTGGTGTCCACCCAAGGAACTGATCTTTGGGCAATTACTCCACTGACTGGGCTGTCACGTCCTTCTACTCCATTTATGAGCTGGGAGGAGCCCACAACGTGGTGAATTATAAGCCAATGCTTTAAAACAGTGCTCTGGATGTTTGGGAGCTGAATTATTATTTATAATGCCCTGGGGGCCCCATGTAATTTATGGACAGGTATGAAGACAAGTAGGCGCTCAGACATGGGGATGAGCCCGGTGTAAATGCTGAGATAGAAAGATAGATAGATGGATGGATGAAGATAAGCTTCTTGGCCAAGAGAGCTGGAGAATGAAAAACTGGAGATGGAGAAGGCTGCTCTTACACATCTCTGCCTTCCTAGAGTGATACTTCCTATCCCACTGCTCTCCCTCTGTAAAATGTCATCTYGTGGTGCAAATCATTTGTTTACTCTTATTTTTTTGGATTTATCCAAAGTGCAAGGAAAAAAAAGTAAACAGGAATTGCTTTGTTGTTGCAATTTGCTGCTAGGCATTCCTATGTGTGCTAATGATAAGTATTAATTAAATAGCTTTCTGTTGTCTTTTAAATGCAGTTCTTTCAGGCTGTAATTAAAAACAGACACCCAGCCCTTTCTGTCTGCATAGGAAGAGGCAGGTAGGCCTCTGGAGCTCGGCACTTCTTTCCTTGTAACAGGAGAGAAGTGGAAAATGAGGCAAAACCAGTTTCCATTGAAAACTCACCACCCTGTGCATGTCCTTGACAGGGAAGGTAACCAGCTCAAGGAAATTAAAGGAATGTGACATCCAAGATCCCAGCCTTGCAATCAAAGTAAGTTTATTTGCCCTTAAGATCTTCCAGCTTCATACATTTTAAAGGCAGAGGAGATCACTTTGTTTGATCTCTGGGCTACACAGGCTGCTGAACGTCCCTCTGACATTCATCATGCCCAGAAGAAACTTGTTGCCTTGTGCATTTTGTTCTGAGTGGCTGGAGGTAGGATTCCACCCCTCTCACCTCTTTCTTGTTTTCCCCAGGTTTTTTTCACTGTTGCTGTGAAAAACCAGGCACTGCTGTAAATCCCCCTCCCTGTGCTGCTCCTCTGGTCAGTACAAATCTCCCAGCTCAGGKTGTGCTGCTCAGGGAAACTGGAGCTCCCACCAGCCCTGCTGCCYTCTTCCCTTCCCAGCTTAAAATAGACTAAAGGCCTCTAGAAATGCAAATAAAATGTCAGATGCTCACATGATGGAAAGCAACCACCAAATAAAATTTCCAATTTGCCCRCAACACTGAATGACACTTAAGGCCAAATTTTTTTCTGCCCTTTAAGGCATCATTTATCTGAAATGCTGCTGTTAATCAATAAATATATGGCAAGGCAATTGCTGTTCTGCTTATGAGAGTGGTGGGGAAGATACAGCTCACTTAGAGGATGCCTTGGTCAGAGATGGCCCATGAGAGAAAAGTTTCTGTGTTCAACAACTGCATACACATTTTTTTTCTTTTTTTCTTTTTTTTTTTTTTTGTGAATGGAAACATTTAATTATGAATTTGGGTCATTTAGAACCTGAGATGTGTAAAATTTGTGTAATAAATACACAGAGAATATAAGACAGACACATTGGCTGTGAGGGGAACCTCGATTTGGGGCAGTGCAGCATTTTATTCACCCAGGGTGATGCTCCTCTGCTTTGATAACTCCTCACACAAAACAGACACAGCTCTTTTAGGGTCCTCTCAACCCAAGGCTGGATTTGCTATGGGTTTTTCTGTCTCCTTCAGCCCCATGGCTGTCTGCTGGTGATGCAGCTGGACAGGTATCCACAGGGAGTTGGGAACACAGGAAGGGGTCTGGGACACTCTGCAGGCTCCTTCCCTGGTGAGGGGAGCACGGGGCTGGGAGCATCTTTGGGGCTGTTGGTGGCAGCAGCAACAGAAGTGGCTCAAAAGGGAAGTTTTTCTCAATTATTTGCATGTTAGACATGAGAAAGGGGGAGAAAYGGGATAGAAAAAGCATTAAAAAAAGAGAAAGTAAGCATTCAGAAATCAAATACTTCATTAAAAAGGAGTTTGAATTTGTTTGACTTGAATCAAAAGATTTTTTTTTCTTTTTGGCAAACACGAGCTTCTTTTGAGCAGAAACTGAAAAAAAAACAAAAAAGAGCCTWAAAAAAGGTATTTTAAAGGCAAAATTACTCACTTTTAGTCCAAATGSTTGAAATTATGTTTCAGTTTTGGGAAAAAGAAGAAAATGTAGAAGTTTCTAGGAATACTTAAAACACCATATCACAGAAAAAGAAGGTGTTATGGGGGAGATGAAAAGCAGAACAAGAGGGCTGGGAAAGAGAGCAGCCAGCAGCKGCCCTGTGTGGCTCTGTCCTTGCCCTGACACCCCTGAGATCACCCCCGAGCACTTTAAGATCACGAGATACTGAGAACAAAGACTTTGTGTTCTCTTTTTTTTTTTTTTGCTCGGTAGTTCCCTGCATTTTCAGGCTCCCAAAGCTGGTTCAGCACTTTTAGGGCAGGTTAGAAACCAATTCTTAAAGAAAGCAGAGCAGAAAATCGCATATAACGTGGCTCCAGGGGGGTGATGGAGAAAAATAACAAAACTAATGATTCCTGAGAAACAAATAAATTAAAAAGTGATGAGCACAGGTCAGTGATATTTTGTGCAATTCCTCACTATTCATCTAATTGCTCTTGCCTTGGGACTCCTCAAGCAGAGCATCACAGGTATTTGCAGAAGTTTTTCTCATGAAATGAAACAATAGAKTGATGCTGCAGTAAAAGAAGTGGGAAGGGGAGAAGGAGCTGTGTCTGAACATGGCTTTATTTTGGTATCTGACACAGGGAATGGAGCAGGACTCACTGTGCTAAGTCCTGGGCTGACACGGGAAAAGGAAGATATAATATTTTGGTATTCAACTTTGCAACCAGAGCTTAAACGAGAGGTTTTGAGGATGGGGATCTTTCTGTCACTGACTTTCTGTGTGACCCTGGGAAGGATCGAGGTGAGGTGAGGAGCAGGGGGACCCTCCTGCAGKCTCCCCCAGCCTGGTCACTGCCACCTGGGTGACTCCAGGGATCCCACACTGCCTGGGGACCAGGCTGCTGCCACCTCCTCTCCCTGAGCTCGATGCCCTGCAGCTCCGCTTGGTCCCTACCAGCACCCTGGGAACTCCTCGCTTCCGCTCCTCCGGGATGCTTGTGGGGATTAGCCAAGCTATGCTCCCTAAACCCATCACATGTGTTTCAATAGTTTTAATTGTTGCCTTTAAGATAATTACAGGCTGGAGAGCACGGACAGGAAGAGCCCTGTGGATTTGCACCGGGGCTGGGGAGCACTGTTGTGTATGGAATGGGATATCTGCCACTTGGAAGTGTTTTCCCTGCTTGGGAGAGTGGTTTGCATGCCACAAGCAGGGAAGGCCACAGATCCCCACTTCCCATGGCTGGAATAACTGGAACAAGGTGTCCCCCTGCCCCCCACTCCACCTGCCCTGGGGAAGGAATCTCCCAGCACCTGGCWCAGCAGTTACTGACCCTTGCTCATTTAAGCTGCAGCTTTTTCCTCCTTCCCACATCTGTTCAGRRGGGAATGAAGACCTGAAGKGAGCAGGATGCTGAAAATCAGGCTMACAGTGGGGCAGRGAGCATCCAGGGCCCACCTTGCTTAGAGATGAGGAGCAGCAGCCAGTCCCAGCACTCTCCTTGGCTCTTAGTGAGGTGCACCATACTTGGGTTTTTTAGTATATCATGGTTTGTCCTGGTCCCTTGCTGGCTATCCAGCCTTCATCACCTTCATCACTTTCCTGATYTTGAAGGGAGATATCTCTGTCCCTCCCGTAGCCTGAAGTAATTCAATATTGAGTGAGAGGATTGCAGTCACTGCTTTTCCTCTGTTAGCACCTTTTTAGCAATTATCTTGTTGGAGCTTCCTGCTGGAGAGCAGGCTAGACAGCTCTCCGGAATAACACAATTTYCTGGATCCTGCCTTGCCACAGAGGAGCTGAGGCAGCACCGAGGACTCCTCTTGGGGCACAGCCCTGCCCCAGGGTTCACCACACARCACAGGATTTCTCCTGAGATCTTCTCCAGCCCCTTGTGTCACCATGAAATCCAGYAGGGGGTTCTTGCCTTTGCATTTCCAGTAACCTTTTAATCACTGATGCTTCCTAAAATGAAAACAAGATTTCATTTACATCCCAGAGTTTGCTCCAGTCCAACCTCCTGGTTGCAGGGTGTCTCATGGSTGGTGTGGATCCAAAGGACCTGGCTGGTTGCTCCCAGACATTGAAACCCACAGATACTGGAGGGATGATGTGGGGCCTGGCACAATGAGGGGGGGATTTGTTTTASCATTCAATCCACAGAAATCCATTTAGTACCACTGCCCCTAAAGTGCTGCCTTTCTTCCACCTGAATTCCTAAAATGGAAATAATCATGGCAGGGAAAAAGTTTGGAACAACTCAAATATTCAAATGCAGTGAGGGTGAACTGGCTCCTGGGTGGAGGGGCCGGGGATGGGCCCCGTCGCTGCTGCCAAGGTGAATTTTGGGGACCTGTTCAGACCTACATCTGCTGGCAGTGGATTAGAAGTCAAGCCCACCTGAAATCCAGAACTAAGCATCCTGAGGGGCTCCTCGAGGATGGGATATTCCCCTCCACGAGCTGCCGACTTTGCCCCAGTAATCCTTCACATCCCATCCCTCTTCTCCCTCTCCCCCTTTTCCCTTCCCTCGCCCTGTGATGTGACGCATTGGCAGAGGAATAAAATAATCAGCTATTGCTTTATTACTTTTCCCACCCCTGCTTCCCTCACGGGCAACTGTATTTCGGCAAATGTTTTTAATATTTGCTAATAAAAGCAGCTCCAGTAATGACATGCTCCCTCTCCAAGACAAAATTACCGGGACTGGCGTTATCTAACAAACTCGTTTTGGCACAAGCGCGTCTGCGTTCGAGCCATTTCTGCCCATTCACAGGATTATCAGCCATCTCTGCAGCCAGCCCCAGCCCTCCTCTCTCATTCCTAGTTAATTGGTGTGAAATTGGAGCAAGTTCTCAGGTGATAATGTGTTTGCATTTACTGCTTCACTGAACCACCCTAGCCACTCAATCCCAGCTTCATTAAAGCCTCAATCTCAGCTTTTGCTCCTGGCTGTGAGCTTCAAACCCTATTTCCTGCGTGGCAGACATACAGCCTAACACATGTCAGGAAGACAGCTTGAGCAGAGCTGCTGGGAACAAGCACAGCTACTGCCCGGGCGCCGCTCCGGGAAAATCACGTTTGCGGTGGGAAAGATGCTTGGAGTCCCCGCGATGGCTTCACGCTGCGTTGGTTGGCTCCCTGCTCTGGAAAAAGGGCATATTTTATACCCTTTAATTATACTTGATTAATGAATTAATTTTAATTTTTTTTTTTCTGCAGCACTTTGAAGATAAAAACCCCTTCGTCTGAATTCCGTGATTAGTATTTAAAGACTCAAGTGAAATATTTGTAGGCAGAAAAACCTAACCGAGGAATGCCTGTGTTCAAGCATTCAATAGGGCCTATTCACAGGATAGATTCCAGGGTTATTATTAGCAATAAGGTTATCTTTGGCATAATCTTTTTATGCACAACATGGTATTGGATTCCACCCTCCCTTTTTCGCTCAGGCCCTGGGGCAGAAGGTAGAAAAACCAGAGCTGGTTCAAGCCTTGCAAGTGTTTTCCATGCAAGTGGAGCTGAAGCCTGGCAAAGTCTGCCACGGTTATATTTAGGCCAAACCTAAATATGTAAGATGTAGGCTTCAGAATGCTTCTGCGTGGAGGGAGAAGTGTGTTGTCCCTGGGATACCTCCAGCCCTGCTGGCACACGCTGTGGAGGACCTGCTGTGCATTGGGGACATCTGTGACACCCTGTGGGGGACGACCCTTCAGTCTGAATGGAGAGGGATGGGTTGGGCTGGTGCCATGCCCGCAGGTCACGGAGGCATYCCCCGGGCATGGGAGATTTCACGGGTCCGGACACAGCTCTGGGCTTGGACAGGTCTGGACACAGCCAGGGAGAGAAGCCGTGCCAGCCACAGCGCAGAATCTCTTTTGGGGAGCTGGAATGGGCTCTCTGCTGGGTTGGATGTGCCCCGGGGGTCCCACCCAGCCCCAGCCAGGAGGGCTGACACGAGTGGGGCTGCAGGTCCRCAGCAATGGCTTGATCTGGGCATGAAAGGAGAGAGCAGCTGTCGCCTGCCCGCCTCTTAATTTGGTGGTATTTCTAACTCTCATCAAGCTAAATGTAGGAGGTGGGGTTTTGTAGTTGGTGGTGGTGCTTTTTGGTGTTTTGTTGTGTTTTGTTTTTTTTTTTTTAATGGGTGGTGGGTGTGATTTTTCAAACGCGTTCCCTTTGGCACGTCTGTGCCAGCAGCGAGAGCCCCAGGATGCCTGTGCTGGAGCCCAGGAGCACCTTCCTTTGAAACGTGCCCTGTGTCTCCCCAAACCCACCACTGGCGGTGGGSGGAGGTGAGGCCACCCCTGTCTGTGATCCTTTACCCTGAACRGCTCAGCTGCTGCGCAGGGTCCCCACGTCACCCCAAAACCAGCTCCAAAAATCCATCAGGGCTGCTCCTGCACTGCCAGGCTCCCCAGCCTGGATGCAGGCAGAGCCAAAACACACAGAGGCACATTAAAGGATGGCTGGTGTGGCTTTGAAACAGCGCGGCAATCCCCTGTAGCCTAGTTTTTAGAGAAAGTATTTTGTAGCTGGTTTTTCTCTTTGTGACTAAACATGGTTATTAAGGCCCCAAGTGCATCATTAARCCTGTTATTAAAAGTAAACATGTTRAGGAGAATGTAGTGCTGTGTAGCAAGATCATCCAGGGCACTGGACCCTCTGGAAAAGTCATTAACATTTGTATTTAAAGTGAACATAGTTAAGAACATATTGGACTAATTCARGGCCTTAGAGCTATTAAAATGACTGCCATTAAAAATAAATATGTTAGGCAGAATATGTTGCATAATTAAAATTATTACAGTGTTTACTCTGTTTTTTTTTATGCTGGCCTCTAGTTTAAGAGGTTATTTGTATGTATATAAAATATGTATGTGTTTTTTATATTTATACATACATGGTAATATGTCCARCTATATATATTTGGTTATCTATTGTCTTAGGATAAATTTTACTTCCTTGTTGCAGGATGAGAGAGAGCCCCAGTGGGATGAAAATCACAGGAGAAAAATAATAAATAAGTCTAGGCTATATGTGAGTGCTGTGGCCACAGTCCAGTGGCTGTTGAGTTCAGTGGGAATCTTTCCTTGACTTTGCCATGCTGGGTCAGACCTCAGGAATGTGCCTCTTGCTTTGATGGTTTTGCTATTGGTAGGTCAGCTTGGGAAATCAGCAAATCAGCAGCTTTGCTTTCCACGGGCCTTTCCCAGGCCGAGCTCCACCAGGTTCTCATTTCTCTGCTCCCTGCAGCTCACCTGTCCCTGGGAGGTGGCAGGGTGGGACCATCTCCATGTCACAGGGTTCTTCCCATCTGGGAGCCTCGTGTCTCACCCTGTGGGAAAAGGTGCTCCCAGGGAGGAGTTTCTCCCAGCAGTTGTGGACATGAGCAGTGACTTTTGCCTTGCCAGTGCCTGAGACCAGTGGCATTTCCTTCCATGGTCCTGGTGTAACATAGATCCAATCCATGTGATGTAGATAAATGTGTTATAGATCCAATCCATGTGATGTATATGAATGTATGACAGAGCCAGAGAATAGTCTAGGTTGGAAAGGACCTTTCAAGGTCATCTGGCCCAAACTCTCCTGCATCTCCAGCTAGACCAGAGTGCTCTGCCCAACCTGACCTGAATGTTTACAGGGATGGGACATCCACCACCTCWCTGGGCAGCCTGTGCCAGTGCTTCATCACTCTCCTTTAAAAAAAAAATAAAAAATCTCTATATCTGGTCTGGAAGTGAAGCAGGGGCCATCATGCTAAATGCAGTTACCTCCCAGGGAYTTGTATGGGAGCTGAGGCTTTTGTGATTCTGGGAGGGTTCATAAAAAAAAAAATAGATCTGAGTGCTCACCATACCAAAAAGGGCTGYTTTTCAGTAATTCCTCTGGGAGTGCCAGTAACTCCAGCACCCCACAGGATCACACGTGGTAGGACCACAGGATAGGGTGGAAAAATCTGTACTAAGGAATTGCATGGGAGGGGGGGGTTGTCCTTTGAAGAGCGGCCTCTTGGAGGAGTTTCACTGTCTTCATTAATTACAATGATGGGGATAAGAGGTTAATTAAACCCTGTTGGGTGGCAGTGACCAGCACCTTCCCCTCCAGCTGTTCTCCCAGGACTGCTTGGGGTCTGCATTCCCAGTAACCACGGGATAAATGTCCCTGGGGGTCTCGGGCTGCTCCTACACCCTGGTCCTATGCGTCCCTGCGGGATGTCCCCCCAGCACGGCCCTGAGCCGGTGTTTCTCAGGCGGGCACGACCCCAAACGCCCATCACGGAGAGGGGATAAGCACCCACCCCTGGCTTTCGAGGAACGGAGCGGGGAATGCCAGAAGATGGCACTATTTCTTCTGCCATAGGAGCTGCTGGTTCCCACCCCGGCCCCGAGCCGTGCGCTGGAGCAGGGGAAGCACCGGGCTGAGGGCAAAGCGCTTTGCAGAGCCCCATCAGCGCCGGGAGCCAGCCGTGCTCCGCCGGGATGCGGGAGCCGGGAGCCGGGAGGGAGTCAGTCCCCATGGAGACCTGTCCTGCTGGAGGTTGCCTTCCCATGGGGTTCGGTGCCCGGCAGTGACTCAGCGACCACCAGCACAAACCTCAGGCCACGCTGCCAAACCACGGCGCTGCTGGTTTTGCATCGGCTCTTTTTTTTTAGGGTTGAAAATCGGGGTCTGTTGCTGACTCCAGGTGGAAAGGGAGGAGAAAAGGGTTTTTGTGCCCCTCCCTGCTGCCCTTCACCTGCACCCCACTCCACGTGATGCTGCTGTGACCAATGGTCCCAGATGCTGCCAGCTGTAGGGATGCCTACAGTCTGACGAGTCCTAAGGAGGGTCTCACCACCCCGATCGGCCCTATAATCTTCCTATATCAGCTGAAAACGCCCTTGCCCAGCTCTGTCCCAAGGCTCCGGGGGCTGCAGGACCCTGGGGCTGCTGTCTTCTGCCCCATCCTTGATTTCTCCAGCGCCAGGGCTGCTCCTGTGGCCCCGGGCTGTACCCGTGCTGCAGCAGTGGCAGCCGGGGGTCATTTCCTACCTCACTGAATTCAACTTCATCTCCGAGAGGTGCTACCCGGCGCAACTGAATATTTRAATAATAAAACGAAACCGTGCTGGTGGGAGTACAGCTGCTATTACACTTATTAGTTAATTGTGGCGGTGTTTCAGAGCCCTAGGCATGCACCTGGACCCCTCGTGCTAGGTGCTGTACAAACAGGACGGAGGAGAAGACTTTGGCGTTTAAAGGCACTGAGTCATYCCTTCGCCCTCTCATCTGAAACCTCAGCTTTGTGTAAAACCTTTAGGATTTTGTTTAATGGGCGCAGCTAATGGTGAGGTAATCAAGGAGCCTTTCGACACAAAACCCAGCGATCAGTGGGCTGGATGCCTTTTGATCTCTCTGCGGAGCAAAGGCATCSAGAGGAGAAGCTGCGCGGTGGGGGTACCGGGAGATGCTCTGCGAGTGGGCGGCAGACACCGGCCCGGGGCAGCATCTCCCACTCTGAGCCCTTGTGTTAGGATCCAGCTGGGAACCATCACCCTCATGCCATGTCCTGGTGGGCACATCCCTGACACTTGTTAAATGTCAGCCAAAAGGAGATGGGGACTACTAAGGGTTACTGTCCGTCCCTGCCTCCTGCAGAAAGGAGATGTCCGCACAAGACTTCTTGCAGAACACGGGGTTTGACCTATGATGTCTGAAGGCATCCAAACTGAGCATGGGTGCAAGCCATGCCCTTCCCAGGCTCCTGGGTGTCCTGCTTCTGTCTRGCCATCTCTACAGCTTTGCTTCCCAGAGGAAACCATGGAATGAGGAAAAGGTTCCCGGCAAGTTCCAGCAGCAGAACGGTGCCTGATGGAYGCTCACAGAAGGGATGGATGGTCTCTGCTGGGTGATTACCTGGGGAGCCCTGGGCAAAAGTCCTCTAGGCTGCTCCTCTCCTGGGGTGACTTCACCCAAATYTTTTGGTGTGTGGCAACATCTGGCTGGGTCTTGAGCCGGGGCCATGGTAGAATGGCAGAGGCCCCAAGGTAAACCCGTGGAGTTGTACTCTGGGTACATTCTTTTGCACTCATCTTGCCTGGCAAGCTGGTACAAGCTACACCTGCAGGACTCCTTTCCCTTTCTGCTGCTGTGAGTGAGGTCTGACTCTCAGATCCACCTCAGGGTGGTGCTGCTCCTCTCCCATCACCTGGCACCTTGGCACATTGTATGGGTGCATGGGTCAGATTTGTAGCCCCCCCCAAAATCCCAGCCTTGCAGAAACAACCTTTTTTTGACTCAGCTGGGACCAAACTTTACCAGGCTRGTGTTCAGCTGGATGGTCTCAAGGAAGGGGGAAAGGGATGTATGGATAGAAGAGGGGACAGATGGCTTTGGGTTAAGCATACATCTTCCTTCTCAGGGCTAGTGCTAAGGCAATATCGTTTGAAAGAACCTTGCAGGAGTGTGTTTAGAAGTGCTACAGTACAAACAGMAGCACTGAGGTTCTCCAGCAGCAGCCAGCTCATGGGATGGGAAAGAAGATTGATGGAGATACAGCTGCTCCTGTTGGTGTCAGATTWGGCTGTCCCAGTCTGTTTAGGATGTGCTATATAAAGAATAAYCTCCTCTACAGTTATCACAGCTGACAGGCAAACAAGAATAAATAACATGGAAAAAATGACCATTTTATCATAATTTCTTCATCATAAGGAAATTGAATSAACAGGGTAATGGAGAAGGTAATAAAACTGGAGTTCACAGCTAAAGCTGTCACTGAGCATGAAGTCATCCTGTTCAGCACTGGAAGGGAAGGTTTTCTGCTTTGCTTTACATTAAATGTCATGTGTCTGAAACACAGGGATATCAGGCTGCGAGACCAGGCAGCTCAGAAAGGTGCCTCTCCAGCAAATGTCATGATATTCCTGACAAACAACATCTCCCTTGGGCTGGCACCAGTGAGGTGGGTGGGGTTGGTGCAGTGGTAGGTCRTTTTGGTCAAGCTAAAGCCAGAGATGGTCTGTGAGACACACACCCCTGCAGGGTGGCTTTAGGTGGCACTAAACACCCACCCTGTCCTGGGAGCTGSCATCAGCCACTGGGGTCCTCTCTGCCCTGAGCTGTCACCAGCACAGATCCCATCCATCAGGGACATCTCTGTGGGGCAGATAAATTTCTTCACCCAGAAGCCCATTTTGCTGGTCTTTCTCCTTGTTCCAGCCATGGGGTCTCTGGCTTATGCTCCACTGATGCAAATCCTTATCTCAACCAGCTTCAGTCACCAGGAGTGGGGACTGTGTCACTAAATGCAGACAGGTAAAAGCCCCAGAGGTCTTGCTCTGTTCTTTTCATAGTTGATGGAGATTTAATCTGCAGGGGAACTGAGGGTGCAGTTCATCTTGTCTTGAAGCAGCAGCAAGCAGGCTGGGTGAATTTTGCCTCCAGAGGGCCTTTGGTGACTACAAAGGGAGCTGAGGTACCTGCTGTGCTCCAGGTCAGTGCTGCAGAGACTGACTGTCGAGAGATGCAAATGTCACCCTGGTCACACTTGGCTCAGGGCTCCTTCAGCAGAGAGTGGAGAGAAATACCCAGAGGGCAACTCAGCCTGCCTGCCCTGGACATGTCTCCAAAGATGGAGCAGGATGGGCCTCTGGGGCATCCTGTCTCTTGCCGTGGACAGATGTTTCAGGTGGCTAAAAGCTGTTAGAGGTGGCTTCTAGAAGGTAACTTAGGACATGAGCATCCTCCCTACCTTTAGTCTAAKGTCACTGCCTCTCACCAGGCTGCAGGAGAGCTCATGGGTGCAGACCCATCACTGCAAGAAGGTGACTGCAGGGCAGAGAGCCCAGAGCTGTGTGTGCCTCCCCCCACTGCAGGGCAACCCTGAGTCCCACCAGCACGGCAAGTGGGTCCCCTGGGAGAGCCCACCTGCAGAGGTGAAGCCTTGGAGAAGGATGTGAGTGTGGATGGAAACCCTAATTTRTCAGGAGAGGACACTATCAGGGTCCAACAAATAAACACCGGGGACCAGCTTATGCGTGTAGGTGACATCTTGTAGCTGGTTTTCCCATATGTTTTTCCTTCCTGAATCCAAGCAGGTGACACTTGGAGAGTTTCTGGGAGCTCCCATCACCCTCTTCATGCATGACCATTTGGCCAAGGGTGTGGGGTCCTGGACCTGCCAGACCACTGACCTCATCCTTGACTTTCATTGATAGCCAGGGCCTTTGGGCCAGCTCTCAAAAACACAACAAAACAGAGACCTGCAGCCTATCCCAGCGAGGGAGAAGGGCAAGTGGCACAACGTGACTGGAGCTGGGCAGTGGGATGCTTGTCCCAACATCCTGCCATTTCCCCTGGTTTCAGCAGCTCAGCTGAGGGCCAGGTGTCACASGAGTGTCCCAGGGCCAGTGCTCTGCTCTCCCTCCCTCCCTTTATCTGCACATCGTGCTATGCTAACGAGGCACACGTACAATGTTTGTGTGTGCATGTGAGACAGAGCCCTGACTCTGGGCCAAGGGAGAAAAATCATTAGTTACAGGCTCTGCAGGACTGAACTTGACGAGGAACTTGGGGCTTTGCCCCGACAGCGCTCGGCGCTGGTGCATTATTCAGTTTGTGGCTATGTTGATTTGCAGATCTAATCACTCCAACAACACATACAGAAAATTAATTTGGACGTGGGCCTGGTTTCTAGAGAAAGTTGGACCTAAAGGCGGGAGGTTGGTCGTGTGGCTCAGGCAAAGGCCCAGGCTGGGGAATATCCCGTTTCCAGCTCTTGAGCCTCACAAAGGAGATGGGATGGGGATGGAGTGGCAAGGAGAAGTGGTGTTGAGTGGTACTGGAGCATGGGATAAATAGGATTTCATCACCACTGAGTCTTTCAAAATCAAAGCCSTAATCACTCAGCCCTGGCTTGTGCTCATATCTGTTGCATTCATGGGAGATGAGTTGGATGAAGGGAGAGATGCTCTCCTTCCCCCAGCCAAGGGATGGCCCCCAAGAGGTGTTGATTCAACAGATTGATTCAACACATTTCTAAAAATACACCTGGTTGGAAAAACATTGCTACTGAGAGTCAGACCAGATGCACTATTCCTGGACTGCCCAAGCCTTCTGACCTTTTCCTCTTCCTCACCTTGCTGATGGCGCCTGCCCCCATCAGAAAACAGCATCTCAGAGGAGACACCAGTGATCCCAAACACTGGAGATTTCTCCATGGAGAAGAATCCMTGGGTTTGGGTTGCTTCCAGGTGAGGGGTGCTGCCTGCCCTCCTGCCCAGTCTGTGTGAGCTGGTGCTGTGAGAGCTGGTAGCAGCCCACAAATCCTTCCTTCTTGAATTACCTGGTGAGTACTCTCCCTCGTTTTGATCACAGACCCCTTAACTTTGCCTTCAGCTAGGGCTGTCTCAGCCCTGGACGTGCTGAATGGTCCCCTTTTAAAATGGGATTTAAGAGGGCATTAAGGACTAATTAGGTCTAATGAACAGCAGTGGCTGTTTTAGACCTGGTGCCTCCAGTGGACATCAAAGGGGGAAGGGGATTGGGTGAAGCCGGAGGAAGTGTTATCAGCAGCAGGAAAGATTTACACTCTGAAAAATCACCCCCCAGCAGGGGGATTTGTGTTCCTAATCCCTCTGTGCCTGTCAGGCAGGGAGGCAGCGAGGTCCCCTCCCWCTGGACAGGTGGGATGGAGAAATCCTGGTGGGGAGCCCATCATCACCGTAGCTGCCTCCTCTGCCATGCCTCACCATGAGCAGCTGCGATGGGTTTGGGTGAGCTGGGGCCACTCCMAGATGTGGGACACCAGGATAAGGAGAAGGTGAGGAACAAAGTGGGAACAAGAGAAAGAATGTGGAGGGGGAGGCAGGGACACATTCAGAGCTTGGAGAAGAAGGGAGGCAGCTTCTCCTGGGAGCTTCCTCAAGTGCAGGCAGGGGTGAGTCAGGGCTGCTCCTCAGCAATGTGAAGTGCCAGCGCAGGACCCTGAGCCAGGCAGGGTTTGTGTGCCCAGGGTGCAGCAATAGCAGCTGAGTCACAACACCCTACCCCAAACATTTAAGCCTCTCACCGTTCTGTGCACGTCAGAGGGACCTTTATTGTGAGGGCCTGCATTGTGTGAATGCCACGGCGCGGTCTGAGGGCACAGCACCGTGCACAGCCTCCCTTCCAAAGCACCACCACTTATCTCCCGCCGTCACTCGGGTGGTTTTGCCACTGCTGGCAAGTCAGGGGTCAGGCCCAGCACCACGGCAGCCGTTTCCTGCCCTCTGCCAAGGCAGGTCCAGGATGGGAGAGATGGAGTTTGCCAAGAGYGATTCTCCCCGTGACTCAGTTTACGCGGCAGTATCGAACAGTGGTGTGGTCGGGGGGATGTTACACATATCAAATCCTTTCACTGGAAAGTCAGATCTCGGCAGAAGGCATYTTGGAGAGCACAGGGAAAACAACAGCTATTTATGGTTGTTGTTTAGGGTTATGGACGCAAATGCCCTTGAATGATACAAACCGTCTTAAGGGGAATTTTTGCGGCTGATTAAGCGTAACCACAAAGCTTCAAGAAAACATGTGTTTATTTTAAGTAAGTAATGTTGATTACTAATGAGAATACTTAGTAGATATGATCAAAGGTAGCTGAAGTGCCGTCATGATATCAAAGACTGGGATGGAACGCTTAATTTAGATGTTGAAAAGCCAATCTAAGGTGAGCGTCTTGAAAGTAAATATCATTAACAGTATCTAGATTAGACCAAGGTATAAAAAGAGTTGGAGGTAACAGCTTTCAAATCTCCCGTATAAACAGGCAGGTGATGCTGTAACTGGGGGAGGCGTGTCAGACACAGAGCCCAGGGTAGGGGATGGATTGTGCATCTGGTGCACGCRGCCCCTGGCCGGGCTCCCGGCTCTGCCCATCAGCATCTCAAGGGAGCCGGCTCTCGGGAGCCAGCGTGGCTCATTTCTGCTCCAGCTTACCCAAGAGAAAGGGATGGAAATGAGTGCCCTGCTCCCATCATCTTCTGCTTGAGCCCTAGTGCAGGGCTCTGGCTGAGGAGGGAAGGCTTGTGAGGGACTCTGAGCAATAACAGGGTGTCCTCCCTACCAGCTGACCCAGGAGGGATGAGTCTGACAGTGCAGCTCAATGCTCAGCATCCCGGTGTCTGCATCCCTGTTTCCCTCTGCCACCCCTGTCTTGCTCTATTAGCCAGAAGGTGCTTGGGAAAGAGCTGCACATGTCCCCAGTGTCACCAGCCCTGCTCCTGGATGTAACATCCCTGCAGTGAAACACTGATGGGATTTGGGACAGGCAGGCCCTTATATCCCCTTCTCTTGCCAAACGTGTCATGTCAGAGGGAATATGTTATTAATTTACCCCATATCCATTTCAAGTTCCTGGGTCAGAAAAACAGGCAGTGTTAATTGGAAGAAACACTTTAAAAGTGGCAGAGCTGTGCTCCGCAGTGTCTTCTGCTAAAAACCTGTGCCAGGCTCCACAGGCTGGCCACCTCCCCGGCAGCTTCAGATCTCTGTCCTCCCTGCTGTCTCCCCAGGACCACTGCAATCAATCCACTCTCCCTGGGGACCCTCTTAGCCCAAATGCCCTGATGATGGCCAGCACCCCCCCGTCACTCCCACGCTGCCCAGGAGCCACCTCGGGGTACGCTCGGCTCCGCACGTTTCCCTGGCCCGAGCCCCTTTGATCGAGCGCTGCGGGGCAGTGAGAGSCTGCCAGACTTTTGCCCTGCCTTGCGTAGGTTGGGAGAGTTTTGCCTTCCCATTTGGGGCCCAGGGAGTGCCCACATCACTGGGTCTGCTGGCCATCCTGGCTGGCCACACGTGGGCCCAASAGGCTGCTGTTGCATGAATCATCCYCCCCTTCCCCAGCTGCACTGGTGGTCCCGCACGGTGCCAGGGATGCTGGAGACAGGSAGAGGTGTTTCCCAGGGATAAGCCTCAGAAGGGTTAAAGGAGAGTGGCTTTGCAGGCAGGAGTGCCTGCTGGGTGAGGGTAGATACCATTCAARGAGCTGGAAGGGCTGGGTGCTGGTCCTGCACAGGCTGATGCTTTACTAMATCATTAAAAAAAGGTACTTTCCAGGAAAAGAAACGTGAAGTGGCTACTTTCAAACATGGACTCAAACCCCAGCCTCGCAAAGGTAAAGGGCACTGAAGCTTTTCAAAGCCCTGTGTCCTGGCTGGATACCCTGCACAGCCCACATGTGGCTTGGGAACTGCTGGACACTGYGGGTCCAACATCTCAGCCAGGACTGGAGCATCTCATCTCCAGTGAGTGGTGACAGTGCCATGTCAAGCTCTTACCAGAAGTCTCTTTGCTCCCAAGTGTTTTGCAGGCTCTTGAGTTGTAACAACAATAACAACAGAAAAGTACAAAAGCTGGTGATTTAAGTAGCTTGAGAACAAATCACTCCCCTGTTTGCTTGAGTGTCACCTGCTCAGTGTCTGCTTCATGATACGGATGCACAGTTTTCTCTTGGGCAATGAAAATCTGCATTTCTAATACATTAGCAAAGAAAATAAATAAAATCYAACATGAACAAAGTGATTTCTGGCCCTCTTTGCATATTACAAAGGAGCAAGATGGGCACAGACCCAAATCCTTTGTTCTTTTCAGATCTCTGCTACTGCGAGCAATATTTGTCAAGAGATTTGAAGCTGCAGATGAAAAGTGCTACCTACGGACCGAGTATTATTACTGCTTTAAACTCACACCCTTCAAACCAGCTGGCTGTCCCTGTTTAAAGGGAGGTGTGTGGCCAAACAGGTAGGACAGACAGTGGCTGCCAGGATGCCCTGAGTCCTTGGCTCGTCCTCACTGCCAGGGCTGTGGACGCATTCCACGTGCAGCCCAGCACGGACCCTCGCTGGTGATGGCACTGGGGTGGCAGCAAGGAATGCAGACCTGGGGTAGGGAGCTGCTCAAGAGCGTTTTTAAGACCCAGATTTTGAGATGGAACTGAACAAGCTGCTTCAGTGTTGATCCTGCTGGGTTTAACACCAGAAGGTGAATGCAYGGTGGGATTTGGTGACAGGGAGGTTGGTGTTGTACGACCGTGGGTGGACATGCAGGGAAGCAGAGTGTCTCCTGTCACAGCATCATTTCTTGGGAAAACTGRTCTGCACTTCCTGCAGCTCTCCATGACCAAAGTGCAAGTGTATGGGGAGGAGGGATTGTTTTTTATTTTTCAGGTGATAAATCTATGCTCACAAAATTTTGCYGCACAGGAGGAACTGGGAGATGTCCTGCCATGTCCTGCCATCTCACAAAGGCTGTTCTGTGTGAGCAGGGAGCCACCCTGGCATCCCCAGCACCAACAAAGAGAAACCCATCCATGACATTAAGTTCTGCTCAACAGCAGCTCAGATTAAGAAAGGTTTTCTTGTGCTGGAAACTCCATGAATAAGAATGTTAGGAATTGGCTTAAACCACCAGTGACATAATTAGAAGGCTTTTGATATGCCAATTTGGCTGATCTCAGTTACTTCCCCCTGGTGCTGGGGAGTGTCAGCAGAGGGATTAGCCTCCAGTCACTTCCTGACACTCTGCTAAATCTTCTCCCTCTTTGTTCTTCATCCAAGACAGGGGAAAAAAGGAAAAACAGGGAAGCAGCTCAGGAGATACTGAAGTGAAGCAGCATGTGCTGCATCCCTGACCTGCCTTCAGTTTACACTACAGGCTCTCCTTAGGGGTGTAATGCAATTACGGCTATAACTGGGTGCTATACATTTTAATCCCATTAGAAACAGCCTTTTAACAGCCTCTGACTGACTATAATATGTAATCTCATTAGAGACACTACCTTTATACCTTGTACAAGAACATCCAAGCAGAAATCAAAGGCTGGGATAAGGCTAACACGGTTTTCTTCTTTTAAAACACTGTCTGCTGTCTTGCTTGTRTTTGGGATGCTGGTGCAGAGGCACAAAGGCA
Organism: Alauda arvensis; assembly: GCA_902810485.1. Taxonomy (NCBI): domain Eukaryota; kingdom Metazoa; phylum Chordata; class Aves; order Passeriformes; family Alaudidae; genus Alauda; species Alauda arvensis. The sequence continues at coordinate 150,112 of CADDXX010000850.1, forward strand.
CTAAGGGTTTGGTGGGGCCAGGCTGGATGGGGTTTGGGGGACACCCCTGGTTTTTGTCTTCTACTTCTTCCAACACCCATCATGCCCTCCCAGAGATGGGGTACTGCTGTGTCCAGATCTGCTGGCCTGGCGCACACAAGGACATGGAATCCTCATCACCCTTGAGGCTGACTCCATGCAAACTCGAGAGAAATATTGACCAGGGCTGGGCCAAAGCTGGGAGGATTTCTCCTGCCGGAGCGTGTTCAGTGCGCTGCCTCCCACGAGACCACAGGGCACTGACCAAAGCCCTTGGTGCGGGCACAGCTGTGTCTACACCACGTCTGYGTGTGTTGCTCTGCCAAAGGGGAGGGAGGAGAAAGGGAGGGGTGATTTTTATTTCTTTTTTTTTTTTAATGTGTTTTCCTCAAGGATTTATCAGCGCTCAAGCGTCTCCTTTCACGGCAGTTTTTGAAACTTTGGGCAAACCTCAGGCAAATTTTCTGGGGGAAGGCAGACTTGAAGGTGTTCAGTTCTTACATCCTGTAGTAAAATAGACTTCTGAGCAGTTTTCAGGTAGATTGGAGCTCGTTAGAGACCAGTGCCCACGTGGGATAGGGACAGTGTGGATATCCCARCCAATATGGGCCAAGCTTGGCGGGGTTTTGCTTCCTATCTGAGAATCCAAACTCTCAGACAAACACCTGGCCACAGCTGGATGGGGGTCCRCATGTCAATCCCATCCCAATTCAGCTCAGATGATGCTGAAATAGCAGCTCAGCCCARAACACAATGGATGGGGAGTGCAAGGCTCGGACAGAGCAGCAAAGGTCAGGGAGGACAGGAGGACAGGACAGACCTGTCGTGTGGGGACAGCAGGGCGGTCCCCTCTCCATGCTGAAAAACTGAGATACTGCAGCCAAGGGCAGCCAGGACCCAGTCCTGGTCTCCTTCTGAAGAGAGAGCAGCTGGTCCTGACTTAATCTGAACTGTGGGATGATGGCAACCAATTACTTGGGCATAAAAATGTTAAAAAGAGGGGAAAAGGGCAATGTTGAGCTGAACCCATCAGTCCAGTGTGGGAGGCCACTGTGACTGTCCCTCTGATGAGGCTTAAGAGATCTTGATCTTTGGGATCTTTAAAGACTGCAAAGACACTTATTTTTGCAAGAGGGGTGTTAATCCCAGCAGATTCAAAGGGGTGATAAAGCACTTTGTTTCTTGCTCTACAGTAATTGCAACTTCTGACAACTCCGATAAACTAAAATGAGGTTCTCAAAAGCATCCACCCAAGGCTTTGTGGGGCTGCAGTCAGGGTTGTATTTAAATGCCCCTAATGAGTACCTAGAGCAAATGGGAAAGACATGCAAATCAGATGTCTAATTGAATGGGCCTTTGAAGGAATATCCCAAGCCGCTGGGTAATTGATGGGTTATCTTTCCACCGGGCTTGCCTTGATTGCATCTTCTTCCGCATTAGTCTTTCCTAGGAGTCTGGTTTAACAGGAAAAGTGGTGCACCAGGGTGAAATGCAGCTCCTCTTCACAGAGTGAACGAGGACATTTGCTGCCCAGCACCACGACCCTTCTGCAAGGCAGTCATTATTAAAATCTCTCTAGACTGGTGTTTCTTCCAGGCATGGAAGTGCCTTATCATATTGCATCTGAGCACTGCTCAGTAAACTGCCTCACCACCTGCTCTCCCAAGTGAAGGCATGACAGATGAAATAGCTTTCCCATCAAGTTTCTCGGGCCCACTCCTCCAGCAGGAGTAAATTGATGTGACTGCCTTCATTTGGATGTAGCAAAGCTGATTTGTGCTGTATGGAAATGTGACCTGTCTGACCCATTGGCTCCGTTGGYCTCTCATGGGGATTTATTGGTGTTGCATAAATGAATTTTGCTTTGCTTAAGAGCCTTGTGTTATGTTTGTGCAAGAGCCAATTGCCAGCAGCCACCGTTATGGCAAAGCAACTTGCAGCTCAGCAATGAACAGGAAAAGTTCCCCAGTTGGAGCTCGGTTTGGACTCAGAACTGAGGCATAAATCCCTAAATTTGGGRGTGTGTCTATGACAGAGTTATCTGGGCTGTATGAGCTCTCTCCAGCACCTCTAAGGAACTCTGACAACCACATTTTGTCAAAYACATGTGGCCCCTGAGGACATTTGTGAGGCACTGGGGTGTCTGAGACATCCTCAAGGGCTTGTTTATGTATCCAYGGGAGACTGGAGCAGCAGCTGGGGGCTGGAGAGGGTGGATACTCAAGTACATCTCAATGACTGTCTTTAAGGCAACAGATTTTTAGCCATAGAATCTTCTCAACTGAGTTTAAAATTACTTTCCTCTAGTCCCTGTTGATGTCAAGAGGGGTAGATTTTAGACACAGCTTCAATTTCCTTCTTTGGGGGGAAATTCCTTCCAGAGGCAGAGTCACAGGGTTGTTGGGCCAGGACTGTCCTTGACACTGAGCCCATTGCTCAGTTTATCTTCAATCCTTACAGGTGCAGCAATGCCCAGTTCAAGGCCCCACACCCCAACACCACTCCCAGACTCCCTATAGAAGACCAGCACAGGATCCTGGCTCTACCTTGTTGAGTTTGAAGGGCACAAACATATTTGCCAGCATGCCAGCTCAGCCTGGGTTTGCTTTGCATCTCTCCTTCTGCCACTCAGATCCAGATCCACAGCTCTTTCCTGCCTTTATAATTTCTCATAGCAAAGCATCCTGCTCCTGGCTAAATTCTTGCCTGCTATTTACTATTTCTTTCTTTAATCCATGCCTAAATACCATGCTTTGCTCTTCATCTTTAATTTGCCAGCCCAAACCAAGATATTGATACGAATAACCTTGCAGAAYTGCTGGATTCAGACTGCACATTAGCAGTTCTGCCTTTCTGCCTTCCCCCTCCCAGCACTTTCACACTCTCATGGGTAACCCTGGGATGGGCCTGGTTTGCAAAGCCCCTACAAGGGCAGCAGGCAGAGAATGGCCCAGCTCTTGCTGGAYGCTCTGAGTGTCTTGCCCACTGTTGGGTTTGTCCCAGTGCCAGTGTGGGTTGGTGCTGCCAGAGATCCACATCCAGGGGGAGCAACACAAGGGCTTGGCTGGATCAGGTCTCCGTGCAGGAGCTTGATTCTGGTTCCTGCCCGGTGGTGCTGGACCACTTTTGTCCTGGGCAGTTCACTCAGCAGCRTTGGCCACCTGGCTCCACGGCAGCCTTTGCACTGCTGGCCCCTTTCCTGAGGAGCTTCCCACGCAGCTGTGAGTCTTCCACCAAAGCCTTGGCCCAGACTGTCCACACAGCAGCCCTGAGAGCCAGGGCTAATGCACAGTGTGAGCCTGGCCCCGTGCCTGCCCTGGGCATATGGGTTACAGCCTGGGTTTCGCTTCAAAGCAGGCTTTGACCTGCCCACTGTGCTGCAAGCTCGGAGTTAGAACCTGGAGAGAACAGCTCTGATTTGGGTATCAGGCCAACAGCAGCCACAGTTCACTAGGATGGTATTTCTGACCTCTGCTTCTGTTGCTTTGCTTCCCAGAGATCAGAAATTGCTCGCTGTTTGCTGCTGTGAGCCCAAGTCTCTCACTGGAGGCAGGTCTCAGCATGGACAGATGCATGTGGTGGACACCAGACCACAGAGATCTCTCCCAGCATTTCTCCTCTTACAAGAGGGTATCTGCAGCCTGGCAGCAGCAGGTCCTCCAGGTCAGAACCAAGGTGACCTTGTTACAGATGCCTTGAGATGGGCTTTGTTTCACTTTCTTTTAATCTTTTTGTATCCCACAGGATAAACATGGGCACCTGGGTGGAAAAGAAGGGAAATATCATCCTTTGGTTATTAATCCTGGCTTTGGTTGAAGTCCTGGCTGGTATGGATGAAGTAGAAACTACAGTATTACATGAAATGCAAAGTCCTTGGAAGAGTCCTTCCCTGTTCCAGAACTGCCAAGGAATGAATACTCCTCAGACATTACAGCAGCAATGGTAGGAGGCCCAAAGATGGATTATCACCACTCTGTCCCAACCAGAGTCCATGGTGACAATCAAAATCCCATGCCATGATCTAGGGACGTGCCAGCATCCAACCCCAAGCTGGTCAGCCATCTCCTGCCACCACCTGGGGTAGCCAGCTCCTGGCTGCACTGCTGTGCTGTCCCACACTGCCATGTCCCAGTGCTGGCCAGCACCATTGTGAGACCATCTCTTGGATGTTTCTGAGACACTGGTAAATGTCCCTGGAGCTCCATGTCACTGTGATTACACCCTGCCACCTGCCCTTGCATCATCTGTGCCTCTCCATGGGGAAAACTACAGATGAGAGCAAACATCAGSTTTTTTTCCTTCTACACTGGTTTCCATGATGTTCTCATACTCTGTGTGTGTGACAACAGTTATTGGTGCTGCTTCCTACTCAAAAACTTAATTTTTGGACCTGCTTTTCTCTCCAATTACAGAGTGGTTTGGACTATTTTCAGATGGTCAGTGCAAGGTTACACGAATGCCACCCTAAGTGTGCCACCTTGCCTTGTGTGCTCTTCAATGCCACCCTATGTCTGGTGTTGTTGTTCATGTATTTTTCCAGACTAGCTATGCCTTTTTTTCCTCCCCTTTTTTTGAGATCAGCTGATTTATCAAGATGGTGTTCCTTTTTGTGCTGAAGTCAGTGGAGGAGATGTGAGATGATTTCCAGCACTGAYCCTCAGGGAGTCCCACCAGTGATCTCCCTTCCCTTCAGCTGATGTTTCCTGCACAGGGCACTGCTTCCTTGCTCCCAGCAGCACCAACCATCTCCAGAGGAACTTGGTGTGCCCTCTGTGCCACTCCAAAGTTTYACAGCAGTTTTCCAGTCTCAAACCCTTTGCACTGTCCCTCCTGGTGTTTGGGAGCTGTTCTGGCACTGGCTCTGCTCCCAGGTCAGAGGGTTTAGCTGGGCTAAACTTCCCTCCCTTCCCAAATACAGGGAGCCTGGGCTGTTCTCCAGTTGGAGGTGGTCTTCACTGCCTTCCCCAACCTGACAGCTTTTGCAGCATGAGACAATGGGATTCCCTGGACTCGAGCATCTCAAACCACTTCCTCAGCCCTGACCACTTTTTCTTCCAGACTTTATTTTCTCTGTGCTTGTGGGGCTTGACATAGATATTCACTGGATTCCTCAGGATGACTTGAACTAACTTCCCTTTACCTGTATCTCACGTCAGCCCTTATTTTCCCTTTTTTTTTTTTATTTAAATGAGTAAAAAGACCCCAATTTTTTAACTGTTTTTTTTTATCTTTTCAGTGCCTCTCATCTTTTTTGGACAGCTTTTTCTTTTTGTTCCTTTGTAACTTCCTTTGTCAGCCTCGCTCCTTTTTCTTCCTGTTCCTTCCTGTCTCCACTTAGTATCCCATTTCTCCAAAGGTACCTGACACCTGCCCATGGGTTCCTGGGGAGGCACAGCATCCAGCCTGCTTTTGTTTGAAGGTGAAACGCAGCACCGTTTCACCAATAAAAACTTCTGACTGTCAAGCAGCGTGTTATTCAGGGCTGATGAATAACTTGGAGGAGATCAAAAGATACTAAGCTAAAAGAATTATTATACAGGAGCCTACAGGACCACACAGATCTCCCGTTCCAGCTAAAAAAGTCCCAAATTAACCCCCCACACATCTCCCCCTTAAAAAAAAAAAAAAAAAAAAAAAAAAAAAAAAGCGTGTGTGGTCTTGAACAGCCAAAGAAGCAAGCCATTATTTGTAAGTCTGCTATATAAAGCATAATTATTATCCTTTTTATCATCCAACTTATGGGGCAGGCTTTTCCATCTTTACTCACGCCAAGTAGCACCTCGTGTCAGAAATAGCCTCGCTGGTTTGAAGGGGATGAGTCATCCCGCAATCAGGTAGGAGGAGAACAAAGATAGTACACGGCTTCCCGGACTGGATCTCTCTCTCTCTCTCCCTCTCTCTCTCTGCCCCCTGATGCACGATCTCCACGGCACCTATCAAAGCGCAGCCGCCGGGAGCGTTGGTGCGGGCGCGCCTTGCCCGGAGCCTGCAGGCTGGATTCGGCCCACCGGGGCACTGCATCTGCTCTGCAGCTCCCTCCTTGCCGCTCGCCTTCCCAAGGGCTCCTCAGATGTGGGCAGCAGCGGGCTGTGGGCCCTAGGAACTCTKCTGGCAGCCGGCGGCCCCACTCCCACTCGCCTCCTTTTCCCATAGCCCCAAAACCCATCGTGTGACCAGCASGGACTGGTTGGATTCCAGTTGGGGGATCCTCTCCGGTCGTTGGGGGGCTCTGATGTCATCCCACCGTGGTGGAGAGCAAGGTGAGAGTAAACAGCAATGCCACGACTCAAAAAATGGAATATGCAAAGGGAAAAGCTCCTCCAGTAGCCGCGAGGTTCTCCAGACCAACAGCCTGCTCTTCTCAAGAGCCCAGTTTTGCTCCGGCTGAGACTTTGCCCAAACCCTCCGGAACCAGAATTTAGATTTTCACCACTTTTTTCCCCTTTTTTTAATTAACAGAGAAATTCCGAGGGGGGAAAGGCTGGCTGTTTCCTCTTGCTCGCCCTCTCTGTTACAATTTGAAACCCACATCTGGCATTCGGAGCTTTGAGAACAACTCCGAGCCAATGTATTGGGGCTCATGAACCGCCCTGGGTTTCGGGGGAATTAGCTGTTTGCCCAGATGCTCTGGGGGAGCTCTTTAATGTCCCAGTGGGAATAACACTACTAAAAAAGGAAAACCCATTAGTGCACGTCTGCTCTTGCAGAGGCTCCTCTGCTCCTGTGAGGGTGAGACCTTCACAGAAGGCTTCTGAGTTGTTACAGGTATCACCTCGGATGGCTCTGACAACGAGCAATTTTAGGGCAATTTTTTTTTTTCCCCCAGCTGCCCCAAATCATCTCCCCACCCCTCGCAGTCACTACCATTGTTGATTAGAAGTCTCTTTAATTGAATCAACCGGTCTGTTCACTGCGGCGAGCGCAGCGCTTTGAAGATGCATTAGAGCACACGTAGGGAAGCATTGGGTAACGCAGGGAGATAAGCAGCTGCGTTTGAAGCTGGGGATCCAAGAAGCCATGGAGGAGCACAAAAGGCACATGAAAAAGGTGGCGTCACCCCAGCTCCCCACAGGAGTCCTGAGGGCCCAGATCTTTGCCYTTGGGTAGCTTGGTTGCTCCATGCTCATCCAGCCCTGGTGTTGCATGCAGCGGCTTTTGTTGCTCTCTCCAGCCCTYCTCTCTTTTGATGCTCCTCTGCTCCACAGCAGACACTGTTTGGTCTYATGGCCAGTTTGGGTGGAGGGAGGGGTGAGAGCAAGCAGATCTGGTTGTCTCTCATGGAGTCCCTGTCTCTCCGTGCTAGTTTGGGTTCGTCTCTTAGTGTCAAGAACTTTGCTAATGCAAAGCCAACAGCAGAGCGAGGCCGCTCCATGGGAAGGAGAAAAGGWGAACCTCCAAACCCTTGGATCTGCAGCTAGGAGTTCAGACACTTGTCAGAGACACTCAGATCCYATAGGGATGGACATCAGTGCAGGAAACCTGACAGGCTACCCAGGAGTCACACCTCAACCCAGTGATTAGGGACAATGGGAAGAGCTCTACACACCCCTCTAGAATGGGGGTTAGCACCATGTGATCTYCAGGAATGATGTGATCATTGGGGTYGTTTTGYGGTCTCTGGWGGACCTAGGCAGCTGGAAACAAGCAATGGTTGGAAACAAGACTGGAAAGCAGACTGGCAAGGAAGATAGACCTAAAGTTTTAGAACATCGTGTTGCTGAAACCCTATCCTAGAGCAAGAGGAAGAGCAGAACGTGGGAGTTATGGATCTAAGGCTGGCAAGGTTTTCAGCTTCTTTCCATAAGYCCTCTTTACCAGCTGTGAAGCACAGCACCAGACCACCCTAAAAAGCAAATTATTATCTTCATCTAGAGACATGCAGCACCATTTTGTCTTGCAGCATGTCCCAGAGCTCCCACRGGACCTATGGCCAGTCCCAAAACAGGCAGCCAGGACACCTCGGAGAAGATGGAATTAACATCCCCAAACTCATGAAAGGCAAATTGCCTCCTCTAATACCCGCGTGCTTTTTCCATGTGAGCAGGTGCAGATGTTTTCTGGCTTGTGCCTGCCACTGGGCGTGGGCTCTGCAGGGCTGTTATCTCTCTCATCAGATGATACAAGTTCGCAGGCTCATCTCCTTCCAAGAATGCAACTGACTTAAAAAGAGTTCAAAAGAAGATTAGGTTTCAAGGTAACTGGAAGCTATTCAGTCAAAGCCAAACTGCATAAAGCGAGGGGAATCCTCCTTCTACCTCCATGGCTGTGCAAGGCAAGTGGGAACATGAGAAAGGAGCTGAGAAAGTGTGTGTCTTCTTCACAGACACAAACAGGACTGCAAATTGGAGACAACCGCTACAAATTTAGCTAAAGATGCTTTAGAAATTGCATCTTGCCAATGTTTTGCTTATCGAGCTAGAGTGTTTGCTGGCAATTACCTCGGCAAAGGGAGCACCAACGAAAACACATGGGCTCTCGTCACCAGTGCTCCCTTGTCAGCAGGGAGGTTGGCATTGGGGCACACAGAAGAGCAATGGGAGCATTTGGGTGCTCAGTTGGTGAAAAGCCCCCAGCCTGAAGTTGCAGGCTGATGGTGCTGATGGCTGGGAGTGTGGGTTGGGGTATTCCCCCCACTGGCAGCTCTCTCTGCCTGTCCCTGTGCCTCTCATCCATCYAGAAGCAGCAGGAGCTCCCCTCTCCCAGCTGTACTGCCGTCATCCTCCCCTGTCCCTCCTCTTCCCACAGCAGGAACACAGAGTCTCAACCCACCTCATCCTCTGGACAGCTTTAGYTCCCCAGCTGAGGTGCTGTGAACCAGCCTCAGAAACAGTTTGGGGTGAGAGCAAGATCACCAGGAAATAAACACCTAGAGGTGGAGATGGCCATGGCTGGAGCCTGGTTTGGAGGGCAGCTGCTTCATGGACAAGCTGCAGGTACATCTGTGTGGTGACTCCTGGCTTGGCTGGGCAAGCTCAGGTTATRGTGGCACCTATATTCCTAATGAAAGCCCATCCATGGATGTGGGCATCAACCCTCTCACACTTCTATCATGCAATGTCTGTTTTACAACAGGATCCTGTTGGACTGGCTGGGACAAAGGCATCATTACATCCAGATACAGTGTGACCCAAGCCCTGTCAGGAGGAGTTTTGGATGTGTCTTCATTACAGAGCAACATGTAACGTGCATCTAGCTGRTCCTGCGATGACAGGGAAACTCCTCAGATCATGGGATCATTCAGGTGGAAGGACACCTCTGGAGTCCAACCTCAGCTCTCCAAGGCCTGGCAGCCAGCCCTGGTGCAGCCTGACCCAAAGCCTTGCCATTTGGAGACATGCAAAGGCTGGCTTTGCCCTGCACTGCTGGACAGTCCTGGTCCTGGAGGAGTCTTCCAGGCTTGGCCACCATGAGGGAACCTGCAGCTGATTTCATCACCACAGAGGCCCCCACCACTGAGGGCCRAGGACACACTGCACAGGTTTGGGCAAGCCAGACCCTTCTACAACAAAACAGCCAGAGAGGTGTCCACACCCTGGGTTATTTTAAAGCTCTCTCACCACCATCACCCAGCCTCTCCAAGCCCTGCCCCAACCACAGAGCACCTGGCAGAGGAAAGTTTAATCCCACAGGGATAGGCAGGAGGAGGAAGTGCACTTGGTGGCTGAAAGCCAGGAGGTTTTGCAAGGCTGCTGGTCCAGCCAGTGCCACCCAACCCACCAGGTCCTGCTGGATCCCACAGAGCTGCTCCACACCTTTCTCTGCTGGCTGCTGGACATCCCTGACCATGGGAAGGTCTCATCCTGCTTTTGTGGCCAGGCATGCTTTGCTTCCCTCCTCCAGTGCCTGATGTGGGGGTGCTGGCTGGCCAAGGCCAAAGCTCTGGTTGGTCTGAAAGCCCTGAGAAATGTCACAGAAGTGTCCAACACTGAAAGGGTCACCCACAGGAGACCTTCCACGCAGCTCAGACAGCAGCTGTCAGTGCTCCTGTCCTTGCTTTCTCAGCTGCAGGGTGCTCAGCACACTGGCTGGGCACCCATTTGCTCTCCCCAGGGACAGATGCTGCTCTGTCCTGCTCTGCATTCCCCATGAGACAAAGCCCTTTTCTTCCCTTTTTTTCCTCTGCCCACCCTCTAGGGAAAAACTTTACTCCTTCCCCACTGCAGCTCACTAAGGGCTGTTTTTTGGGTCCTGCATGCAGGACCCCCTGACAGTCTGTGTAAAACCCATAGCCATAAGAGGAAGCTGCAGCCTGGTACCCACAGCAGTAACTCTCATRCTCACTAAACCTGTCATCCCAGTCTGGATTTTCTTTTAATAATCAGACAGAAGTAAATGAATCACTTGTTGCTCATCTGAAATTTGCTTTTTTTCCTCCTGGAAAGGATTTCTTTGGGAGGGATGAACCTGAATTGCCCCCGTTTCCCAATACTGCTCAGCACTGACCATGCCAGCAGAGAAACCAGATGTGCCTGGGCATGGGATGGCAGGAGCAAATCCATCACCACYTTTGTGTGCCTCCTCTGAAAACCTGCTGATTAAAATGAACTCTGCTATTTCCCTGTCTCAAGCCTCCTTGTCCCATTTTTTTCCCAGTTTATTTCAGAGGACCCCTTCCTCTGCCACCCAATAAACAAAAAGAGGGGGATTTTTTTTGCTGTTGCACTTGGGCAGGGTACCTCTGGAGCTGCCTGTCTTTCCCAGAAGAGTGGAGCATGAGGAAAAGGACTGCACCCGCTACTTGTGTCTGTTTATTTACAGTGTAAACAGCTTCTGTGCTGGAGCTTTGAAGAGGCGCCGCACATTTGTATGTCAAGATCCCTCCACGCTCTCTGCGGTTTTCCCACGTGATCTGAGCTCTTCAGAGAGGAAAGTTTGCTCCTTTGCCTCCATCCTGGAGAAGATGAGGAGGCCCAGAGTGATGCAGAGCCCCAGCGAGGGGTGGTGCCTTCAGTGAAGGAGRTTTGGGCTGAATTACCCTGTTTATGGTAACCTGATGCAGCTCTGCTAATGAGAGGTGATTTGGTAAATCCCCATTAGGCTGYTGATCATGAGCCCTGAAGTGACTCTCAGGAAGTTGTGGCTCCCATCAARCTCAACTGATCAGCAGCAGGAATAGCAACCTGCCTGAACTGAGTGYTGGTTTTGTATAAAATAGATGAAAATGCACAGATGAATAGATAAATGGATAGATCATAGACAAAAATAATTAAATAACTTCTGGAATTCTCTCCCAAAATAGCTGTGCRACAGTTATTTAAATGCTATAGGGCACGGTATCTGCTTGCAGGGGATTATCACCACTGCAAAATCAATATTTGATAAAAATCCCTTTGGTAAACTCGAGAAAGCCTTTTAATAAAGCAAAACCACGGCAGCTTCTCGCCATGCTCACAACCTCTTGGGTTTGACAGAAGCAATGATGGATGTCAGAAACCTTATCTTGGCAAAACAGCTCCCAACAATTCCCTAACCCCTGAACACGATTGTTATCCGCTCAGTTGCCTGCCTTACCTATTTACTATAAGCTATGAGTATGACCATGTGCCCCAGAATAAACTCAGGCTGCTTTATTCTGTTGGTTAAATATTAGATTTACAYCGCTTCAGAATTAGGAATGGGGAATAGGAATAGGTCATCCAGCAATTAACAAAATTTGCTCTTTTGTCTTGAAATTCTTGGTGGCCACACAACTGTGCTCTGATGATTTGTACCCTGKGAGGTGCTCAGCAACCAGCTGACAGAGAAGAGAAATGGGTATATTCCCAAATCCTGGGTCCATCAGTGTGCTTGCATGGATTTCCTTCTCCACCTCATGCCTCTACTGTCACCCTGGGGACTTGTGCTGTGTTTGGGACATCTGCAGCTTCCCAGCACAGCTGAATCTTGCTAGAAGAGACCYCAYCCCAACCARGTGCTGGTGGGGTGYTGGGCATGGAGACACAGGAGCAYCASTGGGAATAATCTGGTGTTYTGGTATCAGAGGGCAAGAGGAAATGGCCTCAAGWTGTGCCAGGGGAGGTTCAGGTTGGATATTAGGGAAAATTTCTTCAAAGGTTTGTCARGCACTGGGACCAGCTGCCCRGGGCAGTGGTGGAGTCACCAWCCCTGAAGGGATATAAGAGATGTGTGGATGTGGCACTTGGGGACACATTTTAGTGGTGACCTTGRCAATGCTGGTTGAACAGTTGGACCTGATGATCCTAGAGGTTTTTTCCAGCTCAAATGATGCTCACTTTTGCCTGTAAATCTCTCAGTCAAGCCCTGACTCAAGCCCTTTATGSTGGCTTAGAGAACATCCCTGAATGCTCTCCTGAAGCCCCATGCATGGCCTCTGCTGGGGTGTGAGGGCTCCTGAGTGTCTCTCCTCTCCCTGGTGGCCATGCCTGGCTTTGGTGGAAATGCAGGTCTGGCTGTAGGTGGCTTGTGCCTTGCAGGTGGCTCTTGCTGATGAGTGGGGTGGGCAGGAGGACACAGGACACCAAGCAGCCACTGGTGTCCCTTAAGGCTGGTGCAGCTTTGCAACCAGACACAAGGTGTGACTATCACAGCTATGCTCAGTTACTCCAGCATCACTTATGCTGCCTTCTAAGGGAAAAGACCCAACAACTTCTGTGCTCCCAAGAGAATCCCYGTGGGAGAAGGAGAACAAAGCAGAGGCGTGTTTGCACATAAGCCTCGCAGATCCCCGACCCTCGGTGCCAAGCCCTGGGTTGAACCCCTCTGCCCCAGCAAAGCTGTCCCCTCCTGACCYTGAGCTCTGCCGTGGGGCTCATGGGGCTCCTCACAGCTGCAAAACCCCGTGGGCTCTGCTGTGTCCGTGGGCTGGTGCAGAGGATGCAGCGCTTTGGGGATCAAGGGCGACGGCTGCCGCGTGTGGGTGAGGCTGCCTCAGCCTTGGAGACCCGGCAGATAATTTGTTTGTTTCCTTTCTGTACGGGATATTGTTACCAAAAAAAGAAAACTAGGTATGGAGGGGGTGGTGGAAGAGAGAAAAAAGAAAGGCTGAGGCTAAATGATGAAAAAGGCCTCTCTCCTGCAGCTATGAAATCTCACCCGGAAGGCGGCCAGGGGAAGTGTCTTCCAGCAGGGTACAAAGTCAGCAGCAGAGCTTTGAACTCGGGGGAACTCCAGCCCTGCCAGGGAGCCCCAGCTGTGCATACCTCAGCTGCAGCTGGGGGAGCTGCATCCTGCACCCCTGCTCTSTGCTGGGGTGGGTRTGGCACCGGGCTCAGGCCAGCCCAGGGAAAGGGGGCTTGGCTGGGCGGGTGTCGGGGCTCTCGTTCTTTTTCTTGTTCCACCAAGGTCAGGGTGAACGATACATGGACATAAATTGTTCAGAGTTGGTGATTTGTTATATCTTATCTATTTGCAGATTATTTACATACTCATGAGCCGTGAGCTCTACCTAACTAGTCAGGAAAATGTGGCAAAATGGGCAACTACTAACTTTTCCCAAGGTCTTTTAAGCATTATTTACCCAATAACGAGATGACACCTGTATTATTTATGTTGTGACCCAATGGTGACCACTAAAGGTCTGCAATGAGGACCCTTTTCACCCAATTACAGAAAAACACCCAAACCCATGAAGAAGAAGGAAGAAGAAGGTGAAAAGAAGGACTTTAGACAACACCCCAAATCCTCCATCTTGGCTCACACACATTGCTATARACTAAAACCTTAAATCTSTGTTTTTCACCCTGTGAGATCACACACTKSTRCAAACTSCACACCCACAATCTCAGTGCTTTCACTCCATGTTGGAAGCCTGTCCCAAGGCCTCAGGTTAAATGTGGTGCCTGCCTGAGGGTCAGCACTTCTCAACATAGAAAAGYCAAMATTTTCAGCATCCAGGGCTCCAACAGGCAGGCACGAGTGGGACGTGTTCCCCAGACCAAAAACTGACCTTCCTTGAAATTCTGCCTTGTTTTGGGTTGGCTCACCCTGAGCTTGTCCCTGGAGTGTGGTACATGGTCACCCTTCCCTGGCCCAGGCAGGCCCTGCTGTCCCCTCAGCTGTCCCCTGGCAGTTCATGGGTCCCCCTGCACACCCCATCTCCACCACTGGGCTCTGATTAAATACCCTTCACCACAGGTGCTCTGAGTACTCCAAACAGGGGAAGGTTCTACTGAAATATGGTAACCAAAAAAGCTGGGTTTGGAAGGGATCCCAAGTTACTTGGGGGAATTTGGGCAATTATCCCACCATACCTTTTTTTAAATTTTAATTTCTCTCTAATGATTTCAGAGGTACCTTTTCCCCATCTCATTTACAAGTGAAAACACTCAGTTAACTAAACTGAGGAAGGAGTTTAAGAATTAATTTAGGCGCCTCAAAATGAAAGTAAACTTTGGGACAAGCAGYRGGCTCTGTGTGGAACTGGAAGCCARGTGGAGGTGCTGCTGCTGGACTTTGGTTTTTGCTCAAGTGTCCCTCACTTTGTCACCAGTCCTGGTGGGGTGGGGTCTCTGGGAAAAGTGTATGAGTATGTGGCCCCATTTTTTATGGTGGATCACAGCTGGGCCAGGCAGGAGGAAAACAACAGTGTGAGTGTCCAGGAGAGGAGTGAAGCAGAACAGCATCAGGCTTGGAACCTCTTCTCCAAATTACCCCCAATATCCCCAGCAGCTGCCTTTGCCTGCCAGCTGCAACACTTCTCCTCCCTTATCTGCAGCTAATCCTTTAAGCAGCCATTTGAAGGAGGTTTTTTTTTGCAGTGTTTGCCCATGAAACAACTCCCAAATTTGCTGTTTTCTCAAGGACTTAGAGCCAGTGGATCATGCTGCTGTTCCCAGGGATCTGGTGACAGGCACCTCCACCCCTGGGAAAACACAGAACGGATGGGACACCACAAATTAAATCCCCATGTCGAAGGYATTTCTTGGGGCTGTAATCCCCAAATAAACATCCTGCCACTTGAACCTGTTGTCAGGAGCACGATGGTCACCATCCACAGGAAAGATGCCGTGACAATYTGCCACCGGTCCAGGGATGGGGCAAGAGGATGGTGGGGATGAGCACGGATTTTGGGCTGTTTTGGGATGATGGCTTGGCTGGGGTTTGGCCTAAGCTGGTGCTGGTGTCCCCAACATTAGAGGATGTGGATCTGTTGTAGCAACTCCACAAATACTGCTCAGAGGGCCACAGCACCTCTGCTATGGAGACAGGATGAGAGAACCGTCATTGTTCAGCCTGGAGAAGCTTCAGGGAGACCTTCTAGCACCTTCCAGTGCCTAAAGGGGCTGCGTGAGAGCGGGGCAGGGACGTTTTACAAGGGCATGTGGTGAAAGGGCGAGGAGAAATGGGTTCAAACTGACAGAGGGCAGGTTTAGCTGGAATATTAGGAAAAAATTCTGTATTGGGGGATAGTGAGGCCCTGGCACAGGGTGCCCAGGGAAGTTTTGGCTGTCCCATTCCCGGAATTGTCCAAAGTCAGATTGTATGGGGCTTTGAGTGACCTGGTCTGGTGGAAGATGTCCCTGCTCATGGCTGGGGATTGGAACTAGATGATCCTTAAGGTCCCTTCCAACTCAAACCATTCTGTGGTTTTATGGTATCTGGGGTACTCAAACACACCCCACAGTCAGGTTTTTTTTTTGTGCCGAGGAATGAGAAGGATTCCTCCTGTGAAGGATGGGCAAAGGGACTTTCCTGCTGTGTCTGGATTGCTCATCCCAAGGCTGGCTGGTCCAAACCAACCCTTGCACAACCAGTTTAACRCATCTGCCTKGCAGCATCCGTGCAGGGACACCCTCGGACCACTCTTGAGCCACCTGGAGACGGAGGGGATTTCCTGGGAGCACACACCCCACCGGGGTGGGAGCACTGCCTGGACAAGGACTTCCAGATTCTCTCTCCCACTGAGAGCGAAACAATGCCATCATTTGAGCAGGGTGGTGCTTAATTAGCTTTCACTTGAAGGAAAAGGGGGCGGCGGTGGATGGAGGGAGGTGCAAGGGAAGACCACGAGAAAATCCCCTTTTCCCGGTGCGGAGAGAGGGACGGCGCTGGGTGCTGCGGACTGAAACACCTGCTGCCCGGAGGGAAAGCCAGTTCCCAGGAAATGCAAGAAAGGCACTTTCCAATGTGGAATATGTTGAAAAGCACAGAGGAGGAGAAGGGGAGGGGGGGTGGGGGGGKGGTGGAATGGCTGCGGAGATGCATGAATATTAAAACGATTATAGCTCTTAATAAAGCGCCGCACAGGGGAGGAACAATAACAGGTATTGTTGGCAAGCCTGACGCGCAGCTTCCCCTTGATTTGATGGGGCGATAACCATCGCAGTATCTCTTTCATGATCCCTGGCTCCGTATCTCTCTCGCAGCGCGGCAGAGCCACACACATTCCAGGGGAGACTTTGATGTCTCTCTCTCCTCTCCCGGCTCAGCCCTGGCAGCCCTGGGCAGGCTGCGCCTCACCGCGGCTCCCCCGGCCAAGGGCCGTGCGTGGGGGGCACGGCCAGGGGGCTGCGCAGGGCAGGGAGGGGTGTGGGGGAAAGCAGCTGGCACCTCTGAGCCAGCTTGCTGCCCCAATATACCCSGTCACTTCTTTAGGGTCACCCTGAAGAGCTCAAATCCCAAGGAGATGGGATGTTGGGCCGCTGCGGTTCTGGGAATGTCCAACAAAACGCTCAAGGGGGTCAGCCAAGAGGGGAAAGGGCGCTTTTCAATCCTTCATCTCCCCAGACAGGGCGAGATTTGGGGTGAACAAAGAGACCCAGTGAAATGAGAAATAAGAACAGTGTGGGAATTATTTTAAAAGGCTGTCCTCAGGCACGGACTGTGGGGGTTTATCCCCTGGGAAAGGGTCTGGTGTCCAGACGTGGAATGAATGATGAATTTTAGGGGCTGGCAGCACAAGCCCCTCTGACTGTCTCTTGAGGGAGTGACACGGGAGTGCCCCCATGCCAAAGGGATGGGCTGGAGGCTGCAGCAGGGAGGGCACAGCCGTGTGTTGGTAGGACCCTTCTTAGTGGCTGGGACCTAAAAGGCACCAAACTTTCCCCAGGAGGGCAGGAGGGCAGGACTGGGAAGGGAGAGTGGGATTTTCACCCAGGAGAAGACAACATCTCAAAAAGATGCTTAGCAGGGATGGATGGTGCAATCAACCTCGTGAGTGTTTCTCTCTGCCCCTCTTGGTCTGAGAGCTCTCTGATTTCGGGGCAAGGTTGCTTTATTTTGGGCAAGGTTTTGAGCAYGCTGGAGCAGTGGAGTGGAGCCATCCAGATRCTCCTTTGGTGTAATTTGAGAGGATAAAAGTTCTGCTGTGGCCCACAYGCCACTCCAGAGGGTCTCATGCAATGTGTGGCTCATACCCTGCATTAGCCATGTCTTCTCAGCCACTTCCCCTCCCTCCTTCCCTCGCTCTGCCTCTCTGCCCCTCTGTACCAGACAAACTAYCAGAGCTCCCCACCAGAACTGCTGGCTTTGCTCTTTTCAAATCTRACTTCTGCCGGTAGCTTAGACCTCACACTTAATTTGCGTTAATTGTTGCTGRGTTATTTTTTAAATTTAATTATTGGTTTCAGAACGCAACAGAAGGGAAGGGGGGAAAAAAAAAAGAAAGAACTTTTCCAGCCCCCTTTTTTTTGCACGTGTGTGTTTTCTTTCTTGTGGGAGGCAGCTGCAGTGGGCTCACCCCTCCGTGGGTCTGGGGGGGCAAGAGGGGGTGCTGAGAGCCAGGAGGGGGCTGCACGAAGCCACCCCACATCTGCATCCTCACCAGCATCCTGGGGATTTGGGAGAAGAGGCCACAATGCCTTTGGTGCCCACAGGAGTGTGTGAGTGTGTGAGTGAGTCTGAGTGTGTATGCATGTGTCTGTGTGTGTGTGTGTGAGTGTGAGACTGTGTGAGTGTGTATGAGTGTGTGTCTGTGTGAGAGACTGGGTGTGAGTGTGTGTGAGTGTGTCTGTGAGTGTGTCTGTGTGAGTGTGAGACTGGGTGTGTGTGTATGAGTGTGTGAGTGTGTGTGAATGTGTGCTTGTGTGTCTCTGTGTGTGTGTCTGTGTGTGTCTGTGTGTGTCTCTGTGTGTGTGTCTCTGTGTGTGTGAGTGTGTCTGTGCGTGTGTGATTGTGTCTCTCTGTGTGTGAGTGTTTCTCTGTGTGTGTCTCTGTGTGAGTGTGTCTCTGTGTGTGTCTCTGTGTGTGTCTGTGTGTGAGTGTGTCTGTGTGAGTGTGTGAGTGTGTCTGTGTGTGAGTGTCTCTATGTGAGTGTGTCTGTGCGTGTCTCACGTTCTCCCTTAGCGCCTTGCCCCTGGTCATTCCGGCGGGGCGGCAGCGGGGCCGCTGCTCTGATGTGGGTGGCCCGGAGTTTGTTACCCGAGGACAGCGCTTACCTCTGAACTCTGCCTTCCCAACGGTTCTTTCTCTGCTTGTGCCTGCTTGCATTTCTGCCCCGTGCCTCGCCGGATCACCTTGACCCGRGCTGAGGAGCGCTGTTCCTTAGAGGAGGGGGTCAGGCTGGGATGCCTGGGTGCTGGTGCTGGGGATATCTCCCACCCCAAGGCTTCCAGCCGGCAGGCACACAGGGAGGTTCAGTCTGAGTAGAGCCAGCGCCCGTAGGGATTTGGAGCTGAAAAGAAAGGACTTAAAGGCAGAAWACTCCCACCGTGCCACGGAGGGAGAACACATCAGAGGGAGGCAGTCAGAAACGCCTGGAGGAAAAGGCAACCTGATGCTTTGCCCCAAGGTCCAGCAAAGTCATGAGCAGCTTCCCCGACCCTACTTCGCTGAAGGTGGGGGGGGGAAGCAGCTTCCTTGGGGACTCCATAACCACTTACCATTCCCTCTGTCATTTTTTCTCAGCAAAAATAAGGAAGAATTACACGAACAAGAGAGCTTTTTGGGGGTGAGGCACAAGCTGTGCTGATGCCGAGTAGACTCCAAACCCAGGAGAAAAGGGAGAACAAAATTCCTCCCTGACCCTGCAGGCAACCAGCTTACGCCTTGGAGCAGAAGATTTGATTGCCTTTTACCATTAGCTCTGCTTGCGTTGGTACAAAGAGTTATAAAAATGATCCCCCCGCCTCCCCRAGCTCCCAAAGCACAAAGGCAGAGGAGCTGCAGCGCGCAGCCCTCCCAACAGCCCGGGCTGCGCCGTGACCTGCGCCGGGGGGAGGACGGGCATGGGGATGTGCAGGGGAGGGGGTGAAAACACAGTGAAACAGAAAAAGATTGACCCAATATCACCCAAGCTGGAGAGACGTCGTTATTCCATTTAAGCCCGCTGAACAGTGCCGCAGCAGGGAATCTGTCTGTCTTGGTTAAAGGTCTCGYTGCCAGCCCAGCCTTGGAAGTGCCAACACTAATCTGCAAATTGTTGCGAGCCCTAAAGAGCCGCCGAGCTGGGAACGTTCCTGCAGCCCAGACCCCTATGGACCGGGATGCCCTTCCCCATTAATGTCCCGCTCCCCGCCGCCGCCGGGCRGGCTCGGCCAGGCTCCGCTCCCTCCAGACGGGCTGCAGTGAAAATCCCGGGCATTAAAATCCCATTGCCGCTGCCAGCCCCTCTGCAGCGGGGAATGGGATGTTTGCCACCGACAGAGGTTAGATTCTGCCCGGGGAAACTCTTGCACGCTCGGGAATAAATTCGTGCACGTCTTCCTGATTAGTGTCTTCCGGCGGGTCCCCRAATAGACGATGATTCCTTTGTCCTCCTCTGACCTCACGGATGGCGTTCGGAGCCCTGTAGCTTTTGCTGAAATGCCTGTTTTTTTGGCCTGAAAAATCTCTGGTGCAACCTCTGGTGTTGGCCAGGAAGAGGGTAGTCACATGTGCTCTTAGACTAACAAACAGCACTGTTCTTCTRAGACCATGGGTAGCAATAATTCAGGGTCAGTGAAAAGGGCATATCTAATAAGAGGACCTGGTCTAGAGGATAAAAAAAAAAAGGGAAAAAAAAGCAGCTAAAAATCCTTGGCTAGCCTGATAGAAGAGGATGGATGTAGAAGCCTGGCTGTGGAGCTGGAGACAAGAGGCATCAGGGAAAATGAAGTGATACATGGAGCGGGATTGGGGATTGGGAAAGCCTGGGTTTAGCCTTGTGAATCATGGCACCTACAAGATCTCAGATGGGTAGGAGGCTGTGACAATGCCACCTTTCAGGCTGGCTGATTGTTGCATGTCCTAAGGACACCAGGAAACTTGTTAGGAGGGTCTCCACAGAGTCTATGCATAGTGCTGAGTTTTGTTCAAGACAATCAGGTAACCCAAGGGTGAGATCTCAGTCCAAATAAAAGACAGGAGCTGACAGAGGTGGTAAACTGTTATTCTTAGTAACCATATTTATAATTAAAAATATCAGTTGGAACAAGAAATGCGAACAGCAAATTTAGAGAAGCATGAATTCCTTTGGCAGGAGCTTTAGAGGCAGCCAGGGTTTTAGTCAGGTTCTTTGAGGTCTGTAATAAGGTGCCAAAAAAAGCACAAACATTCTTCAGAACATTAAAAAAGAACAAAACCTAACAAAACCTCCAGTCAATCACRAAAGGGGAAAAAACAATGTTACCATTAAAAAAAA
>CADDXX010000850.1:170652-183788 GCA_902810485.1 Alauda arvensis
CWMWRAAAAAAAAAAGAAGGCTCCTAGAGCATTATCCTTAAGTCATGTAAAAATCAAAAAACCACTATGCAAAAAATAACCTGTCGGCACAGAAACTTGCTTATGCATATGAGTGTAGCGTGTGCCTTTGCTTGTAGTAAACATGCCCTTTGCCTTCTGCTGATGACATGACACTGGCATGTCACAGCTGATTTATAAACACGATTGGATTTTCAATCTTCAGGTCTAAATTCATTGCAGCAGACCCCAGCAGGCAATGTATCTCTGTTTATCTGTAAATACCAGTTACCTTGCTTTCTTGGATAGAGGTGGGTACAGTAGGATGTTGTTTATTTTTACTCACTCGCAGWAAGAGGAAGCAGTGTTTGGTATCAGTCGTCATCATGAGCTGAGTGGCTGCAGGGCTCTTTCCAGGCATCTGAGCTGCAGAATCAAAAATGCAAGCAATGCTCTGCAGTGAATCCTTCGGGTTTTGCAAGGRCTCACCTTGCAGCTCGGCAAGACTGAGGAAGAGGAGGACTGAGAAAGGCTTAGAAAATACAGCAGGTATTCCCAAGCCATGGGCAAGCTGGAGTTGCCTTGTCCAGGCTCTGAGGCTCCTCAGCAGCAGTGGTTCATGGGGTGGGTGAGGATTTTGGACTCAGTTCCTGCAGGGCCCTGCCAGGCTGGACACTGTGGGTGCACTCAGGGAGTTCAGGGGAATTTGGTGCCTCCAGCCCCCAGCTCAGAGGCTGCAGCCACAGGACACTGCACGTGGAGCACTGCAGGAACATGCTGAATTGCCTGTCCTGAGGTACTGAGTGCCTCTGAGAGGAAGGCCTGGCCTYCAGCAAGCTTTCAAGGACCAGAAGCAGAGGCCTAGGCATGTAGGCAGAGGGTGGAGAGSTAAACCTACCTCTGGGCTTTCAGCCTTTCTGCTGCAAGCCAGGAGCCTAAAAGCCATAGGACTCTCCCTCTCCTATCCTATTAAGTTTCTTCCCTTGGAAGCTGCCATGCCTCCAGCTCCAGGCTTGAGCTTGAGATCCAGGTATCCTGGATCTCCAGATCTAAGGMTATCCAGATATCCTTAGAATCCTGATTAACCTGATGTTGGTTTAGGAAACCTTGGACACCAGGTTCTGGTGATCCTTCCTGGCCTCAGYGGCATTTCCCTTCCCAGGAGGGAATGAGCTCACCTCACAGCCTGCAAGCCCCGAAATTTCCATCCTACATGGAAAGCTGGGAGCTGCTCAGGAAGATGGTCATCCTTGCTRGAGCTCCTGCAGCTAAAGGTAATGCAGCATCAGGTTCATGTAGGAAAGCAGTGAGATCCTTGCTCTGCAAAGGTGTCCATAAGAGCCCAGAAGAGACAGCCTTTTGCTGTAGGCAATGCTTGACAAGAGCAAAAGGGTAAAAATGGCAAGGATTTAAAGRTGCTTGAAAAAGGCAGAGCACAAGGAGAAACAAAGCAGGGGAATAGCCCTTCATGGTCCCTGAGCAATTTAAAAGAGGCTTAAAGGGATTTGGTAAAAAAAAAATGGCAAGAGATTAGAAATAAAATCAAATAGCAACTGTTGTGTGCAGCCCTGTGCGGGTGGATGAGTGTGAGCATCAGAGATGACTGATATCCAGGTTGGTTTGGTTCTGGTGGAGGAAGAAGAGAAGTGAAAAAAAGAAGGAGGGAGGGGAGGAATTCAGTTGCCCATTGAGGGGCTGATGCTGCCTTCAGGCCACAGGGTCCAGTACCAGAGCAGCACCTTGGCTGAGGCTGAGCAGCCCAGGCAGTTCCCCTGGCAGYGATAATGAACATGAGCCCTACGGGCTCCAGCCACCAAAACAATGGCATGAAAGGCAGCTCATCTAGACTTTCCTCTTCTGCCTTCGAGGAAGAGGCTTCCCCGACTCTGTGACACAACACCAGCCTACAGGGGGAGGACACCAAACCACTGTTTAGATAAGGAAAGCCCTTATCAAGCAGAAAGGAATTTTTAAGAAGAGCTTCCGCTGGTGGCTCTGTGTTAACAAGATTTTCCCATGAGCGGTGACGTTTTATGTCTAAATGGTTTCTATTGTGATAAAGTCTTGCCAGATGGAAAATAACAGCAATAACTGCCTTGGTCTGAGTTCTTCAAAGCCTTGGTGTCTTCTTGTCTGTCTCATGCAAAATTGGGAATGTGCATGCAGGAGTGTGAAAGCACAGCATGGGTCTGGTCAGKATAACCACAGAGCTTTGCCCCTCCCCAAGGAATTTAATGTATGGCACAGCATGGCTTGGCAGAGACATGRTGGGACTGTTCCTGTCTCTTGCCCTGTTTTATTGAGTGGTCCTGGACACATGGCTGGTGTCCCATGTCTTGAGATGAGCCTTTTGGCTCATCCAGTGGATGCAGCTTTCAAGGTCTGGTCCCAAGTGTCTCCTGAGATGGACTCAGCATCAATAGACTTCCCTGGATGATTTCCATGTGGTTTTAGGTCTCCTGCTCAGAGAAACTGTGGATGCCCCATCCCTGGAAATGCTCAAGGCCAGGTTGGAGATGAGGCCCTGAGCAACCTGATCCAGTGGGTGGCATCCCTGCCTATGGCAGGGGGCTGGGATTTATGTGATATTTTTGGTCCCTTACCATCCACAACTTTTTGGACAACATCCATACCTACATAACCATAACCCACYCAGTGCACTGATGCCATTAGGCTTTTTCCTGCTGCCCCTGGAAAAGCAGGCCTTTATTGCTTCAAGGTTTGGTCATCAAATTTASAGCTTTTAGAGGAACTCTACTGGAGCTTCAGTGAGGTGGTGGGGGAGCTCAGGATGCCMCAAGACCCTCACCTCAGCACCTAGGAATGGTCCTGGTTGTGCTGGGGGTTTGCCAGGAGAACCAGGCAGCTTCTGCAGGCTGATGGCATCCAAGAGCAGAGCAGGCCAGCCCATGGACTGAATGCAGGCAGAGAAAAGCTCAGCAGGCAAATGGCACGCAAACAGCGAGCAGCAAACAAACAAACAAATCCAGCAAAGGCCGTGTGAGCCAGCCAGAAATCACTGCCTGGTGCAAAGGGTGCTGGGGCCAGGGGGTTGAGGATATGGGAGAAGCACCTCTGCCTTGCCTGTGGGGARTAGTGACTGTGGCTGGACAGAAATGGGGTACAGATGGACACATGGACAGCTGTGTGTGGATGCTCTGAGTTGGGTGTGTGAGACAGCTTGGGCATGCAAACATTTTATGCAAGAYATGAACATCCTGAGCAGGGCACCCATGGCACGAGCCTCCCTTATGCCTGCTGTACCTGGCCCCCCTTCCCAGCAAGGGAGCAAATAATTTGGCCATTGGGTTGAAGAGTGAAGGGGATGAAACTACTGCAGAGCAACTGAGCTCATGGAGCCAAAGCCCCACGTGTGACCCACTGGAGTGAGGCTGAACTCAACATCCTTAATAGGATCAGAGAAGGAAGCCGTTATCATTATCCAGATCCCAAGGTGACCCCCAGTGGTACAGGGGGAGCTTCCCAGGTTGGCTGTGCCCTTCACACCACTCACCCCTGGAGGTTTCTGGATGATGGGCACGTGGTGGTGGGTGGGACGTGCTGCTGGATCACGTTGCTGCAGTGGGAAGCCTGAGAGAGGAGGTCTGTGAGATCACAAAAAACCTTTTCAACACTGGGAAGAGGGGAATTTTCAAAAGCACCCCGAGCGGAGGGAGCGTGTGCTGTTTGGGTGTAGGACTGGATCTCCAGCACGTTCACCTCTGGCACTTGTTTTGGGCCCAGCTCTTCTCCCTGGGGCCTTGGGGCAAGCAGGAGTGCCATAACAGAGAGCCATGAAGAGAGCGGAGCCAGCCAGAGGCAAGGATTTTGTTAGCGTTTGGAGGAGAAAACAGGGAATTTCCACATATGGAAAAATGTTCCTTTAAACTGTGATTATGTAAAAATACAAAGCCACAACTGATAATATCTCTCACTCTGGGGAATGATGGAGAGTGTTTGTTTCTTTAATTGCATTTAATACTCATGAAAGYTACCAGCTTGCCACCACTGCAAGCGAAGCTCGTTTGTTGGACTGCAGCACGCACAACACCAGCTTCCTTTCCAGGCTTCTCCAGCAGAACATTTTGCCCTCGTTATTAAAAGACAGTTCCTAATTTAATATCTGTGCACATTTGATTGCTGGTGCTTTGCCTGAAAATTGCCTGTAGAGGTACAAACTAAAATTAGGTGGATGATGAGTTTCTAAATGAGGACCTTTAGTAGTCAAAAGTGGGCTGACTCCTGTTAAGCAGGAGCAGAGCCATGAGCCAGGCTCCAGGTGAGCACCCTGTGTGTTAGGTGGCTGCAGATGTTCTTGTTATCCCCCCTGAGCAGTCCTCATTCTCTTGAATTTCACCCATTTTTTGGTCTCAAATGTAACAATTTAACCAGGGACTGGGTGGAAAAGTATTTCCACTGGTTTTGRATGTGCTGCCTTGGGATTTTCCTTTGATTCCCGCTCAGAAGCTCCCTGCCCTTGGTATGCTTTCATCCCATGCTCTCCTGTMTTCCTGCTCTCTAAGGTAAATGGATTCAGCTGATGTATAAAGGGGTGCAGAGGAGATTCACAGCGCGGGCAGGAGCCTGTGAGAGCTGCTGTGGTCTGAGCTCCTGTTGCTGCTTTAATTCATCATCACTGGAGCATGYAAAACCAGGACAGTCGCTGGAGCTGCAGCGCATGAATCACCCTTTGAGAGAAACGTGCCCCTGCGTGCTCCAACAAGCCCTCCTTTTCAAAGTGCCATTGTCAAACCTGGCTGCCTAAGGATCCCAAAGCCTCTCACTGCAAAGGTAAATTGCACACTGATTCCCTGCCTGCAGCTTGGTGCTGTGCCAGAGAGGTGCCGAAACCTCCCAGTGAGCCRTATAAATCACAGCCCAAACCCCCGAGGGGGCTGGATTAATGCTGGATCAATGTGAACGTGCCACGGAGCTATTTGATCRCTACAATGCTGGTATTGACTGTTATACACCTGTTGTATCACTGGGGATTACATCTGTTGTAAACACGCTGTTTGATGTTGCAGGCTGAGCTAACCACATGCACCCTAATCATGGCTCGTAGCTGCTGTGATGGCCCCAACATGCCCAAATTATGGTAATTTTCTTGTTGTGTGGGGTGGCCCGACAAAAGAGGTTTGTTCAGGGTGAGCCTGTGCAGAGGGAGATTGAGTGCAGTGTGCTGGGGGAGATGGGAGAAGGGATGGGGTAACAGTCTGCATTGCARTGGAGATGGATGGGGAGGAAGGTGAGGACAAAAATAACACCAGATTACAGCAGACACCAGCTGAAGGAGGGAGTTTCCTGGTTCTGGCTCAATTTTATTATCAGGGAAAGGTCTGAAAAGATGAAAAAGTCAAATAAGAACGAGCAAGTGTGGCTGGGCAGGCACGAGGCAGGGTTTAGCTGCTGGTGACAGGGAGGAGTGATGTGAGATTGCTCAGTGGGGGTTTCACACCACAGTGGGGTGGTGGGGCAGACTTGTGAAGGGTCCCCTGCTACCAGCAGCAGCAGCCTCAGCAATCCCTCATTCAGCAGTGTGTACCTGCATTTGGGAGCTATTGATCCTTAATGGAGCAATTTTGGGTCACACCAGTGGCTCCCAAGACAGTATCAAGCCTTTCCTTGCTGGGTGTGTTTCTTGATCTCTGTTTTGGCAGCTTAAGCCAGAGGGATGTGTTACTTAATAACTTCCTTAATCCTCATTTTTCCTGTCTCAGGCACAAAGCTTCTCCCCTGTACTTCCACTTCCTGCCCCAGAGAGGAGCCAGGCTTTCTCCAGAAATTGTCTCCAGAACATCCCTTACTGGACATGCTGATGGCAAGACTGGAAACCAGCCTCTCCACCCAGTGCTGCTCTTCCAGCTGAGCATCCAACACAGATAGGGACCTAATCCCCTGCGTTTTTATTAGCCATGTCATGACTCTGTGTAATGAACAATCTGCCCATACTTCCAGATGGTGGAGCAGGGCAGGACACCCTTGCAGCTCCTATATCCMTGTGAGGGCAAAGGCCAAGGGTGTGTGATTATTCTGTTCCCACATGGATCCCGTGGGAGCATGCTGCCATTGCAGTAACAGAGCTCAGCCAGAGGAAGAGGGGATGAAACCTTTAGGGTTAGAAGGGACATCTTAAAAAAAAAAAACCAAACAAAAACCCCAAGAAGTATGTCTGTGTTCTGTACTTCAACATTTTCTATAGGCTGAAGGTCCAGCCAATGTCTATGATGTCCGAAATTCAACCATTTCTCTCCCTTTCCATCTTACCTGCCCTTTTTTTTTTCTCTTTTCCCTAGCAACCTCTTGGGGATAAGCCAACAAGATCTGGAAAACTCATACAAGCTTGGGGAAGAAGACACTGCAGGAGCCATTCCCAAATACTTCAAAACCTCTGCGTCGTAGTTTCTGACCAGCCACAAAACTTTATTTACCTGAAACTGAAGAAGAAAGATGATGCCAAGAGTTTGAGATTGGAGGGATAAAGAGTGACTGTTACTTTCAGTCCCTTTCTGGAGTTACCTAGAGAAGGGTTGAGCTGTCAGCCTGACACATGTGGCCACTCCAAAGCTGTGCTGGAAACAAGAGTGTCTCAGACTTTCTGCTTGACCTCCCAGGCTGGTGCTGACAGTCAGAGGTGGCCTCTGGGTCACACTCTCCTGCCCTGTGACCACAAGTCAGTTCAGAGATGTAACTTATGGGAGGCTGGAAAGAGACAGGACAAGAGTGGTATCTTGAAGAAGCAGGTGAAGAGAGAAAGGACACTTGAACAGGCTCCAACCAGGGCAAAGGTCCTGGGCTGGCAGCAGCCTTGGGCTCRTGACCAGCCTGGATGACATTATTTGATATATAATATTTTGGGTGGGAAAAATGATGGATGAAGAGGATGGAAGCCCTTCTCTTAACCCAACCCCTGCAGATGACTCAACAGTGGAGCAAGCAGGGCTCTGATTGGGTAGGACATGCTGAGAAACCCCACCAGCTCTGCACAGAGCTGCTCAGCTCTCATTTCACCCAGGTAAGCATGAGCCAGGGTGGGGATGGCTCTGGTGGCTGTGGTGTGCAGATCTGGGCAGGAGCAGGTGGGAATTTGTCTAGTGAGATTTCCTGCCACCTCTCCATTCCTCTCTTCCTGCAATCTTTTCCAAGGTGCCAAGAGTGCACGTATGACTCTGGATCATCTTTTCTGATCTTTATCTGGGATTTTGCAGTAAAAAAAATGCCCTACAAACCAYTGTGAGGCCTTGGAAGTGCTATCAGAGCCCTTTCACCTGTGACAAAAATTTCCACTGACCTTTTCTTCCCTAAAACAACAGACGAAGTTTGGCTTTCACCCAATGCCAACCCCATGGGTACAGCATGCAGCAGTGAATTTCCCAAGGACARCCTGGGGCACTGTGCAAGTTCTGGGACCCTTTTTGCTGGTCCAGACAGTACAGAAATGCTCTGAGGTGCCTTTCCAAGATGCCCCAAACTCTTCCTTATGGCAGGACCTGACACACAGGCACAAGTCTTGCAAGCCTGGCTGCYCCTGGGTAGTGATGTGACTTCCCAGAGCAGATATAGAAATTAATTCCTTCACGTTAGGAAGGGCACAAATGAGCTTTTGCTTTCTGGGAGTGTTGACCCACACTTTGAGGCAGCAGCATGGTTCTTCCACACTGAGCTCCCCATCCACTCTGATGATACCCCAGCCTTTTCCTCATCTATCTCCTTATTTCCTCCCTTCAGCTACCTGGGCTCTCCAAGTGATGCAAATATGACAAACTCCCAAAAAAACAAACTCCTGTTTGCCCTGTCCTCCCTCTCTCGTGTCTTGTCCCCCTCCCCCCAGCTGGGGATGAATGAGATGCTCGTTGTGGCTGCAATATATCATTCTTACTATTTGTTATGAGGTTTTAATGAGTGCGGAAGATTAGGATGTTTGCAACAGCGTAACAATAAAATACATATCTCGCTCATTCCTTGCCAAAAAGTACTTACAAATAATAAAAGTGAGGCTAGCTGAATGCATAAATCTCCTTTCACAAGCCCCCACCCACTGTGCAATAATTAGTACAAAGTGCAGTGCTAATAGATCATCTTACTTGTGTGGGAAACTTGACATTATGCTTTGTTTATATTATCCCTTTGGCAAGAATCTGCATGGCAAATCCTGGCAGCCAGCAAACAAGAGGCTCTCAAGGAAGGCTTCCAGACTGTCGTGCAGAAAAGCAAGCCACAGGATTGCGTGCTGGTCAGGATGCTGAAACCAGCTGGGGAGCTGAAGCGTTAGATCCAGCTTTTATGGAGCTGAGCTACCAAGTTTCCAGCTGACTAGGAGCAACATCCTGCGACTGATTTGCAAAGGGCTGTTCCCACCCCAGCCACAACAAATCAGTGTGAACCTTGGCTTCAGGATGGTGCCCTTTGCTTAATTATATATTCAGGGCCCAATTTACCGCCTGGGCCTCCTAATGGGAACAGACGGGGTCGCCCAGACTTGAGACAGGCACCGAATACGGCCCCCGCAGTCTCTGGCTCTGCAAGGAGAGGGTTYGCAGCCAGTGCCCAAATAGCTCCAGCTCCCAAGACCTTTCTCCTCCACTCAGCCCCTACAGAGACCTTGGCTGATGTGGGAATTRCCTCTGCTGGGACATCTGGCCCTGTCCCATGGAGCACTTGTTGCAGTGTGACTTGCTCAGGGCGTGATGGTGTCTCAAAATTCTGTCAGTAGGCACAAGGGCTGTCTTCAGCTCTCTGCTGACTGAAACGAGCTTTGGGTCAATGTGCTGGGTAGAAAGCCAGTCCTCATCCCCCCATGCCTGTGACTCTTCACCCCACAGCCCTTTTCTCTCTTCTTGGGCTCAAGTCACATCCTTTTGCTTGTTTCTCTATCCCAGTGAGCAATGGGAAAACCAGAGCCCAGTTTTTGGATGTAGAGATGCATTCCTGCCCGGTGAATCATAAACCATTAGCACCAAAGGTCTGGGTATGTTCACAGGAGGGCATGTTCTAGAGAGTTTCTYGCCAGTTGGGAGAATGGGGATGGGAAGCTTTCCTTTCTTTCCTTGAGAAATTTGGGAGTCACATGCAAGCTGGCTATTTCAGCAGTTCAGGGGAGTGCCACCRTGCAGGGTATCATCCTCAGGACATATTTCCAACAGTGGCAGCTTGTCCTTGCAGAGGCCCTGCTGCCCACCACCCAGCACCTCCCTCTGCTAACAATGTCCCCAGATTTGTCCCAGCTGGATTTTTCCTGTGTGCTGGGGGGGTCTGAGCRATAACAAAAAGCCAACAATGCCAAGCTACATCGCTTCCATCTGGGATTGTCCTCTGCTGCTTCATGAAGTCTTTGTACAACATGCTCCACCAGGTCCCTGTGTGCTGCCATGTGTGGTCCTGGAGCATCTCTGCYTGACTCACCCTTGGGGTGTGCCAGGCATGGTGTCCTCAGCACCTTCCCTCCTCTTCCTGCTCAAGGGCTTTGGAAGGACTATCCTGTGAGAAGAGCCAATCTGCTGGACAAGCCCCAGCAGCCTTCCCAGCAGCAGGTGTGGCTCAGACTCCACCTCTGAGCTGGCACCAGCCTTGCACGTCCAGATTCACTCCCGCTCCAGCGAAGTTTCCACATGTGCTTAATTCCCCACTTCCCTGCTGGACCCTTCCTCATCACATCCCACCCACTGSTCTTGCTCGAGGCTGACCTTTCAAAAGCATTCAGGTTGTCCTGCTTTGTGGCTGGGGGATGGAGACAAGGTGGCTTATCCAGATGGAGAARCGACTCATCCTCCTGGGAAACACATAGTGGAATTGCCTAGCACAGGCCCCCCAATGCCCTTCTCCTCCATCTTTGTGATGAAATCACCAGGAAAGAGAGAAAGTTTTTACTCATGGGCCCGGTGGACACATTCACTTGGAAATCTCCACCCTGCTTGTTTATTTTTAAACTTGGGTGGGCACTCTTCCATGGGATCACAGCAGTGTCCTTTGCTGCTGGAAGAAATGTGGTACCAACTCCCTGACTTTGCATGGTGTTTTTAAAGCTTTCAAAGAAAAAAAAAAAGAGTTGGTAACTGTGGTCCCATATGGGCATGACAAAGAACTTGCTTTGTGAGGTGTTGTTCAGCTAGGAAGAGTATTTCCAGCACATCTTCTTCCCTGCCAGACCCAGCTGCTAAGAACCACTGCGGAGATATTCCTTCCCTTCKCACCGTCGGGGAATCCCGGTAACGTGCGAGTAACTCTGAACAAAGTGTGCGGCACTGAAGCAGCACTGCCGTGCTGATGAGGCTGGCTCAGGCARGGGGAACTGGGCAGAGCCCTGACATTTCAGTGACTGCTGAGGTTATCTGAGGGGAAAGCTCTGGGAGCCCGGCGCCCAGCAGCCAGCRCCGGCAGCAGCCTCCGCCGCTCACCGCCTTGACTCCGCTGGCTCAGGACAATGGCAAATGGGCTGAAACATTGACAGTTTCCTCACAGACTCTTCCCAGAGTTACTAAAATTAACCTTTTTATTCCCCCCCGCTGGAGAAATATAAAGCTCTAACTTTGCTTAACCTCTCTTTCCCACCCAGTGGGCAAAGAGTCTGTCAGCTCTACAGYTAAAATAATATATTAAGGATTTCCAATGGCGCAAGTCAAACTTCGCATTTCCTAATGATTCTAGATGCCTTTTTTGTCGTCAGGCATTTCAAGTTAAACCTCTATGAAACTGACCTTTTGGCTTGTCATCCTCTGTAAGGACCCCAGAGATGAAACACTTCTTTCAGTCTGTCACTACTGTCCATAGACCGACCCCCCTTTCCCCCCCTCCTCTATTTTATCAGCAAGAACCCATAATTGAGCCCCTGGACAATAGCAGGACTGTGCATTTCTTTGTCAACAACAATGGGCCGTCCAAGTTCATTACTGGAGATTGTTTAAAAATTGATTCATGGGCCAGTAGTAGTAGCTTATTATACAGCATAAGTGACAGTGTGATCTGGATGGAGGCCAAGTCATTCTTGACCAGTCATGTCCAATTAGAAAGAGCATTGCACACATTCCTGTTGGAGCCACATTAATGAATTAGTCCTACCACAAACTGAGAGAAGCTTGCAGGACCCTAATACCTTTTGTTCCTAAGGATAATTCAGTAAATTATAAAGAGAGCAGCACGAAGCACATTAGCAAAAGAACAGTAGTAGCGGGACTCAGTCCTTACACTTGTCCTTCATTTCAGGTTTCTGGGGAGCTCCACTGCCCCTGAGCTCTGTGTTTCCCTCTGACAGCCTTCCTAGGGCTRTGGTGGCTGTGCTGGTGGTGACCAGGGCTCCACAGGCCTGTGTGCACCTGAACTTGGGCCAGCATGTGGCATCCAGGCTTGGCTTCCCTACAGGATAACAGGACAGCTGAGGCACACAGGAAGCCATCATCCTGCAGAAGTCACATCCAAGGGCGTTATTCCATCCTGGTGCTTCCTCTGCTCTGCAAATGGCACTGGTGTAACTCCACTGAGTTGTGTCTGCCCACTCCTTGGGAAATAGGAGACGAGAGCAGTCAAGGCACAATTTTCAAGTTTACAAGTCTGGAGTTGTGCTTAAGGTCTTTCATCGCAAAGTCGATTTTGAGGTGTGCGAAATCAACTTAACTTGGACAGGGCAGCTCCCAGGGAATGGGGGGCTTCAGGGTGTTTGGGACCTCAGACATGCAGTTCTGAGGACATCTGTGTGTGTAAAGTCCTTGCAAAGGCTGTGTCWGGGGGAAAGATGAGAAAAAGGTGTGCCCAACTCACCAGGTGCTGACCAAATCCATGAGAGGAAGCCAGGAATGCTGTCAGCTGACATCTGAAGGATGCTGAGGGATTTCTGGTGTAGGTACAGGTGAATGCAATTCATGGATTGAATTATTTTAGCAGAAAGCAGTTGTACTTTGGCACGGGAACTGCAGGAAGGAGGAACTGGGAGCAGTATAAATTCCCAACCAAGCCAAGGTTAGCAATGTTCTCCATTACAGAGCTGACTSCCACGAGGAATCCCCCTCCCCAGCAATGTTTACAAGTTAACTGTACAAAGCTCAGTGTAGTGTTACCTACTCAGGGGAYACGATCACAAGCAGTTACTGCTGCCACTGTTGTCTAATTTATAACAATTTTTGACATGGGGCAAATTCTGCCCATTGCTCAGGAAATGTCCTTCATTAGGAACCACAGAAACCCATTTTTGGTTGGCCCACATTTCCTCAMGTAGCATTAGTGATAATAAATGTAATATCAGTGCAGCAATGTCAGCTTCCCAAAGACAACAGTAATACCTGGACTTCTAAAAGCTACCTGTGCACATGAAAAATAATTAACTCATATTACTTACATTATTAAAAAATTTATAAAATAAAGTTACATTATTATATAACTGGCAATACCAATTGACTATTATTTCAATAAAAAAATATCATCAAGTGTGTGTTGAGGCTGTAAACATTCATAAACTGTCACTCAGCAGCCTGTGACATTTTAATGCTCCCAGGTTCAAAAGACCTGTGATTTTTTTGTAGCTAGTGATCATTGATCTCCACGCTTCCTGCCTATGCAAGGTTTTAAAAATATGCAATAAATGCTAAATTTTAATATGCAGCCATAAATGCTAAATTACACCTGAATAGGTCATGCAGTTTTAACTTTGTGTAATCAGAAGTGTGGAGAATGTAGACAAGTAAATGATTAATTACATTTGCCAGTATCTCAAAAATCAGAGGAAACAGCATTTTGTCTCTAATCTTAGCATGGTCACAATTGAGAATGTGTATAGTTAAAAATTCAGGGATGAGTTTTGCTACTAAAATGTGTTTACATATCTGTTCTGACTGGAACCTCCACCATTGTAAGGATGGCTAAATAAACTTCTGCTTTTGAACAAGAATAAATATTTTTGGAAAACAGGCATTCCATTCTGCACTCACAATTGCACCATTACCATCAGTAAACTAAGTCTGAAAATTAGAGTGTACAAACACACATATGTTCATATTTGAGTACATACCAAGTGCACACACATGCTGAAGGCTTGCTGAACTGCATGRTTACACTCTTGCTCACCAGTTTGATGAGACAAGGACTAAACAGAGGGCTTTGGCTCCTCTTCAGATTCAGTAACTTTTGAGTTTCTATCATTATTTATGAATTTT